>CM075983.1:33518928-33559170 GCA_038087875.1 Malacoraja senta
GGCCTCAACTACTCTCGAGCATGAAGTAGAGTTACAAAGACCTCCTAGGACCTTGTGTTGACCATGCTGCGAGTATGAGTCGAGGGCAAGCTCTTCTAAACTCGCCAATTAGGTCGCCGCAGTGGGACAGCCCCTTTATTCTAAAACTGTGGCCCCTTGTTCTGGACTCCCCCAACATCTGGAACATTGTTTCAATTCAACTTCAATTTCAATTTCAACTTCCTTTCCCATTCCCACACCGACTTTTTGGTCCTGGACCTCCTCCACTGCCAGAGAGAGGTCACACGCAAAATGGAAGAACAGCACCTCATATTCCACTTGGGTAGTTTACAACCTAAAGGCAAAAACATAGAATTCTCAAATTTTTGATAATTAACCTCCAAACGACCCCCGTTATTTTTTCTTCTTCCACCCCCACTCTTCCCTGTATGCCATCTGGGCTCATGCCCATTTCTCCCCTTCCCCCTCCTCTTCCACCTATATTCCATCCCCTGGCATCACAATTTGCAAAACTTATCTCATTCCCTTTGTCCTTTTTATCTATGGCCATTGTCCAACCATCTGCCTTTCAAAACCCCGTTTCACCTGCATCCCCCTATCACTCGATAGGTTTTGTCCTGCCCCAACTCTTCCAGTTTTTTCCTCATCATCGTAATGTCTGATGAAGAATCCCGACACTTATTCATTTTCTCCAGAGATGCTGCCTGACCACCTGAGCTACTCCAGCATTCTTTATATCTATCTATCTTCTATATACTTTTAAAACTCTGTGTGTGTGTGTGTGTGTGTGTGTGTGTGTGTGTGTGTGTGTGTGTGTGTGTGTGTGTGTGTGTGTGTGCGTGTGTGTGTGCGTGCGCGCGTGCGTGCGTGCGTGCGTGTGTGTGTCACGTTCCATTTTCAGATTTTTTTTCAGATTAGATTTTTTGGCCTTTGATTCTTTGGTCAGCCAAAACCACACGCGAAAACTCCACGATTTTTTCCATTTCGCTGTTACATTCGCAAATCCACTCCTCATTACCATTAGACATTTTTATGTACACATTTTTAAATAAAATCCTCCCCCCCCCCCCACTCATTTTTAAATCTAAACGGGACTCACGAGCTGCTGACGTCACAATCACACATGCCGATCAATCCAAGCGGCTTCTCTCTCTCCCTTCATTTGGCAGCCCAGCTCGCCCGCCCCCCCTCCCTCCAACTACGCTCGCGCCGCGTCTCCCGCCGCTCGACTCGCCCGCCCACGCACCGCCTCGCGCAGCTGGACCCGTCTGGCTATCTCCCCCCCCTCCAACTACGCTCGCGCCCCGCCTCCCGCAGCTCAACTCGCTCGCCCGCCCGCGCACCGCCCCGCGTCACAATAACGGCTTCTGCTGTCTGTCTCTCCTCCCCTTCTCCCCCCCCCTGGCCCGGCTCTGTCACGCTGGCGGAAGGCACATATCGCCTGCTTCCCCGCTGCTATTTTTGCCGTCCTCGCTGCCGGCCCGCAATGTGAGAGGTTGGTTAGTGTGTGTCTGCAGCCTGCGGCCGGGAGCCGCCTACGGGAGCGTTCGGTCGACCCCTTCCCCCCACCCCCAGAGTCTCGATTGAGGCCGCTGATGTCGTTTGGTTGACGCGTGCTCCGCTGCCCGCTCGCTTCCTCATCTCCCCCCTCCTCCTACTCTACACCCCCCTTCCCCTCTCCCCACCCCCCCTTCATCTCTCCCCCCCCTCCCCCTTCTCCTCTCCCCCCTTCTCTCCCCCCTTCTCCTCTCCCCCCTCCCCCTTCTCCTCTCCCCGCTCCTTTCCTCCTCTCCCCCCTGCTCCACCTCTTCCCCCCACCTCTTTCCTCCTGACCACCTACTTGGGGCCTGAATCCTGTAGCCTCCCCCACCCCCACCCCCTCCCTCCTGCTGCCAGTCGCGTCGCTCGCAAGGCCTTTGAAGAAACACGCCGTATTCTTGCAGCGAGAGAGCGAGTGATTATTGCATTCAAGAACCAGCCCTCACCTCTGACAATGCGCACCCCCACCACTCAAACTCTCCCCACTCCCTTTCCCCATCCGCTCCCTCTCCACCCCATCACGCTCCCTCTCCCCATCCTCTCCACCCTCCTCCCCCTTCCTCTCCCCCTCACCCCCTCCTCTCCCATCCCTTCCCCCTCTCTCTCCACCCACCCCCCCTCACCCCCTCTGAACCTCTCCCCCTCGGCACCTCACTCCCCCCTCCCCCTCTCTCCCTCCCCACTCTTCCCCCTCTCTCGCCCCTCTTCCCCCTATCGCTCTCCCCCTCCCCACTCTTCCCCATCTTGCCCCCTTCTCCCCTCTCTCCCCCCTCTCTCAATCACAGCCGATCTTTGGCTTGAGCCAGCGTGACAGAGCCGGCACGTCAACGGCCTGTCGGCCCGCAGGTGCATTGAGGGCATATGCAGCGTCTCGACGGGCCTACACAGCGTCTCGATGGCGTACGCAGCGTCTTGACAGCGTACGCAGCGTCTTGACGGTGTACGCAGCGTCTCGACGGCGTACGCCTCCCCCGCGGCTCACTCGCCATCACGCCCGCCCACTCCCCCCTCCCCCCCTCCTACTCGGGGTCTGAAGCACGTTAGGGGACCAGACCCAACGGATCTGCACTTGGTCTAGTATATATTTAAAAATCTACTATAGTTTTTTGAAGATGTTACTGCTAGAATAGACAGCCGTTGCTCGTGGTGTATTTGGACTTTCAGAAGATAACACGTAAGATCCCAGATAGAAGAGGTGCGCATAATTTAAACAAATCAGATTTGGGGATTATAAACTGACACAAACTGGGAATCAGTTGACAGGTAGGAAACTGCAGAAAAATGATCACCAGATTACACTCACAGGGTGCCCAGATTTGTGTTTCAGAGGGAGAGAGATGTAAAGGTGCATTTGAATTTTTACCAGGTCAATTCCTTGTATAAGAATAAAACTTTAAAAAGTATATGTAGCTTGCCTTCAGGAAGTCACGACTAAATAGAAAGCTGTTAGACGCAAAGATTTTGTTTTCTAGTCTCTAAGTGTCATTACTGTACATGAAAAATTAAAGAGAAAATGCAGATGCTACAGAACAGAAACTTCAGAGTGTTGCTAGGTTATGAAGCCTAATAGTCTGCCAAGTTAGGAAATATGCATTCAACTCTTATGAAAGCCTTGTAGAATGATCACACGCTCTTTAGAAATTAGCCAGCAACAAACTTTAATGAGCTGATAATACATTTAAACTTATTGTTTAAGTGCCACGACGGCAGATGATATCATGTTACGTTTTGCTTTGTTTTGCGTACTTGACAATATGATGGCGGACATTTAGCTGCAAGCAGATTTGTGCATATATGCAAGTATGTGGTACAACTAAAACAATGTTCGTGTTAGATCATTGCTGAGCTTAGCTTATGTTTAGGGTTGTGTAGTGTGGTTCAAGATCCTGCAAGATATCACCAGCTACAAGTGGAAACCCACCCGCTCCTTGGACAATTGTCAGCTGACCAACGACCTGAACGAGTTCCACTGCAGGTTCGATAAACAGAAACGTAACCATCGTACCTCCTCCCCCCCTCCCCAACCACCATTTCACACCTACTCACAGCCTGACTCCAGTCCATAAAGACCGGACCCTTCCCCACCCAATCACCACTTCACACCTTCTTACAGCCTGACTCTAGTCTGCAAAGACTGAGCCTCGTCCAATACCCACCCTCTCCCTGCTGCCCAACATCAGTCTGGCCACTTCTCCATCACCAACAATAAAAATTGAGGAGGTGGAGAGGCAATTCAGAAGACAGAAAAGCCAGAAATCTCCAGGATCGGACAATGTTTCCCCCTCTACCCTCAATGTCTGTACACAGACATTTTCATCCAGTCCCTGCAAACCTGTACTTTCCCTGCCTGCGTCAAAGTCTCCACTATTATCCCTGTACCCAAAAAGACAAGGATTACTGGTCTTAATGACTACATGCCTCTCGCACTGACCTCTGTAGTCATGAAGACCCTTGAAAGACTTGTGCTGGCCCAGCTGAAAAATATCACAAACCCCCAGCTGGACCCTCTGCAGTTTGCATACCGGGCCAATAGATCAGTGGATGACGCAGTCAACCTAGGCCTGCATTTCATCCTCCTGCACACTGACAGCCAGGGGACCTATGCAAGGATTTTGTTTGTGGATTTTAGCTCTGCATTCAACACCATTGTGCCAGAGCTACTACACTCCAAACTCTCCAAGTTGACTGTGCCTGAACAACTCTGTCAGTGGATCACCAACTTCCTGACAGACAGGAAGCAGCATGTGAGGCTGGGAAAGCACATCTTGGACCCGCAGACCCTCAGCCTAGGAGCGCCGCAAAGCTGCGTACTCTCCCCTCTCCTCTACTCGCTCTACACCAATGACTGCACCTCCACAGAATCCTCTGTCAAGCTTCTCAAGTTTGTGGATGACACAACCCTGATTGGACTGATCCAGGATGGGGAGGGATCTGCCTACAGACAAGAAGTGACACAGCTGGCATTCTGGTGCCTTCGAAACAACCTGGAGCTCAATGCTCTTAAGATGTTGGAATTGATAGTAGACTTTAGGAGAACTCCCCATCCCCTCCCCCCACTCACCATCAACAACACCACAGTTACATCTGTGGAGTCCTTTAAGTTCCTTGGAACCATCGTCTCCAACAACCTTAAATGGAGGGCCACCATCGGCTCCACATTCAAAAAGGCCCAACAGAGGATGTACTTCCTGCGGCAGCTTAGGAAACACAATCTGCCACAGGCAATGACGGTCGAAT
The DNA here is from genome assembly GCA_038087875.1 of Malacoraja senta. Classification (NCBI taxonomy): domain Eukaryota; kingdom Metazoa; phylum Chordata; class Chondrichthyes; order Rajiformes; family Rajidae; genus Malacoraja; species Malacoraja senta. The sequence goes on from CM075983.1 coordinate 33,523,705, forward strand.
TCTATGCTGCCATCATAAAGTCTGTCCTCACCTTCTCCATCATGCTCTGGTTTGGCTCAGCCACCAAGCACGACATCCGGAGGCTGCAGCGAATCGTTCGATCAGCTGAGAAGGTTGGTGGCTGCAACCTTCCCCCCATTGATGAACTGTACACTGCAAGGGCCAGGAAGTGAGTGGGTAAGATTATGTCTGACCCCTCTCACCCAGGCCACAAACTCTTTGAATCACTTCCCTCTGGAAGGCCACTCCAGACCTTCAAAGCCGCCAATCTAATAATGTGCAACGGTTGTAATGGGTGTGCAATGGATCCCATGTTTGAACTCTTAGTGTTAAAAATAGGTTACAACAATTCCACTTTCTTGTGTAATATTTTTCTGGACTAAATTATTATAATGTCAGCGAGGTTCAGTCCACAGCTTACACCTTCCATACCAATATTTAACAAGTTTGAATAAAACTACATTTAAACTGTACAGTAAACCCCAATTAGTTCAATTTACTGCTAATAAGAAGACATCTTCAGCTATGAATCCAGAAACTAGTGAACCTTGTCTTCATACGAGAACAAATATAATTGGTTGCAATTCTTCCAAATTTTGCTAGTTTCTGGAATGTCAGTAATAAAATATTACCATTTGATACCATAACTTTCTTTGTTCTTTCCATGTTCAATGTCTCCATAGAATTAAGATCACTTCTATTCATGGGAATGTAACTAGATTATTTGATCCCACTGAGCGAGTGTGCGCAAGTGCATCTGTGTGTATGTATGTTTCTGCATTCACATTATGACTTCTATGTTAAAGCCCTGTTTCACTGTGCGAGTTGACCCACGAGTGACCCCGAGTGAAAGACTCGTGGTTGCGTACGAGACTACAAGTTTATGATCCAGAGTTTAACCGAGTTCCCACGGGTATGTCTAAGTTTGCCGTTTACTTCTCATTTCTGCGATTTCCAAGTTCGTCTCCCGAGTGTACCAAGTTCCTCTCCCGTTAATCATGAGGCAACAATGTATATCGATGTGTTGAAAAATCATCACATGTTAAAAAAATGATGTCAAGCTTTTTTTTTACATACTATAAAAAGCCTGCCTTGTTTAAATTGGCTGTTGATTCTCCTGTTGAATCTCCTGTTGCCTCTCCTCCTCCTCCTCCTGTATGACTATAGCCTCCATGGCAGGTTTTTTGTAAGGCTCTGCTCTTCCCTTTCGTCGAACTTTTCTGGGAGCCATCTTGAAGTTTGATCTTTATTTTATGAGGAGTTACGTTGGTGATTACGTGAAGAACCCCGTCAGGGCGCATGCGCGTCAATCTTCAAAGCAGCGGTATGAAATCACAGACAAAACCATAATTGAAGTAACATATTAAGATGATCAACATGAGAACTACCATTATGACTTTTTTCTATGAGAGAGGGTTGGGCGTGGCGGGCACGTAATCACCAACGTAACTCCTCATAAAATAAAGATCAAGCTTCAAACTGGTAAGTTCTCGTTTAATCTTACTATTTTACTTCGGAGTCACGTGAGTGACTACGTGAAGATTTTAAAGCTCTGTGATTTTTATGCCGCAGATCAAAATCCCGGCTTCTCACTGCATCGATTGACTGAGTATCATCAATAATGCTGTAAACATGACATTGCATATCATGCAAAAACAAAACAGTTTTATTTTTGGTCATAAAACAACCAATAAACCCTCTTAATGTAGGGCAACAAATGAAACAGAATGAAACAGTATTGAAAACAGACTTTAAACAATAGCAACAGCACTCAATATTGAGTTAGCAAACAGCCCTCCATCGGCAATCGGCCGATGGTAGTATTGCTGAAACACAAGTTCATTTTTCCAACCTGTGGCTTTTAATATATGGTCGATGGGAACGTCCATCGCCCTGGCCGCGGATGTTGCTACTGCGCTAGTGGAATGAGATGTAAACACATAAATGTTAATTCCTGCCTGAACCAACTCTTGCTTTAACCACCTTGAGATAGTCTGAACTGCCACTCTTTTATGTTGGCTTTTTGTAACTGACAAATAATCCTGTTTCTTCTTGTCTTAAAGCCCTTGTGGCTTCAATGTAATGTAACAAATGTGTCCTTACACATAAACATGGAGCTGTAGGATATGCTGAGAACACAATCTTAAAACCTGTCACACCTGGCCTGCTTTGTTTGAGCAGGTCAGAAATATAAAACAGAACATTCTCTGTATTCACTTCCATTCTCTCGAACTGAAGTTTTTTGGAAAGTCTGTACTCTCTGTACTGACACCAATGCCATTAGCATAGCCAATTTCATGGTTAATTTTAACAAAGTTATAGCCGTGACAGGGACCCAATGACGAAGTATGTTACGAACAATGCTTACCTCGCAGATTACCATATACCTAGGCTTAGGCGGTTTGGAATTAGATTCCTTTCATCAACCTAGATATGAGAGGGTGAGAACCTATACTTTGTGTCCGTGTACCTATTACAAGATATGCGGACAAAGCACTTCTAGCTGTATTGATAGCAGTATAGCTAAGACCTTCATCATAATAAAGTGTAGATAAACTCTAACACATTTTCAATAACTACAGTATCATATTGAATATTCTTTTGAACACAATATTGTTCCTTTTTTTTCAATAAGTCATATACTGTTTTTGAGTACTCTTTCTCCAGACTGCAGCAAGTATATACACCATTGGCCTAGAAAGTCCTCGACCAATGTAAGGCATTCTTGAAACCTGCAAACTAACAGATCCATACCGTCACATAACGGATGAACTTAATGCGTTACTGGATGCTCCAGCAAATTCCTACTGTTTGGAATCAGCAAAAAGAGGTTGGATCGCTATCTGTAACATCAAAGGGAACCATGGTTGAATCAGGCAATTTGGTATCACCAAAACCCCTGAAGCGGCATCCTGCTTGATTTTCTCAAACACCGACCTATGAGGCAGAATGGTGGGAAAATGTACACAAACATATCATCCCAATTTAGTGACAAAGCATCAATTGCCACTGCCCCTGGATCTGGTGCCTATGAAACATATTTTGGCCTTCCATATAGAAGTACTATGTTCTTGAACACATCCTGGTTCCACATCCACTCTGTGTTATGATGGAATTTTCGTGAGCTGCCATCTGGTACTACATTAAGTTTCCCTGGCAGATAGATAGCTCCAATACAAATCTCTCTATCCCTACTCCAGGTCCAATTGTATTTGTCAACCTGTCACATGATAACAATTTGATTCCACCCATGTGATTCATATCAGCAACTGCTGCAGTGTTGTCCATTTTGCACTGCACATGCAAACTAGTTTAGTTAGTGCCATAAGCCTCGAGTCCATAAAATACTCTTGGTTAATTCCCCATGTATGCAGAAGCAATGTTCATCTGTCTCCACCGCTGGATCTTGTATCAGTAGCACCCTACCGAAGTGCTCTGACAGCTGTCTGCAAATCATGGAAGCTTGGTCCAATAACACTTTGGAACTACTAGTGGACACATGCTGAATCCACCATTGTACATCAGCAACAGCCTCTATTGATAGAAGCATAGGTCTATTATAATGACCCCAATGTATCCTCAATGCTTGTTCCTTTGACCTTTGTAATTGTAGATAATAAAGTGGCCATATTGAACTGCTGGAAATGCTGCCAGCCATTACCACAGCAGTCTTGTCACCTGGCTAATTGAAGGCTGTGTGTTAGCATTTAACTTGATATAGCTCTTAATTAGCTGTACCCTTTTTTGCCTGGGCAAGGTCACAATGATGTTGATTAAGTCCATTGTGAACCCAACTAGTCAATTTGTGTCACAGGTATAAATTTAGATTCCTCAGAATAGCTTATAAAGCCCAATTAATAATTGGTTTTTACCAACTGCCACTGATGCTTCAGCTGTTTCCTTTGATTGTCCTACAATCAAGATATTATCTAGCTAAGCCATGAGCACATGACCTTGACTTCTCTTCATGCCTAGAATAGGTTTTAACAACTTTGTAATCCCTCTAGGAGCTGAAGACAAACCATTAGGCAGTGGATTGTATTGGCATAATTCCCCATCCAGCTGAATTTTAAATCTTCTATCCTGCAAATGAACAGACACTGAATCCGCATCTTTAAGATCTCCTTCACAAACATTTCCATCTTAAAATGTCTTTACCGTACAAAAGGGTTAAGCCTATTCAGGTCTGTATAATTCTGCATCCCCCCATCCTTTTTTGGTCTGGGAAAGATATTGGACACAAACTGATGGCTTTGGTAAACTGCCTTAGCAATTACACCTTTATTACATAAGCTTGCAAGTTCCAGCTGAACTTCCAATTGTTCAGTGATACTGAAGTCAAACTCCTTTTTTGGAACATGTTGCATGGGTAAATCAGAATTTGCATTTAAGCTTTATTCGATGCCCTTGAATAACCTTCAGTATAAACATATCTGAGGTAAACATTTAATTGTATCACATTAGATTGTCTACATGAGAACCAGACCCTCTTACCTCCTTACCACCTGGCATTCTTCCCCGGCCTTGAGCTGGATATCTCACCTCCGTGGCGGTGCTACAGCCGAACGCCAACTGCGCTGCATCGTAGCTGGACTCGTCCCTTGCCCGGACCAGTCTGCTCCCTTATAGGGATACTTCCGCTTTGGTGAATATGTGGCTGCCGTCTTAGCCTCCTCCTCCAGCTCCTTCACCTGCTGTGCGAAATCCTCGCCAAACAGCTGTGCCAGTTGCACTGTGCCAGGCTGGCAGAGTGAAGCATATTTAGCATTGATGGTTGGTCTAATCGCATCTTGCGGAGGCAATTGATCTCAAAGTGGGCACTCCATAATAGCGCCTTTTGTTGTAATTTGTCATGCCCTCTCCATCCACCATCCTGGCAAAGCTCGTTATACCAGATGCCAGCAACTTTAAAAATATGCTGGAGCTTCACATGCTCCTGGGCTTTCATTAGTATGCCCATCTTACCCCAATTCTTCCTGTTCCCAACAGGAACTTTTAACACCACAGTTGATTGGGGCTTCATACTTCTTTACTATCTCATCCATTGTCAGCTCCTGTAGCTGATGTGAGACTTGGTAATTTATGCTGGTGGCAAGTTCCTCACCCAGAGGCTCACCAGCATCCGACAACATGGCAAACCGTGCTGCACACGGTGTCAGCTCTGACAGCTGCCTGCCCTCCCTTTGGAAGTCGTCGGACTCAGGGTCAGAGCGTATCTGCCCTTCTGCACTCACCTGTTGCAAAGAGGGTGCTTTCAAGCAGACCTCTACTAGGCACTGCCAGCGGAGCCGTCCCCACGGCCTCCCGCCTGCACAACTCCTCCTGGAGTATGGCTGTATTAAGCAGACCTCTCCAAGGCACTGCCAGCGGAGCCTTCCCTAAGGCTTCCCGCCTGCACTACTCCTCCTGGAGTTGTGGCTTTATGAGACAGACCTCTCCTAGGCACTGCCAGCGGAGCCTTACCTATGGCTTCCCGCCCACACAACTCCTCCTGGAGCGTCTCTGTGGAGCAGCCCCTGTATGAGCTGCTCCTTTTGGATAACCGCTGGGGAACGGTATCCTGTCCCCGACGGGACTCTCGTGGCCCGACTCTGCGGAGTCTATAGCCCTTACTGACTTAACTTATGCCGACCGCCCGACTGGCGTTGGCTGTGTACCCGGCTGGGCACTTTCTGAAGTCTGTCACCGCACCGCTACCGGCTTGCGACTCCCCCGAGGTGACAGGCTGCCTTTCAGAGACTGCGCTCCCGCAGCTCTCTCTCTCCTTGTCGGCAGCAGCCTGCACCTTTCCCTTGTTCCTGCATATGGGGGAAAAACACACAGAAACAATTTCTCTACTTTTTTCTAACTCCTCCAAAGTCTCCCCGACTTTGGTGGAGCTGTATTTACTCATGTTGCAGCAGGAGGTCCGAGCTCCCGCTGCCGTTCGCACCAATGCGTCCGACGTAATGACGCGTATGCACCCTGACGGGGTTCTTCACGTAGTCATTCACATGACTCCGAAGTAAAATCACCAGCAATGAGGTGAAACGCCCAAGATTGACCCAGGTCACATGCTGTTGTTGAAGTCACCATTTTTTTACTCACCTTTTTTTTCCTCTGTCCAGTTGACGAGTTCAGAGTGCACATGAGGGTCACCGGAGTCATGTCTCATTGCCTGGGCAGCCTACCAGCTTCCACAGTCTACATCGTACAAAGCATCATATTGTGATGAATCAATGCCTGTTTTGGGAGCAGCTTTGCCCTAGAGCGCAGTATATATTACAGAGACTTGCAAATGTAGTGCAGTCTATTACACAGGCCAGCTTCCCCCCTATCAACTCAATCTACACTTCAACCTGCTTCGGGAAGCAGCCAACGTACCATTCCTTCCTCTCCATTCACCCCGTGAGCAGATAATACAAACGCTCACATACACGTACTGCCTGATTCAGGGACAGCTCCTTCCTCACTGTCATTAGATTGCTGAAACGGAAGTTTTTCGGTGGGTGAAGAAGGGTCTCGACCCGAAACGTCACCCATTCTTTCTCTCCAGAGATGCTGCCTGTCTCGCTGAGTCCAGCATTTTGTGTCTATCTTCTCATAACTGAAGTCCTGATCTCCTGATATACCCCATTACAGCTCTTGGACAAAAAAACTCGAAACTTTGATGTGTTGTATCTGCACGCTGGTATTTTTTTCTCTTTGCGCTAGCTATTTATTGCACTTATGTACGGCTTTATTTCAAAACTCGCAAACATTCAGGTGACAAAATAACCCAATATCAATACCATGTCCGCCTCATCTCAGTTTATGGGGGATGGGGGGGGGGGGGTAGGATCATGATATGAATCTGTGCCAAGTTGTAAAACTCCAGCTGGGATACCGTCGTCTCCGGGTTCGTGATCATACCAGTAATATTGTGAGACCGACATACTGTTGGCACTCGCAATATTACTGGCATTATCACTAATCAATTATTACATCTCAGAATTTGTGTAACAATATTTCATGTTCCCCGGGAACATTAGCACTTTAACACTGCACTTTGGGATCTTATTTGCCATCGGGTAAAAGATTGTGATTATGGTCATGTTAAGAATTAAAAGTCATAAAATCAATGTGTGAAATGTGATTCTTATTTTTCAAAATCTCTCATAGGAAACAATGAGCGTATAGAGCCCAGGGAGAGGGAGAGAAAGGGACGTACACTCACAGAGGCAGAGTCTCTCAGCCTATGTGAGAGGGAGGAAGGGAGAGAGACACACACACAAGGTGGATGTGAAATCTCACCTACCTGTTTCAGTGACAGGCACCCGCAGCCAGTGAATGAAGACACCCCCATCTGTCTCCCCCTCCTTCCCTCCACTCTCCACCCCCTTTCCTCCACTCCACCCCCCTCACCCCCCCTCCCCCAATTTGGAAATGTCATCCCATCACCCATTCCTTCTTTCCAGAGATGCTGCCTGCCCGCTGAGTTAGAGTTCCCACTTGCAGCAGCATAACAGGCCAGTAAACACAATATTCATAGATAATATACTAAACAATGAAAATATATATTAAAAAATCCAGTATTATTGCAAAAATCCAAAAGTCCTTAGTTTGGAGTTCATAGTTTAGTTAGCATTTGTAGCGTTCAACCGATGGTTGTTAGGAAGAAGCTGTTCTTGAACCTGGAGGTCATGGTTTTCAGATTCTTATACCTTCTGCTCAGCAGGAATGAAATGAGAGCATGGCCAGGGTAGTGTGGGTAGTGTGGGTCCATGACAATGCTGGCTGCCTTTTTGAGGCAGCACCTCATATAGAACCCTTTGATTCAGTAAAGTTCAGTAAAGAGATCGGGAATCTGGCATCATGGCTTGAGAATAAAACCCAGCCTTTAACATCTGCATAATGAAAGAGTTGGTGTTGTCCTACGGAACAGGGGTGCAGGAGAGGTGAACACAACCCTGTCTTCTTCAACAGCACTGGTAGAGATGGCTTCTGGACGTGACAGGCAAACCTCAGATTAGGCTGCCATGAAGTGTCATAAAATGTTCTCACGCTGTTCCTCAATACTGGTTTGTCTTAAGGTTGTGAGCTCAGTCCCAAATACACAAAATCTATATATAAACTTCAAGCTTTTCTTTTCAACCCACTCTGTCACCTTATCAATAACTTTTACTTTGTTAAGCAGAATTTGTCTTCAAAAAGTCTAAGTAACTGATATTTCTGTCCCTGATTATTGTTTCTAAAAAGAGTTCCCACGGTAGAATCACTGGACAGAGTTAACAAGTTTCACGGGTACCTGCCGTTAGCGCCACGAGTCGCTAAGTTGCGTCCACGAGTTCCGACGTTCCCGCTACGTTAATTGTACGTGATTACCACGAGTTAAATTTGTTTTAAACTCGGGGTACCTCGTGGGTCAGCTCGCACAGTGTAACAGGGGTTTTACCTATCCTTTGTTTAACAAAAAGTAAATTTAGATCACAACTACTACACCCCACCCAGGTATGCATCCATTTCTCCCACTTTCCTTCTGTCCTTTCCCCTTCCACCTTTATCCCTTCAGCTTCACATTTCACTCCGTTTCTCTCCTTATCTTACCCATTTTTGTCTTTTTTGTCAACTCTAGCCTTTGTCCACCCATCTGCCAATCGAAACCCCCCTCACTGATCACTTGCCAACTTTATCCTGCCCCATCTTCTTTCTAATCAGAGATTCTTTAGTCAGAGGGTAGTTAATCTGGGGAACTCATTGCCACAGATGGTTGTGTAGGCCAAGTCAGTGGATATTTTTAAGGCAGAGATAGACAAATTCTTGATTAGAACGGGTTTCAAGGGTTATGGGGAGAAGGCAGGAAAATGGGATTAGGAAGGAGGCAGAGAGCCGTGTTTGAATGGTGTAGTAGATTTGATGGGCTGAATGGCCTAATTCTACTCCTAAAACTTGTGAACTTGTGTGAATCATTCTGCCCCCCAATACAATCTGTCTGTAGAAATGTCCCGACCCAAAACATCACCTATACATATCCTCCAGGATGCTGCCTGGCCAGTGAATTACTCCAGCACTTTGTGTTTCTCTATTTATAAGTAAGCACCTGCAGTTCCTTGGGACTCCAATAAGCACCTGTAAATAATTGAAAGATATATACCCAGTTGGTTAGGTGGAGAGGAAAACAGATTTACAAGTTCAAGGAGATGATCTTTCATGGATTATGTTTGGGATGCAACAATTTATAAGTAAAAATGGGATAGGAATATAGATTGCTGTCATTTCCTGCTTTCTCACCAAACTGTAAAACATATCAGCTTTGTTGTAAAATCAATTCCACTCTGGAATTAGCCCTGAATCTATTTTCAATTCCCATCAGCCATTCCTGGAAGGAGGCTCACAAATATTTTTTAATTACTCCCTCAACAGTCCCAGCAAGAAATCTTTCTCTCACCCTGTTTTTATATCTCCATTAGAGCTCTTTCTAGACTGATGCTCCTAATATATCTTTCTTTTTCCTAAACTGAAAATTCTCCTCCAGTGTCATGGACAGCATCCTTGAATACATCCATCCCATTTCCCACACTATGCTCATCCCTTCCCCTCTCTCTCATGATCAGGTTGCTTTTGTTCTCAACTTCCACCTCATAAGCACTCAAGATTCCTCCATTCACTACTTATTCCACCTGCAGCACAATGCTACCAATACACACCTGGTCAATTTGTCCCTTCGCACCCAAACCACCTCCTCTCCAGGCACTTTCCCTTGCAACCGCAGGAAATGCTACACTTGTTGCTTTACCTCCCCCTTTGACTCTATTCAAGGACCCAAGCAGTCTTTCCAGGTGTGGCAGAGGTTCACCTGCACCTCCTCCAACCTCACCTATTGCATCCGTTGCTCTAGATGTCAGCTGCACTACATCGGTGAGACCAAGCGTAGGCTTGGCGATTGCTTCGCCCAACACCTCCGCTCGGTTCGCAATAACTAACCTGATCTCCCGTTGGCTCAGCACTTTAACTCCCCCACCCATTCCGAATCCGACCTTTCTGTCCTGGGCCTCCTCCATGGCCAGAGTGAGGACCACCATAAATTGGAGGACCAGCACCTCATATTTCGCTTGGGTAGTTCGCACCCCAGCGGTATGAACATTGACTTCTCTAATTTCACGTAGTCCCTACTTTCTCCTCCCCTTCTCAGCTATTCCTCAGCCCACTGTCTCCACCTCTTCCTTTCTACTTCCTGCCCCCCCTACCCTCACATCAGTCTGAAGAAGGTTCTCGACCCGAAACATTGCCTATTTCCTTCGCTCCATAGATGCTGTCTCACCCGCTGAGTTCTTCCAGCATTTTTGTCTACCTTCAATTTTCCAGCATCTGCAGTTCCTTCTTATACATAACTAGAGTGGAAATAAGTCATGCTCCATTTCAAGAGACTGCATAAAACAATGAGGAATAGGGACAACCTTCCTTTCAGTTCTGACAAACGTGAGTATGCATATCTCTAACCATTAATTGGAATTGGTAATAACTCAAAAGACCTTTGATCTGTTTTGACGCTGTGCTATGCCGTCGCACTCATTCTACTTAGCAATAATCTTCAAAATTTACTCAGAATTTATATGGATTATTGCAAGCAGGAATTTTTTACATTTGTGCCTTTGTTATGATGCATTTTGATTGTCATAGTGAGGGTGCTCTCTCTTCCCCCTACCCCCATCTCCCCTCCTCCCCCCCCCCCCCCGCCAGGGCAAGTATGAAAAATGTTTCTTCCAACAAAATAAATATACCAGTATAGATTCAATGATATTAGATTAGATTTTTTCAGCTTCGGATTAGAGATAATACATCATCAAAAAAATGCACACCCTTGATTGCAAAATATATGAATGCAATTCTCTAATACCAACACAAGTACAATTTCCAGCTACACAGATGAATAAAATCTACATTGGCCCAAAGTTTATTTAATGGTGTTGAATTAATTCCACTTTGACTGAAATATATGCACAAGCACGTTTCTATAGAATCTGACATTCTCGCCGGCTCCTGCCTATTATGGAGAGGTGATCCCTGCATAACATCAACTCTTGATGATGAACTATGTTAAAAAAAAAATGAAGCTTTAAGAGAAACAAGAGAGCCAATGATCTGTTTGCAGAAATATGGTATTTCAGACTGGTCTAATTGCACAATGATATTGAGAAAATGACATTTTAACAAGAGAACATAAAAAAGCCTTTCATTTGAAACAACAAAAGCTCTCCTCAGGTCTCATTATTTTGCAGTGAACTTGGTGACATTCAAATTGCAGTATTTAATAGATGAAAGAGCTTGCACACCACGAAGTCTAGGTGCAAATTAAAAACAGAGCACTTATTTTGTCAGACATATAAAGATGACAAGCACTTTACAAAGTAGGAGGGAAAGGCTTTTGACTTTGGTTCACTGTGATACTGATTTTACTGATACTTGCATTTCTAAGAACATAATTATATGATATGGAAGTCATTTTTTTCTTTCTTAGAAGATATGTTTTCAATTTTCAGCAGTACGTTTAGGACAGATGAAATAGGATTTTGATTGTGTAAGTTATGCAGTGTCTTAAAGGCAATTAGAGGCCGACTCTCATTGATGTACTCCAGGTCTACATATTCTGTTAGTCTCCATATTCAGGGAAGCTCAGCCCAAATATTTATCAGGTTCCCTGACCCTTCTGTAATATATCAAAAGTCATGAGGACCTTTGATTCTGTTATATTCAAAATATAGATTTATAAGATCATATATTTCTAATTATCATTATCTTATCAATATCAGACATTAGGAATTGCACTGTAACTTGTTGTGAATGGGAGGAGGATTGAACAGCATGGAAGCACATTTGTTTGTTCTGTTGTCTCACAGTACCAACCACCTATGGTACACATTCACATGTTTGCACATTCTCTCTGTGGCTGTATGGGTTTCCTCTTGATGCTACGGTTTCCACCTACATTTGCTAGACATGCTGGTAAGTTAATTTGCTTCTGCATATTAGCATTTAGTGCAAGTTAAGAGTAAAGAGAGTTGATGAAAATTAATGTAAGAAAGATTTAATTGCAGGATTTCTCCCCTGGGAATTGACATGGATCTGTTTGATCAAAATGGTCTCTTTCTGTTCTGTTACACAATTTCAAAATTAAAGGTCTTATTTGCGTTGCATATCTGTGATTCTATGCCTGGAAGATGGTTTGAAGTAATTTTACAATGCAATTGAGAAGCAAATGCCCTGGAAATTTATTTTCCTCTTCACATCTACAGTTACATGATTACTGACACTGGAATTAGTATTAGAGTCCACCAAAATAATTGTTGTGTTACTGGGAGATAAGATCTAAAATATCCAAGATAATTGCTGTGTTCATGGGAGATTTGATTTAGTGAGTGATTATCTGGACATTGGATGTCATTTTCAACATGCAATCACCCTGGAGTAATTTCTGTTGCATCTGTAAACCTAGCACCAAAATTTAAATCCAGAATCAAAACATCTGCTTATTAAATAGATGGGTAGAGGCATCCCACCTGCTTATTCGCTTCTTGATTTGAACAACAGTGAAAGAATGACTAAGGTGTTGTCAGCTGAAGGGAAAAACATTATATGTTGAATAGTACAGAACAGAAACAGGCCCTTTGACCCACAATGTCTATGCCGAACCTAATGCCAAGTTAAAGTAATCGCCTCTGCCTGCACATGATCCATATCCTTCCAATCCCAGCATATGCAGTTGCCTATCTGTAATGAGTCAACTCGAACACACATCAAGATACAACACATGTTTATTAAAACTACTTACAGCAAGGATCTGCAGACATTACATCTCCGAGCTGCTACTCATACTAACTAGCGTACGCAAGCTCTTGATAATATGAAGCACATAATAGGCGGAGTCACTACTAACAAACACTATAATTGGCTAGTATAAAATAGCCAATCTACATCCTTCCTTGTAGAAACAAAAGAAGCATCGGTGGCTAAGCAATATAGGTGGATTGTTAATAATACATTTGCAAAATTACACAAAATCGCCATATCTAACGGGTGGCCTGCAAACCCGTCCGGCCCGTGTGCGGTACAAGTCCGCCTCACCTCATTTCACTGGAGAAGATACCGGGGAGGGAAATGGGGAAACGACCGGCGACCCGGCAGACAGGGAGGGTGACGAGATAGGCGAGCTAGTCGCCAAACGGCGCGGGGAGACCGCGGTGGAAACGATAGGTGGCAGTGGGGACGCGGAACCGACTGTGGGAAGGTACACGAAATGTGAGACATCAGGATATGGAGTCGCAGGACGCAGTGCCTTCACCGGAAGGATATGTTGATGGTTTCGTCTGTAGATGACTCCGTCCACTTCGACCAGATAAGAGCACGGCTCTTTGGCAGGGCCGTGGATGTGTCCCAGATGTGCAAAGCCCTTGTTTGTCCAGAGACGGACCACTTGTCTACATGCGAGAGGATTGAGTGGCTTGCTGGATTTGTCAAAGAAGCGTTTCTGCATGTCACGTTTGAATTGTAGTTGCTTCTGAACTTCAGGCGTGGAACGAACTTGTGGCTGCAAAAGCTGCTGGGACACAGGCAGTGGAGCATGGGTTTGGTGAGACATCAGTCGTTGGGCTGCAGAACCCAGTATGGGATGCTGTTCAACATTCCTTAGGTTGAGCAAGTCCAAGTACACATCTGATTGGGCAAGGTATGACCATTCCATGAGTTGTTTTGCACTTCGGACAGTGCGTTTGGCGAGTCCGTTGGACTGTGGGAACTCAGGGCTGCTGGTAATATGTTGAAAGTCCCATCGTTTTGCAAAGTTTTTAAAAGCTTGGCTGGTGAACTGTCTGCCGTTGTCCTACTGGATACGTGCAGGGAAGCCGTGCATGGAGAGGTGTCGCTGCAACTTTTCGATAACTGCTTCTGAAGTAGTGGTTTGAAGTAAATCGATTTCGAACCAGCCTGAGTAAGAGTCAACAAGAACCAGATAGTGTTTCCCATGCCATTCGAAGATGTCGGTGGCTAACGTGGACCACGGGAGAGGAGGGACTGGGTGCGGCAGTAAAGGCTGCTTTTGCTGATGTGGCATCAGGCTTTTGCAGATGTATTTGGTCATTCTGGGCCAGTAAAACATGCTTTGCGCCCTTTGGAGGGTTGCCTCCACGCCAGGGTGGCCCCTGTGGATGTCGTCAAAGTATTTGTCCCGGTGGGCTGCTGGGACCGCCGCCTTGTGGCCCTTGACAATAATTCCGTCCTGTAATACTAGTTCGTCTATGGTGTACTTTAAATCAGCTTGTCCAAGTGGGTGTAGAACTTCTTACCCGTAAACCCGAAGCGTTGCGGAGGCCTTATCAATACGTACAGCATTACAATTTTTTTTAAACTCTCTTAATGAGATAACGTTGCATTTGGCTCCAGTATCTACCTTAGCGATCAAAGGCCTGTTATTCACAAACATGGTTACCTCAAGGTCAAGTTGCTCGTTAGACGAAGGGAGGAGAGAGTGGATGGCAGAACTGGTATCTGTACTCTTTGAGAGTGTACTCTTTGACAGGGGATGGCAAGTCGATGAGTCAACTCGAACACACATCAAGATACAACACATGTTTATTAAATCTACTTACAGCAAGGATTTGCAGACATTACATCTCCAAGCTGCTGCGCATATTAACTAGTGTAAGCAAGCTCTTCATAATATGAAGCACATAATAGGCAGAGTCACTATAACAAACACTATAATTGGCTAGTATGAAATAGCCAATCTACACTATCCAATAGCCTCATAAATGCCACTATCATATCTGCCTCTGCCATCATTCCCAGCAGACCATTCCAACACTGTCTGTGTAAAAACACTTGTCCCATAAATCTCCTTTAAACTTTGCCTCTCTCCCCTTAAAGCTATGTCCTCTAGTCTTTGCTATTTCCACCCTGAAAAAAAAGTTATAACTGTGGACTGTTCTGACTGGATTCAGGATATGGTGAAAGGAACAACACAAGATGGATGGGGATCACTGAGAACTGAATCTTCAGTCCTGAGTCTGCAGAGCAATTTCCCAAATGGTCCTTTTGTTTGATGTGCAGGTTCCCAGTGATCACACATCCAATATCTTGGAGTGGTTTTCTACTAAAAATGAATGCATTTCTTACAATAGTTAACATGACGTTGTTGGAAGGACTAAATTGGTAGTTTTGGAAGTTGAATGTGCACAAATCACGCGTTCAATGACCAGAACTACTCCAAACCAGTAAACAAACACACTAGCCACTGTCTTTGTATGCACCATGGCAAAATGCTGGGCACAAAGTTGACCAGATTTTCCCTTCAAGTGCTCAAGGAATAGCCATACTTAACACTTGATGCACCCTTAATTTGTGGTCCATTCATGCCTTCTGTAGTAATACTATCACAGTATTGCATGTGTTGTACACAGTCAGAGATGGTAATTTTCTTGTAGCTGAAAAAAATATTTTTGATTGTCCCTTCCAACTTCTTTGTCTCTCTTTGGGAAATTGTCCAGAGTATAACATCAGAAAGAATTTCCCAATTGCTGCAGCCTCTTTATATAAGAATCTTGAGATGGATCTGTGATAGCATTCTGCTTTGAAATGAGCCGCTCAATGGCCCAATCTTCTATTGATATGTCAACGGGTTTCCAACAGCCATTCTATTGATATGGCAGTAGGTTTCTAAATGTCTGTTGCTGACTTTCTTTTGAAATCTTCTGCTGAACTCTATGCACTCCAGGTGTGGTGATAAAAGGTCAGGCATGTGTTTTGGAGATTGAAATAAGATGGTTTGTCTGCTTATTCATTGTCCAAATGTAGCTGTGTCCATATGTGCTGAAACTAGAAGTATATGTCAGAGTACTATAGTTTCTAGTCAGGTCCGTACGAAGCTTTTCAAAATGGGGGGTGGCATGACAGGATGTAAGCTGTTTGTGGAACCAGGGTTGGTATATAAGCTAAGGCCAACAAATGCACTTGCATCAGTAGAAGTAGTGGTAAATGGCAATATACATTCAGGAGCACTTGTTCTGTTGTTTTGCACAATCCGCAGGCATTGCCACTTTCATTTCACTGCACATCATGTATGTGACAAATAAACTTGACTTACCTTGAATTGACTTGACTTGACTTGACTTGACTTGGCAGCATCATGCCAATCACATTTTGCAGTTCCATTTTGCAGTCATTGCTCATGGAAGTCCTGGTGCAGTGATGCAGGCGACGGACACTCGTGGCAGGCCTGCATATGCCATTTAGCCATAAATCATGTTTTTCCAGTTCCATTTTCCGAGAATGTAACTGCGCAAACCTAGTCACCACTTTGTCCAAATTATGGGCAAAGTCATAGTAAATGTGGATTAAGGCGAGTGCAGACAGACTCATGGAAGTCCTGGTGTAGTGATGAAGGCGACGGACATTCTTGGCAGACCAGCATATATTGAGCCACAAATCACATTTTCCAGTTCCATTTTCCGAGAATATAACTGCGCAAACCTGGTCACCACTTTGTCCAAGTTATGGGCAATGTCATAGTAAATGTGGATTAAGGCGATTGCAGACAACCTGTCATTGCTCATGGAAGTCGTGGTGTGGTGATGAAGGCGATGGACACTCTTGGCAGACCAGCATATATTGCCATTTAACCATAAATCATGTTTTTCCAGGTCCATTTTCCAGACCCTGTGGCGCGAAACTAGATGGGTGGGTGAGAGGGGGGGGCAGCCCCTACAAGCCAATCACAAATATTGATTATATTATACAGTTATTGAAAGTTCCCTAACCCAAACATAAAATACCCCATTACATTGTTTCTACAGAAATTTCTAGCAGGAAGACAGTTTACAAAAGTATAGAAACATTTCTCCAGGTAGTATAAACAATTTGAAGCTTCACACTTTAACCAATCACAAGATAACAGCACAAACACCCCGCAACATAATTAACAGTACTTTACAACACCCCCCTATCTGACCAATCCTAATCATGCATTTGCAACACCTCTTAGCTCTTCTGCAAAACCCTCATACATATTAACAAAAGGAAGGACATCTGGACCTCACCTTATCCTCAACTTCCATCTAGGGTCCAGACTCCTTGGAGCCATGACTCACTGTTTGCAACCTTTCACAGAAAGTGGACAAGCAGGCTTTGTAAATACAGAGATTCTCCATTTTGTGACATATTTTATTTGGCCAATATTATCATTAACAGGACTTAAGACATTACATGTATGCAAAAAATATTTTACTGATGTTTAATAGGCTACTTCTTTAACCCATTGACACCAAAGTCTGCATTTATGTGGAGTTTTGACAATTCTTGTAATAAATTCTTGTAAGAATCATAAAACGTTGAGAAGATAGATTAACAGACAAAATTCTTCACAAATTGAGCCCACATTTGTCAAAGTTCAATATAAGGTATGCTCATAGGATCTTGTTTAATGCAAAATGATCAGTAATTTATGAAATTGGCAACAATTTTGATAATTGAAAAATCAATATTTCTAATGAAAATTGGCAATGTTTTATCGAGATTTTAATGGAAATGCTTGTATTTTCATTTGTACTGCAATACATTACAAAGTACTTTGTAATGTATCAATATAAGGAAAAAAGAAAAATATGCTGCCAATGTGAATGATGAAAGAAGGACTTTGTGGCCCCTCAAAAAAATTGATGTCTATGGCATCAATGGGTTAAAATTAATACAAATGTGATGTTATTTACTTTTTGAGAAATACGATGTAATTCAGTTGCGGATCACCGTGGCCTTTGTGTTCGAAGTTTTTTTCTTTTGGATCTTCCATTGCAGGATGCCGTTGTACGCTTCAGACCATTTGCTGTAATGAAAGAATACAGGATAATGCTATGGATTTATTTCATGTTATGATTAACATGTAATATGCAATACAGTGTCCATTAATCCTTTAGCGATTAGGCTATCGGCTTGACGCATATTTGCCCCCTCCCCAATGATCTCAAAATGGAAATGTTACATCTGTATATAATGATCCCATTAAAATGTATATTATATAAATTTCCAATATTTTATACTAAGTTTATTAAACTTGGTTAAGTACTTTTGGTATAAGATGGAAGGGGTGTGTCGTAATTTGAACATGGGAATTAAAATTATTGTCAACTTAATTCACACCTCTGTAACTTAGCTTTAAGGGGGGATTCCGTAGTGCTGATTTTGGTACCAAAATGCGCGCAATTCAATTATATAAAAAGGTCAGAAAATCTACTCAGAAAATCCTGTGTCAATTTTTTTTAGTTTTTAACCATAAAGAATCACAATTAGCTCTGAATAAAATTGGTGATAATGTTTTCCCTCTCCTAACCTTTGGTTTTCACTGCACCAAGGAGATCTTCCATCTTCTGCCTAGCTTCCTCAGCAGCAACATCATCAACGGACTGCTGCATTACTGCGGACAGATCCTAGGTATGTTACAAAACTTACCTTCAGTCGCGCTGTAATTCTGCCACTGGCCGTGTGCGCGATTTTGGCGCCTTTGAGGGGGGGCGGGGTTAAAATGCGGGTTTCTCCTCCCTTCTCCTGGTTAATATTTTGTTGGAGTACAAGCGTTGGCTGAAGAATCGTTCCTAGTGGCGTTTTGTGAATTTTTTATTTTTACTAAATCGTCAATGTCAGCGCTGGAGTAATTTTAAAAGCAACTCCTGAAGCGTCAACGCCGATAACGGGGACGGATTTCACACACGGGACAGGTAAATGAAAGTGGTTTCTTTAAATGTATAAAAGTGCTTCTTAAGAAGCCTTTAATTCACATTTTTTCATGCGACACGGTGATTTTATTCCCCGAACTAACGGCAGTATTTTTCATGCCAATACGGGGTTAAATTCACCGCAAATGAACGTTCCAAAAGATCGCGTTCCAGAAAACCTCACTCACAAGATGATTTAAATGCCCATTAATTTACAGGTATTAAACATTCAATTCATTCCATTTGGCCTGTAAATTCATGAAAATGAGATTTAAAAATTATGTTATATTGTGAATTATTGTGTGAATGTTATTTGGACACTTAGGCTATTTAAAAATGTTAATCTATTCTTAAGAAATTGATAGATGTTTAGATCTAGTAATTGAATTTTGTAATTAGCTACAATTAGGTAACTAACTAATTATATGCTTTACTTTCATGTCTTCTAAGTAAGATTGTTTCATATTTGTTTCAGAATGCTTCAATCTATAATAACTGAAAATTTCTTTCAGTTATCTTAATTTTTAAGAAAGTTATGGGTTTTTGACTGTCCTCGATCACAGCTTTTGTGTTAAGTCAATGGAAAAGCAATAGGGAACAAGATGCTAATTTCCGAGTATGAAAATGGCCATAACTTCTTTAATACTGAAGATATGAAAGTGAATTAGGTGTCAAATTAAACTTCTTTTTATGCTTTATCTGATGGGATAAATTGCAGACTTTATTTTTAAAATCTCAAAATTTTGTAACATTGCTACAGATCCATGATGACCCTGAAAACATGCAGATTTTTGTAATATTCAAATTATATTAAAAAATATGATGCTAAAAGAAAGTCACAAACTATGGAATTCATATTTTTCTGTATAGTTATCAAGGAAAAGAAAGCAGTTCCAATTGTTTGATATTATTCATATGGAGGAGAAAATATAATAGCTCTAAAACCTACCTTAATTTTGCAATCTCACTAAAGATCATCCCTCTTTCCCTCTCCCCTCCACCTCTCACTTCCTCCCCCATCTCTCTCTCCCCTCCCCTCCTTCCCCTCTCTCTCTCCCCCTCACCTCCCTCCCTCCCCTCACTCCCCCCCTCTCACATTTCCCCCTCTTTCTCCCTCCCACGCAGCATTGGAGGGCCCGCTTGGTGGGGGTAGAAATTGCCATGGGCCCGGCGGGGGAGAGGGTGCAGGTGGCGTGGGCCCAGCGGGGAGGTGGGGGCGGGAGGGAGGCGTGGGCCCGGCAGGGTGGCCTGGGCCCAGCAGGGACGGTGTGGACCTGGCGGGGGGCGTGGGCCCGACACAGGAAGCCCGCAGGCCGGATTGGACCCCTCGCGGGTAGTTTACCACCCAGGATAAAAAACAGACTCCCACTCCTGCAAAACTATTTTCCACTATTTACCCAGAATAGACACGAGGCGTCGAGGCGATGCAGTGAAAATAATGATCTCATCCCGCCCGGGCCCACTGCACACGCGCAGAGAGACAGCGTCATTTTGCGTCGCTAATGCATCACCAGCTTCCCCCAACTGATCGCAATTTTTTTCCCCCAAATCATCCAGCGGGCTGGAACGAGAATTTCAGGTCATTTCCGTCAAAGTGGAAATGCTGATTGCGCTCCAAATTTTTTTTTTCTCGTTTTTTTTTTAAACTCTGGGAAAAAACGGGGGATGCGACCGCACCCCCCCTTTGGACGGACATGCTAGTCAAGTGGTTGGTAGCTATTTCTGTACACAAGTGGATAGGGGTGTTTGGTTACCTCAAAGCAGTTCTTCCTTTAACAATAGCTTCAGAGCAAACCATGTATGGAGATGCCCATCCGATTGCCATAGATAAAACAACATACATGCTCATATGTAACTAACCACAGACATTTGATTATTTTATACCCAATATCATTAATTAAATAATTAAATTTAATGTTAGTGTAATACCCCTCACCCCCACCCCCCCCACCCCCACCACCACCACCCCCACCACCACTTCTTCATATTCTGCCTCAGAATTATCATTCTCACTTTTATGCTTCAGTTGTTGTGACAACAATGTATGGTCTTGATTGCAGCAGCAATGAGGAATGCCCTGTAATATAAGCCAATGTTTGAATAGACAGGGTTCCATGGTTCTCCGTCTTCTATACTTCTTCTAACTGGATTTTACAATCACAGAGTTCTGATCTAAATCAAAATGATTTTACATGCTGTTTCTTCACACTTCTGTGGGAATCTTGAAATAGTCAGAACTGTGATAAGATCAGGCTATGCCATGTAGAATCATACATCTGTGTCCAGTTGAGCTTGATTACCTTCAGGCATCAGCTTGGGTCTTTGTCTATTTGTATAATGTGCTACAGTACGATCATCAACACTCTGAAGATTATTGCACATCACCTGCCCCAGCATCTTCAGCAATTCACCTGAATATGTAGGTGATGTCGTGTTGGACCGGTGGACGACATCGTCGGGAGCGCGCAGGTCACAGGTTGGTGACCTGTTTTTCTGGGGCTCCCGCAACTACAGCTGCGTCCGCTGGACTGGAGGGCGGCAGCTTCGGCAGCTTCGACCACCCCGGGCCGCGGAGTTTGAGCCGGCCCGTCGCGGAGCACGGATTCGGCCGCTGGACTGGCTTACCGTCGCCCGGCGGGGCCACAGCATCAGAAGCCTGGATCGCCTCAGCGCAGAGGGAGAAGAAAGCGGGAAGAGACAGAGACTTTAAGACTTTTGCCTCCATCACAGTGAGGAGGTACCTGGTGAACTCACTGTGGTGGATGTTAATTTGTGTTCATTGTGTGTTTTGTCATTTATTATTATATGTATGACTGCAGGCAACGAAATTTCGTTCAGACCGAAAGGTCTGAAATGACAAATAAAGGAATCTCTAATCTCGTTGCCACCAATTTGGTGAATAGGAACGTATTGAACCTCTGACAAACTATTTTGCTCCATAATAAAACCATTTACAGCAGCACCTATATTCGTTGCAAGATTTTGGACATTTACTGACAGTGATATTGAAATCTTGTTAATTTGCTACTATTACATAAATACTGAGGCTATTCTTTATTGTCATCCTTCATCTCAGTGTTGCACAGATTGCCCATGTGATTCATTTGTAAGAATAGATGCTTGGATATTTGGATACTGGTGGACTGAGTGGAGCAGCTGAGTTAAATAATTTCCTTAAAACCAATAACAGGGTTTGCAATCCTATACATTCATGTGATCTGAGCCCAATGAAGAGGGCACTGCCATTACATCAGTGAGGCTGACATCGGTGGTGGGAAAGTGACTGGAAAGGTTGAGATTTATTGGCATTTGGAAAGACTATGACTGATTAGGGATAACCAGCTTGGCTTCATGCATGGGAAATTGGGTCTCATGTGCGTGATGTAATTTTTTGAAGAGGTGACCAAAAGGATTGATGAGGTCGTCAGAAGACATTGTCTACATGGGCTATAGCAGGGTCTTTTTCAAGGTCCCATTTGGTAGACTGGTCTGGAAGGTAAAAACAGGGGATTCAGAGTGTCAATTGGTAAGTAACCTAAAATCGGAGACCTCAATGTTCATACTGTTAGCTACCCAAGTTGAATATAAGGCGTTGTTCCTCCAGTTTACATGTGGCCTCACTCTGGCAATAGAGGAGACAAAAAGATCAGTATGGGAATAGGAAGTGGAGTTAAAATGGTTTGCAGCCAGAAGATCTAGTAGGCCTTGGTAGACCGGGTGCAAATATTTGAAATGAACATATAGTCTACACCTGATCTCGCCAATGTTAAGGAGGCCAGGAACACTGGATGCAGTAGATGAGGTTAGAAAAGGTGCACATGAACCTCTGTCTCACCTGGAAGTAATGGTGGAGTGCCTGGATGGAGGCGAAGGAGGAGACTTTGGGACAGGTGTTATACCGCTTGTGATTGCAGGGGAAAGTATGGATCTCTGCTGCCGCTGTTTCACATGCTGTGTTTAACCCATGATCCATTACTAAAATGGATCATTATAAATGTTTCCAATGGTCTGCAGTTCTTCCTGACAGTTTTGTTGTGAGAATATTAAAATAATTTATACTTTGTTTCATTGGGTGAATGATCTCCCGCAAGAGCCTTATGGGCATGTCCCACTTGAACGACTTGAAAACGACCATGAAAGCAACTCTCCGGCAATCACCCGCAAACATGTGGCGACCATGTGGCGCCTGCATAATCTCCTGCAGTCGCCACATGGTCGCCACATGTTTGCGGGTGATTGCCGCATGTTGAAATATTAGCGTCAAGTAGAATGAAGCCGCCATGAAGAGTAGCGAGAATTCTCGAGCCGTAGGTGGGTCACAAGGAGGTCCTAGTGGGTGCCAGGAGGTCGAAGGTTCACTTAGGTTCTCGTAGGTTGCAGCCAGTGAATTTCATTGGCTCATTGGGGGGAAAAAATGTAAGCAGTAGGATAACCTACTTCTTCCTCCCTTCTCTCTCCCCCCTTCTCTCTCCACCTTCTCTCTCCCCCCCTCTCCCCCCCTCTTTTAAAGGACTTACTGTACTTGTGCTAGCCGTCTTAATTGCAGAGCCAACATTCCTGTTCATCGCGGTGTGTGTCTGTATCACCTTGGCTTTGCACCATGTGAATTTCAAATAGTGCCCCCCCCCCGTTTCCCCTGGCCCCCGCCTTTGTGATATGTTTGTGTGTATGTGTGTGTGTGTTCCATTCTGAGAGTCGCCGTTCCAGTTGCTGGTTTTTCAGGCGACTGCCGGCAACTTGATAGTCGCCGGTGGTCCGTTGAAAAATTGCCTAGGTGGGACAGGCCCATTAGATTGATCCTCCTTTCCCCTCCGACACAGTGACATCCTTTTTGGCATTTATTTTATTGGAGCAAATGTCTGTGTTTCTTTCACTACATCCAGGGGCTACATTGCACCACCCCACTCATCTACCACTCAGTCTCCATCTTTCCCATGGTTATCAGTCACAGTGCAAATTCCTAATATCTGGCTGCCATTATATGGTGATGCACTTCTCAGTTTGGTGCCCAGCAAATTGTCAGAAGCTTAGTTCAGTTCCATGTGGAACATTGGTAAATGCGCAGGCCTTCCTTTAGCCCATATTTCCTGGTGTAAGTATGTTTCAAATATCTTTATGTTTAATTCCAAAATGTCACACAGGGAAACTTATTGGGCATTCGGGCTGAATGCAGCAATGTTTTAAAGACAAACATTTGGTGAAACCCAATTTCATAGCCATGATACCATGCAGTGGCTTGTTGGGGCAGTTCAATTGTTTGTCACATTGTTGTAACAATAATAGCCTCATCGAACATGATCTTCACTTAACATTGACTAATTCATCTGCTGTTTTTCTGCTTTTGAACACTTACTGAATGGCACATATGGTGTAATATGGCTGTCACATTTGTTAGTCACTGCATTGCAAAGGTAACTCATCGGCATGGATATTGTGCTTGCTTAAGCTACCTCAGGAAAGGTTTTGCAGTGTGTGTGTGTGCAAAGAACATGAATGATCTGCCCACATGTTTAGAGGATATTGTTGTAACACCACTGTGCGCTAGCATGATTGCAGGCATAACTCATTGTGGAGCAGGACCTGATAAAAATTACATGGCGAGTGAACCCTTTGACCCTGAGAGGATATCTTCAGGAAAACCAAATTTACCATGACTAGATATGGCAAAAGTAGAACAATTCAAAAGATATGTACAAAAATAAGGCAAAGCTGCACCCTAGATTGTTTAATTTACCTCAATAAAACAGGCATCAATTCTGTGGGTGTCAAGAATAGAAAACTCTTTTCTTGTTTAATAGTTTTGTTATGTGCCAGGATGATTGATTCTGTGCCTCGTTTTTTTTTGCAAAGCTGACAGCTACGTGGCCTGATTATTACATGCACCAGTCTCTGAAGATCAGCTACTCATTTCCACACCACGTTATCAATAATAAATCACAGGAAGTATTGCATGCTAACTCTCCTACTAAGCTAATATCGTGCATGCCTGATTATTGATATTAGTATGCTGTTTTGAACTGATTTGGAGTTTATTAATGGATGTGTCACCATGAGAGTATTTTTTTCCATTCATGGTCAAACTAATAAATACACCACAAACTTTACATTTAAGAACATTCACTGAATGAAATCAGAACTAGAGTTTTAACTGTATTGGTATATTATTTTCCAATCTCTGAGCTGCAATTTTGTGTAGAAATTTGATATTAACGCAGGTCTGCTTTTATATTTTGATATTAACGCAGGACATTGGGGAGTGATGCAAGATGAATTAGGCTCAAACAATTACTGTTTGTTGAAATTATCTCCCTTATTTTGCAGCTTTTCATCATACTGAATTAAGAAGATGGGCAGATGCCATTTTTGCACAGATTTTAGTACAATTAATTGTTTCTGTATTAAAAAAAGACACATAAAGCACATTTGCAAAATCTGAAGTTTTTTTTATCACATTAAGAACTGTTGACAAACATCCATACACAATACATGACAAAGAAAAAGACTGGATAAAGGGACTGTAAGCAGGAAGAAAATTAGAAAATGTTTAAAACTTATATAAATAAAGCAATAGAATGCAGGGTATAAAATAGTTTTTTAAACAAATGGATCCCATACAGAAAAGCAGGCTTTGGATAGAAGGTAAGAAGGCTTTGGATAGGATGTCATACTCATGGCCTCTGGCAGTGCACAATTGAACTCAGTGAAAGGTAATGATGCTCTGGGAAATGCTGATCATGTGGATGTTACTTCAAAGATCCCATACATGTAGCTTACAGTTTATGTCATGGAAACAAAAGGTTAATTTCCCCAGCTAATATTTTTTGATGTTACTCCTTAAAAAAAATCAGAAGATATCTGATATTTTGATGACACAGTTGTGAATACCCATTCACCATAAACATTAGTTGCAATCACACATATCAGGAATCCAGATACAAATGCATTTTATCCTTTAATTAGTTATGAGGATCTGACAGCAGAAGGTGAACAAGTCACTTTTGTAATAGATTAGTACAAGTAGAAAAGAACAAGAAGCTAATAGTTCCAGTCTGGAGTATGCCATACGGAATATCACTCCGAGTTTGGATGATGAATCGAGTTTATAGTGACCCCACTTTGCTACTAATGATGTAACACAAGAAAGGTTGAATGAAACAAGGAATTGCTATATCTTTGCAGCAGTTTCATGGATTGGTGAACAACTTTCTGTTCAACATGCAGTGAAATATCACAGTGCACATTAAGATATGTTTTAAAGTTATAAATTTAATACTAGCAGACAATACTACAAAACAGATCAGTGTGTCCATATACCATGTGTGTATATATTTATATAATGGTGTATGGACGCACTGATCTGTTTTGTAGTCAATGCCTACTATGTTCTGTTGTGCTGAAGCAAAGCAAGAATTTCATTGTCCTATCAGGGACACATGACAATAAACTCACTTGAAAAGACTGGAGAAGTGATTAAGTATTACCTTGCTAACTCAAGGCATATCAGCCATCTTCTTCTTCATCATTAGGCCCAGACCACATGGATGTGACAGGAGGAAACGTGTTATTGCTGTCAGGCCAACCATTCAACTGAACTGTATCTGTTAACAGCAGGTTGCCATTTGAATTGTAACACAGTGGGACACAGTTCAAATTTGCAGAGACAGAGAAAACACAATGAGTACAAATTGTTACATGTCTAAACAACAACACATGTCTAAACAACACAGAAGTAAACGTATGAAACAATCAAAAAGGGTAATCTGCATAATATTGAAGTGAACAAATTCAAGAAGGAATGGACTTTAAATGATGTTTAACACACTGGTGATATAACGATTTCAAGACCACTATCAGATTAAGTGATCAAAATCTAGTATTACATTTGGACACCACAACAGAATCTAGGACATAGATTAATAAACTCATTGCCACTCAGTGATATCAGACAAGACTCTGCATCTTTAGCAATGATTCAATGCACACATTGCATATGCTCTGAGAATTTGTTTAAGAACTACGAAATTAATTATTTCTCATGCATTGCCCCTGTTCAATGTGCAACGAATAAACCAAATCTATGTGACCATGAGCGTGAACTGTAAACCTACACAAAATATTGCAAAATTAATTCTTAAGATCTTTCGATTATCATGGACCTAATACCAAAGACATTCTCATTGCATCTATGTGCACATAATTGATTGCCTCTGTTAGGCATAGGTCATCCTTCAGGAATTATGTAGATAGCAGGCATTAATACAAACAAGGGGACACAAAGTGCTGAAGTAAATCAGGGGTTTAGGGCTTCCATTCAAACGTTTTGGCACAACAAAAACACTGCTTCTTTGCTTACATTCAACCTCCACAATAAATTATACTGTGGCTCAACTTTAAATGGGTCATAATTGTGATTGATGTCTCCTATTCACTAGGTGGATGGAGACCTCTGCTCTAAGGAGCAAAAAGTTAAACCCCAAGCTCTTTAACATTTGACACATATTTTAGAAATGAAGTTCAGTGCATATGGTCTATTATATATACTGTATTTCTCATGTATGGATGATAACAAATCCCACCCCCTTCACTCATATTTAGAATTCCACTGGCAAGTCAATCCCATGTGAAATAAGCCTGTGTTCATATGAGTAGAAGGTCTAGTCTACTCGGTGCGGTCATTTGAAAACATTTGCAATTTGACGGCTGGTTAGCAACTGAAGGTGGATTGCAGTAATGGACTGACTTTCTTTCACGTTCACATTTCTGCTACACCGAGTTCAGCAGGTTTGTGCCAGTTAGACGACCAGAACAACAGTAGAAGTATTGATATTTGAAGGGACTCACTATTGTGCGGCCTGTGACAGTCTGTCTCTGCCAGGAGGTGTCAGAACCTCAACGATATTTTGATGACTGAAGGCGATTTCCCCTGTTGGAGTTCAACTAATTCCTATGACAATTAAACTCTCCACAGGAAGACTAATGAATTTAGAAGAAGTTATATCAGTCAAAGCACATGTCAGTTGCTTGAAACCCCTTAACATTATTTACCAGAATATTATAATTGAAATTCAATTTAAATGTTTAGTCAGGTTTCTCAACCGCTATTATATGCAGAATTCTTAATGAACCATCTAACTTTGTCATGCTCAGTAATTTGGAATGTTTCTGTCCTTATAATATCATTGAGAGATTGGGTTTAGTATTCTGTTATGCTGCAGCAAGTAAGAATGTCATTGTCCTACCTGGGACATATGACAATAAAACACTCTTTACTCTTGACTATTTATCCAAAGCTTGTCTTGAAAATTGAAAAGTTACAGAACTTCTTGGGATGGATGGTGATATATCACAAATGTCCATAATGTCTTCTTCTTAGATAACCCACAGAGTCAAGGATAACTTATTTCCCCTTCCATTCTGAGAGTTCTGTGGTAGCAATTGGGGAACCCCAAGTCTTTCCCATGGCTAGGACAGGAGGTGCTTGCAGGCCTGGTAGATGGGTGTTTAGCGAGATTGTACACGACTTGCACTATGTATGTTTAGTCCCAGTATGTTTCCAACCCAGGGACTCAAGGTTCTCAGCACAATCCCAAATGATCTTCTCCATTGTCAGTAGCCATTTACCAAGAATGGCTAAGGATTGGTGGAAGCTTTATAATATTTCCAGGCTGACATTGAGAGCAATCTTGAACAGTTTCAACTGATAATCTTGTGCATGATGGAGATTGGAATGGACTGTCTGTATTAGGAGTTGGAGGTTGAGCACTCAAATAATTTGGCCCAACCATCCTTGGCTGTGTCCAATTAGGGCCTCAGAGAACCTCAAATTTTAGCCTAAGAAGGAGATAAACATTGGATAGCTTATCCTGCCAATATATTTGGATGATTTTGTGGGACCAATATTAGTGGACACTCTGCACTACTTTGAGTTCTTCTGTAAGTAGACTGTGGCTTGGGAGTGTACAGGAGAGTGGAACTCACTGCTACCACATAGGTCATGTGAATTTAGTGGTTTGGAGATTGGAGATTAAAACATTCTTATCTGCAGATGACCAAAGCCAGTGCTGTTACACAGACAAAGAGTTTCATCAGCAATGTCTGCCTGCGGTGAAAGTCCATCAAGAGACATGGAAGTTGGTCCATGTTTCTCATGGTTTTCATTTATATATTTATGTTTGGAACATACTGCGCAGCAGCAGCAGGCTAGTAGAGTACATTTGTTTTACTGATACATCTTTCTGGAGAAAATATTTTCACATTTGCTTTAGGGAACAAGTTGACAATGATGTGGAGCTTGGAACCAGCTGTGTCCATTCAAAACATTGCCCGTGCACTGCAGTTCAACAATTTAAGTTGGGATTGCATTGGTCTGGAATGGCAGTGGAGTTTGTGAATTGATCCCCATTGTCTCATGGATTGGCTCCACTCCTGCAGGCAGATTATTGGCAACGTGCAGCATTACAGTAAGAATGGTTGAGAAACATCTTAGGTCAATGATGTATCTTACATAACATCACCCTGCTTGCTTGGGTCTGGTGTTTATGACCATGTTGCCATATCATCATGAAGCAGAAGCAAGATGAAGGCACACTTCTGAAGTTAGTTAAATTTGTGGAGGTTCTTCTACAATCTCTCTTGGTAGAGTCAAAGACTTTTGTGAGACTAGAAGTGTCAATGTATGATAGTTGATGCTTTTCTATTTGGTTCTGTATAGTGGTCACATGGTGAAGATCACGTCCATTGTGTCTTTCGATGACAAAATCCACACAATAATTCATGGATCAAGTCTCCAGTCACTTGGATTGGGTTTTTGAGGATGACAAATAGGCATCAGAGAGACCTCTACAATTACTGCAATTGGATTTGTCTCCTTTCCTTAAGTTCATCTCTGAGTTCCATGATTTGTCCTCCTCTGCCTAAATTTGGCAGATGAGGCTGTGAAATTGTGACACCAGGTCATCTCTGCTAAGCTGGTGCAGCAGTAGTTGCTGCCTTACAGCTCCAGAGACCTGGGGATAGATCCTGACTATGGGTGCTGTCTGCAAGGAGTTTGTACGTTCTCCCCATGACATGGGTTTTCTCCGGGTGCTCTGGTGTCCTCCCGCACTCCAAGATGTACAGGTTTGTAGGTTAATTGGTAAAATTGTAAATTGTTCCTAGGATAGTGTAGGATAGTGTGCGGGGATCACTGGTCGGCACGGACCTGGAGGGCCAAAGGGCCTGTTTCCGTGCTGTATCTCTAAACTAATCTCTAAACTAAACTAAACTAAATTAAACTAAAATATAATCTTAGTTCATATTTCCATGCTTGATATTCATTGTGAGGTCATTTGCTTTTACATCTCTAAACAGACCTATATATTTTACATATATATTTTAACTACATTTTTGTTGGTGAATCCTTCTATTCCCTTTATATTGGCAATTAAGCTTTATTCAAATCATTACTCAGCTGTTAGCTTTCTTCTGATCCCCATGATTATTTTAAATTATATTTTAATCAATCCTAGATTTGTCAATTTTATTTCGATTAATTTGTCAATCGTATAATTTCTCTCCTCATTTAAAGGATTCCAGCTCTTACTGTGCCTCTTCAAAAAAATGACATCTTGCCCAAGCCATATGGAAGGGACGTCTGTACTTGTGCTGTGCCTTCTAGCCACATCACTGAGTCCAGCCATGTCTTAAATTCAAGGGCTAGATTCCACAGTGTAGGAGATCTGGTACCTGAGCACTACACCATGCATAACATTCATCCTGTGAGGACCTACTCTTCTGAATAGTCTTACCAACCTTCACTAAAGAATGCATGCAAAGCAAGTGACTTGTTTTTCACTTGAATTAAAATTAAATTTTAATTACCTTGCATAAGTTAAATGTATTTTTGCACACATTTACAGTTTTAATTTTTCATTTTTTAATTGTTCAAATGCAGTTCAAATGCTTCTAATGGTCTCGAATCATCAGGGACACTTCAAAACAATGGAAAAGGCCTGCTGACAGCATGTTGCAGCAGCAGGGGCAGCAAATGGTTTACAGCTACAGATAAGCAGAAGGAGGGTGCAACCACGGGCATTCCACAAGAGACAAACTTGAGGTAGGAGCAGGGTTCAGCATGATTACGGAAATGCCTAAGGTATGTGTCTTCATCATCTCCAGCTCAAACATTTGCATCTGTTGCACCAGACAACTCACTTCCAATTTATCTTTCTTTTATTGACACTTTTTTTTTCTCTCAACGAGCATTTTTATCATTTAATAATTCCCTCTTTTCCTGGAGCAACTTGTATCCGAGTTTCCTCTTTCCAGATTTTGCCTGACCCTTGTGATACCTAATTGTTTTTTTTATATCTCCTAGTACTTCATTTAAAAATGGTTTTCTCCATCTTGATTTAGAACCTAATCCTTTGTAACTTGTTGAAATTCCTGCTTCTTTTCTCTTACTATTCCTTTAGCCTGTGGTTAATTAATTACAATTATTCATTATTTTAGTCCTTTTTCTTCCTGGGTATGAGGAACGTATCTGCATATCCCATCTTCTATCTCCTTTGTAAAGCTTAGCAATTTTATGTTAGTCACCTTCTTATTCCTTAAATGTAACCAAATAGATTCAGCTTCTTCCTCCACTTTTTCTTTGGTCTTATGTTCTTGTGCTGTTATAAGATTTGTTATATTTCACAGACCCTGTTGATTTTTTGCTCTCAGTCCTGTCCCAACATTACTGTTATAGGAAATATCATTCCCCAAAAAATAAAACTTTCTATTATACATTTCATACTTTTTATACGAAGTTTATTGCACACATATAATATTTTATCAATTGGGAATCATCGTGGTTATGGTTCCCTTAATTATATTGAGCAGGCCAACAGATCAAGAGGCAATTGCACCGATCGTTTGATATGCAGAGTTAAGTTTCCATGCATTGTTCTGAATCATAATTGTAACCTAGTGCACTGAGACTTTCTATTTGCATAATTAAAGCCCAAAAGATTATGAACGCCTCAACTCAATATTCATAAACCTGCCATATATTGTGTCTGTTGATTGTTTTATCAAGCATTCTTTTTGATTTCTTTTCCAGCTGTTGAAACACACATTGTGTAAACTTCGCTCCATCCTCTGTCCCCAACTTCTGCTCAATCACAGAAACATTTGAGTTTAAGAAGGAACCACTTCCCATACAAAGCATCCAGGAGTTCTCATCTGCACCAAGATCACATATCACTGAGTGTAGCTGTCCACATCATACTGAGCTCACATCTTCACCCAAAACTCTGATATATTATTGAAGGATCCAGTCAAGTACCATCTTGCTTTTAAAAAATAATAAATTGAATGTCAGTCCCCTCTGATATCAGTGCATATATGTGATACATTATGCTCAATTATTGAAATCTGACCAGGTTCCTTTGAATTTTTCATTTAAAAACATATCTGTTAATTATTTACAACCATTAGAAAGGATTGTGAAGAATTATTTACATACCTCTCTGAAAAAAACATTACAGCACCTATAAATTATAAAAATTATCTGGTATTGTTTTTACCAAGCTTCAGAATTTCTAGTTAGAATCTTCTGACAAACCAAACTTCTTTTTTTCAAAGAATTTTCATATCAAGACCTTGATAATTACAAACTTGCCTCCATTAAATTAATTGATGTTTTTCATCCCAGTACATTGCGTCTGTTCATGTTGGTTTAACTTTCATCAGGTTCATGCTGACAGATTGGATTTAAATTAATCCTTTTGAAAGTCTCAGTGCTGCAACTTAAGGTTGTTATTCAGAATAATACAATGGAAGACCAAAAGCTGTCTGTATATCAGATGATTAATGCAACTGTCTCCTGGCCTGCCATCCTGATGAGCATGGACTTCCCTACATTATTTATTCATCGGGACTTTCTTCCTGTCTGTTCAGTACATAATCAAAAGTAATTGGTGGCAGTCCTCAAAGGGCAGCCATTTTTAATTTTACACTAAACGCCAAGATAAGGAATGAAACACCCATCAGAAATAAAAAATGATTAATCCTCAAACAAATGTGGACTAACTGGTATATGTTTTAATTTGTATTTTTTAATCTTCAATTAAAAGTAGATATTTTCTTCAACATTTGAAGCAGTGTGTTGACCATGATAGTACCTCAATAGTTTATCATTTGCTGCATCAAATAAAAGACTCTTAACCGAAGTTTAGTGCAACTTAATCTTTATTAGCACTTGAGTTATTTAGCATGCATGGAAATCACTGACTATTAATAACTTTTCATTTAGTTTACTGTTCCAACTTCTCACTACTTACACTAAGTAACAAGATGCACAACTTGGACTCAAATACTACCCATGTGAATAAATCGGCTACATTCACTCTGCTGTTAGGAGGGAGTCTTCGCTGAGCTTTGAACTCACTGCTCACCTGTACACTAGTTTTCTCCTGTACAATCAATTTACAGAAGCCATTTAAGCTGCAAATCTGCACTTTTTGATGTGGGAAGAAATCGGAGCAACCAGAGAAAACCCACATGGTCACAGGGAGGGTGTACAAACTTCACACAGACAGCGCCCATATTCAGGATTGAGCCTGGGTCCCTGGTGCTGTAAGGCAGCAATTATACCTTTGTGCTACTCTGTTGCCCTCTAGACATTCGATAGAGTATTCGGCTACATCAATGTGTTGGACCGATGATGGATTTCCAGAAATGTCCACAACCACAAATGCAAAACTGTTGACATTCTCACCTTCATCCTGTCAATGAAGACAGATTCTTGGACCATTGGCTTTCATTGTTACTGATTGCGCTACTTATGCTCTTAATTCACATGTTTACCTATCTGTGTGTCTATAATATCTTATACACATATTAACGTGGTTTAAAACACCTTGAAGCCGGAAACAAGGTGTCAAATATCCTGACAGGCTCTGAGAGAACACTGTATCATTTGTTGTTACCCCTTATTCATCCAACAATGGTGGCATTGGTAGCTATTTTAAAGATGGATTTGGAGCCTCTCTGGCTGCACAGTCATTGAGAGAGTAGAGCAGGGGCCCGCACAGCATTCTCCACATGAACCTTATCAAGACCCCTCAAGATCTTGTGCATTTTCATCGTTGTCTTCACCCTTCTATTCTCTAACAGATGCAACATTAGATGGATTTAATCCAGACATTTCCTGCCTCTCAAAGATATTTTATTAGGCAGATCATGTATTCTCCTGACATGATTTTGTTACTATGGGTGCAACTTCAATTGATTTTACTGATTCAAAGGCCATTTAGGTCCTGAAATAAAAAGATAAATTGCTGGAAACACTCAGCAAATCAGCAGCAACTGTGGTATAACTGGGAAACAATGTTAATGTTTCAGCTGCTATTGGAAGCTTGTACTTTTTAACATTTGACAGCATATGACAGTCCCGCCATCCTGGGAATCAACCTTGAGAACCTACACTGCACTCCCTCAATAACAAGAATGTCCTTCCTCAAATTAGGAGACCAAAACTGCACACAATGCTCCAGGTGTGGTCTCACAAGGGTCCTGTACGACTGCAGAAGAACCTCTTTGCTCCTATACTCAACTCCTCTTGTTATGAAGGCCAACATGCCACTCGCTTTCTTCACTGCCTGCTGTACCTGCCAAAGTCAAAGTCAAAGTCAAATTCAAAGTCAAGTTTATTCGTCACATACACATACGAGATGTGCAGTGAAATGAAAAGTGGCAATGCTTGCGGATTTTGCAAAAAAACTACAAACAGAATGGAACAGAAACACATATTCACATATTGCATATTTGTGGGAGGAAAAAAAGAAAAAAAAACAGCAATGCATGATTACTTTCATTGACTGATGTACAAGGAGCCCCAGATCCCCTTGTACTTCCCCTTTTCCCGACTTAACATCATTTAGATAATAATCTGCCTTCCTGTTTTTGCTACCAAAGTGGATAACCTCACATTTATTCACATTAAACGGCACCTGCCATGCATCTGCCCACTCACCCAACCTGTCCAAGTCACCCTGCATTCTCATAGCATCCTCCTCATAGTTCACACTGCCACCCAGCTTTGTGCCATCTGCAAATTTGCTAATGGTACTTTGAATTCCTTCATCTAAATCATTGATGTTTTTTTGTAAATAGCTGCGGTCCCAGCACCGAGCTTTGCGGTACCCCGCTAGTCACTGCCTTCCATTCTGAATGGGACTCGTTAATCCCTACTCTTTGTTTCCTGTCTGCCAACCATTTTTCTATCCGTCAGCACTCTACCCACTATACCATGCGCCCTCATTTTGCCCACTAATCTCCTACGTGGGACCTTATCAAATGCTTTCTGAAAGTCTAGGTACACTACATTCACTGGCTCCCCCTTGTCCATTTTCCTTGTTACATCTTCAAAAAATTCCAGAAGATTAGTCAAGCATGATTTCCCCTTCGTAAATCCATGCTGACTTGGACCGATCCTGTTACTGCTAACCAAATGTGCCGCTATTTCATCTTTTATGATTGAGTCCAGCATCTTCCCCACCACCGATGTCAGGCTAACTGGTCTATAATTCCCTTTTTCTCTCTCCCACCTTTCTTTAAAAGTGGGATAACATTAGCTACCTTCCAATCCACAGGAACTGATCCTGAATCAATAGAACATTGGAAAATGAACACCAATGCATCCACGATTTCTAGAGCCACATCCTTAAGTACCCTGGTATGCAGATCAGGAGCCCTGGAGATTTATCAGCCTTCAGATTCATCAGTCTAC
>CM075983.1:33559370-33644240 GCA_038087875.1 Malacoraja senta
TCTTTAAAAGAAAGCAACAGTCCTCATTTTAATCTGCATCTGGAGATAATTTACTAATATTTATGCTCATTCTGCTTTGGTTCCCAGTTACTTTCAGTTACTTCTGTCTGTTTTGGATATTTAAGGTAGGTGCAGTTGTTTATACTGTTGAAAATTGTTCTTTCTATCTCTAAGATTAAAACTTTGCTCCGCAGAGCAAACATTTCAAAAAGATGTTGAGTGCTTATTGACATTGCCCCTCTCTTTGCCTGAACTTCTGGGTTGTCTGGCCAAAATAGATTCATGTCGTGAAGTATCAGGAAATCAGTGCCTGTGCCTAAAAAGAAAACGGGTTTCCACTGAGCAACATGGTGACATCTTTAGATTGCATATTCCCTGTAATCAGTCGGCATCAATGGATGAGATAAGATCAAACAATCTTCTCAAAATCTTTATGTGAAACCAGTATATTGCACACTGCTCATTCATGGAACCCCTGGAAAATAACAATGTCAGCAACTATCATCTCCACTTTGATACCTCGAGGAGAAATCATGATGTTTATGCAATGAAGATAGATTAAAGTTGAAATGCAATTTTTAATCTGTGCTTTTCATATTACTCCCAACAGCTAAGTCTGTGTTCGTACAACATATGTCAGACAGAGTCAGCCCATCTTTGGAGCTTTAGTGTCCAACTTATTTTGAATAGTCTGGAATCATTCAATGAGACATTGTTGGCCACCAAGAATATGCAGGACAGAAGCTTTGATGTTTTAGAATAGGTTAACAAGGGAGAGTTAACAATCAAGTTTCCATTAAAAGCTGTATTTTTAATAATAGAATGTAAGGAAATGGAATTTGGCAATCAGCTGCTGAGCACATTTAAAAAATGGGCTTAATCAAATATGTGTGTAAGGGTATTAGGATTCAGTCCAATTTTCATTACTTGTCTTTGTATATGTTGCTTTAATAGGTTATATTTCTGTAAACCTTTTCACCATTGATTTTACCCGAGAAAGGGTAACTTTAAAATCTATTTGCTGCTGCCAACATCTTAGAGCTATTGTCTTGCCTCTTGCAAAAATGTACCATTTTAACCCATATAAATAACTTTGAGAGACATGGCACTAACCTCTGTGGGCAGCTCCCATTTCAACCACAATTTTCTAGGTGCAAACAAGGCAGTAGTTCCAGATGTTTTTAAATTGTTTGATTCATGAACAAAATGGTCATCTTTGCCCTTTTAGATACAATACAACTTTACCAATTTATAGGATTCTTACCGTACCACTTGTTAGACTAGCTTCCAGCATTGCCATGACTTTTATTATAAAAATCATGTCAATGTTTGATCAATCCCATCAAAAAATATTGCAGCACTCTCATGGACTGTGAAATTGGAAAGGTCCCTCTGTGTCGTGGTCTTGACCGAGCTCAGTGCTAAGTCCAAATCCTGCCGGAATTCCCCAATACTGCACTGGAGGATCGCGTCTCTGATCCTGCACCTGCTCAGACCTCAAATTCTTTGTATCTAGTTGCAGCATTTGGCTTGCTTCACTTGTACAGATCCATGCTTTGAGTAGTACACAAACAATTGTCTTATCAGTTGCAAGGTTTCACTAAGTGGTGAGAAAATGCCAATACTTGGACACTTTTCAAAACCAGTTCATTACTCAAATATATTGGGACCGAGATTTATTCACACTGGAAAATATGTTGGAAACTGGCGATGTGCCTGATCCAATGTCCCAGTGCCACTTACCAAATAAATGTATGCACATACTTTGTGCATTAAACACTGTCAGTCGTATTTTGCACCAGCGTACACTATCTCAGAGTAATCTCAGACGTCCCGAGCATTAGTGAATGGAAAAAGGGTCCTAACCTAAAATGTCACGTGTCCTCTTTCTCCAAGGATGCTTCCTGACCCGCTGATTTACTCCAGCACTTTGTGTCTATCATCAATGAAAGGAACCTGCACTGATTGAAATTAATGACTGTACTTCTTAGCGGGAGATCTGCTCTGTTTCGAGCCACTGTTAGATCTCATAACATCATTTGGGGGGAACTCCAATCAACCAAAGGTTGTTAGGCGGTACCCGGACGTGGCGCCGACGGACTAGAAGCCGAAGCAAAGAAGTCGAAGCCAAAGAACCGAATGGAAACGAAGCCGAAACGCCAAATAACTGAAAGAGTACGAAGCCGAAACGCCAACTAACCGAAAGGACGGGACACGTAAATGCAAACCATCCGAAAGAGCGTCGCCTAAAAGCAAACTCACCAAATGGCCGCTGACGAAATGCGACCTACTCGAAAGGCGGCGTCGCCTACAAGCCAACGAACCGAATGCCGCTCAACAGAAAAGTCAATTAACGGACATGACATATGCCGGGGGGGCGGGACTTGTCAGCGATTGGTCCAGACCCTCGCGTCCATCACATCACTGTGGAGGGATGAACATTGTCCCACACCTCTACTCCACCCAACTCACAGCCCGCGGAGGGTGGCCGTGGGAGAGTGGGGGCTGTCCCGAGGGATGCGCACCTTCGAACGCTTACAGTTTGGTGCTTGGCTTCAGATTATCCAGTCATCTCTGGCTTGTGTGAAAAAATTACCCCCATGCTCCCGTCTCCCCCTTCTCTCTCCCCTCTGCTCTCTCTCCCCCTCTCTCTATCCCTTTCCTCTCTCTCTCTCTCTCACTCCCCCTTCTCTCTCTCTCTCTCTCTCTCTCTCTCCCTTCTCTCTCTCTCACCCCCTACTCTCTCTCCCCCTCCCCTCTCTCCCCCCTCTCTCTCCCCATTCTCTCTCTCCTCCTCTGTCTCCCCCTCCTCTGTCTCCCCCTCCTCTGTCTCCCCCTCCTCTGTCTCCCCCCTCTCTCTCCCCTTCTCTCTCCCCACTTCTCTCTCTCTCCCCCTCCTCTCTCCCTTCTCTCTCTCTCTCCCCCTCTCTCTCTCCCCCCTCTCTCTCCCCCCCTCTCTCCACCCCTCTCCCCTCTCTCTCCCTTCTCTCTCTTTCTCTCCCCTTTTCCTTCTCTCCCCCACTTATGCAGAGCGGCTATGGAAGTTGAGAAAACTGGCACTGACAGCAAAGATAGACACACAATGCTGGAGTGACTTAGTGGGACAGGCAGCATCTCTGGAGAGAAGGAATGGGTGGCGTTTCGAGTCTCCTTCTATCCAGAGATGCTGCCTATCCTACTGAGTTTCGGGTCGAGACTTTTCAGACTCAGTCTTCAGTTCTGAAGAAGGGTCTCAACATGAAACATCACCAATTCCTTCTCTCCAGAGATGCTGCCTGTTCTGCTGAGTTACTCCAGCTTTTTGTGTCCATCTTCGGATAAAACAGTTCACAGATTCTGGTGTGTTGTGCGTGGGAGCTTGCTGTGTGCGTTCCGAGGGAGAGTGGGGGCTGTCCCGAGGGATGCGCACCTTCGGCCGCTTACAACTTGGTGCTTGGGTTCAGATTGCCCAATCACCTATGGCTTGTGTGGGAAAATTACCCCCACGCTCCCGTCTCCCCTTCTCTCTCCCCTCTTTTCTCTCTCCCCCCTCTCTTCTCCCCCCCTCTGTCTCACCCCTCTCTCTCCCCCCTCTCTCTCCCCCTTCTCTCTCACCTCTCTCTCCCCCTTCTCGCTCTCTCCCTTGTCTCTCTCCCCTTCTCTCTCATCTCCCCTCTCTCCCCCTCTCTCTCCCCCTCTCTCTCCCCTTCTCTCTCTCCTCCATCTCCACCGACGGGAGGGTGGGGGATCATTTTCCCACACAAGCCATAGGTGACTGGGCAATCTGAACCCAAGCACCAAGTTGCAAGCGGCCGAAGGTGAGCATCCCTCAGGACAGCCCCCACTCTTCCTCAGAACGCACACAGCAAGTTTACACGCACCACACACCAGAATCTGTAAACTGTTTTAACCGAAGATGGACACAAAAAGCTGGAGTAACTCAGCGGAACAGGCAGCATCTCTGGAGAGAAAGAATGGGCGATGTTTCATGTCGAGACCATTCTTCAGACCTGAAGATTGAGTCTGAAGAGTCTCGACCCGAAATGCCACCCATTCCTTCTCTCCAGAGATGCTGCCTGTCCCACTGAGTCACTCCAGCATTTTGTGTCTATCTTTGCTGTCAGTGCCAGATTTCTCAACTTTCATTGCCGCCCTGCATAAGTGAGGGAGAGAGAGAGAAGGGAGAGAGAGAGGGGGGAGAGAGAGAAAAAAGGGGAGAGAGAGGAGAGAGAGGGGGAGAGAGAGCATGGAGAGAGAGGGGGGAAAGAGGGGGAGGAGCGAGAGAGAGAAGGGAGAGAGAGGGGTAGAGAGGGGTAGAGGGGAGAGAGAGAGAAGAGGGGAGAGAAAGAGAGAAGGGGAGAGAGAGGAGGGAGAGAGAGGAGGGGGAGAGAGAGGAGAGAGAGAAGGGGGAGAGAGAGAGGGGGAGATAGAGAGGGGGAGAGAGAGAGAAGGGGGAGAGAGAGAGAAGGGGGAGAGAGAGAAAGGGGAGAGAGAAGGGGGAGACGGGATCGTGGGGGTCATTTTTCCACACAAGCCATAGGTGACTGGGGAATCTGAACCCAAGCACCAAGTTGTAAGCGGCCGAAGGTGTGCATCCCTCGTGACAGCCCCTACTCTCCCACGGCCACCTTCCGCGGGGTGTGGGTCGGGTGGAGTTGAGGTGTGGGACAATGTTGATCCCTCCACAGTGATGTGATGGACGCAGGGGTCTGGACCAATACCTGACAAGTCCTGCTCCCCGGCCACATCATGTCCGTTATTTAACTTTTCTGTTGTGCGGCCATTCAGTGAGTTTGCTTTTAGGCGACGCAGCTTTTCAGTTAGTTGGCTTTTAGGCGTCCCGCTCTTTCGGTTAGTTTCCATTTAGGCATCCCATCCTTTCGGTTAGTTGGCATTTCGGCTTTGTACTCATTCGGTTATTTGACGTTTCAGCCTCATTTCCATTCGGTTCTTTGGCTTCGACTACTTTGCTTTGGCTTCTCGTCCGTCAGCGCCACGTCCGCACACGTGTTAGGCACCTTGATTCTCATACACCATCTTTCAAAACAAAGTGGAAATTCAAAGTTGCTAGTATATTAAAAGACAGAGGCACTACCTCTTGCGCCAAAAACAGATTTGTTAAACTCATATACATGCCTGTTTTGGAAATGCCGAGTCTAAGGATATCTCCTCATATGCTTCGAGGAATGAGTCTACAATGCTTTGGAACTCACCCTTCAAGCACAAACATCATTTAATGAATTAAACAGAGGAGCTTCACTCCTCAAGAATTAAGTGTGTTTAATTGTCATATGTGCTGACAATGAAACAATGAAGTTGGTACTTGCTGCCACTTACAGGCCCATCAATGCAATAAATCACAGATGATATATAATAATGAATTGCTGAGGAATAGCAGTTGTTGAACCTGGTGGTCACAGTTTTCAAGCTCTTTTACCTTCTTCCCAATGGTAGTAGTGAGATGAAAGGTTTAGTTCATCTTGTTTCTGAAGTATTGATGTCATGGGTTGAAATTTAATACCACTCCTAAAGAAAGTTAGTTGGAAAGAAGAGGTAGCATCACAGCAAGGAAAAGTGAAATAAACAAGCCAGGCTTGCACCTTTCTTGAAGGAGGTCACAATTATAGCATCACCAAAATCCTTCTCTTCCCAAATATGCACAACAGGCTCAGCAACCTGCTGGCAGCCATGACATCCATGCATTCCTCAGCACTCTCAAATCTTTTAATGACTCAACCTCCCAAGACTCAACCCCATTGTGAATCAATAACAGAGAAGAATTTATCAAGGACAGAGGGCAGACATCAACGACCTCCTAAACCATATTTTTGGTCTTGATCATGTATCTCCAATCAACAACTTCCAGCCCAGCCTTACTGTTACTCCCAAACAACAAGAAGTCAAAAAAATAATCTTTCAACTAAAATATTACAAATTAATGGGTGAATTGATTTAAGTTGGATGGAAATTAAAATTCCAATGATGTGACATGTCGCAAACTCACAGATTCTGAGAAAATGCACTCCACAATATGGCTTTATAAAAAATTCCATTTAATTTGTCAGTCACTTCTAAATATCACATTTATGCAGTGGAACAACTTCTAAAGTCTTTCACCCCCACACAAAAGCTGAGATACTGATAATAAAACATCAATATTCTGAATAATAGTTTCTAAATTACTTTGAAAATAATGGTGCAGATAAGATTATTTCACTCTACAATTTTGAACAAAGTTGGAGGTTGTTTGCAATCACAGACAGCCAACCACAAGCAGATATAAATTCAATTCTGTTTGGTTCTGTTTAATCTATTAAATTAATTTCAAAGTGATTTTTCTTCCACCAGTTTCCCTGAAAGCATACCATTAGGATGCATCACAGCTTAGTTTTGCAACAGCACTGCACACGCCTGCAAGAGATTGCAGTGTTGCGGATGTAGCCCAGTCTGTCACACAGACCAGACCCATTGACACTGCCCCCAGAACAGCAACCAACATAATCAAAGACTTGTCCCACCCACTCATTCCTTCTTCTCTCCAGTTTACAGGTTCTAGCTTCTGTTTAACTTTTGAAATCTCTATTTATTTTTCCCAAAACACTCCCTTAGAGTTATTGCTAGAGTCTAACTAAGCTAACAGTTTTGTGTGGGAAATAACTGCAGATGCTGTATAATCCAAAAATAGAGATAAAAAGGTGGAGTAACTCAGCGGGTCAGACAGCATCTCTGGCGAAAAGGAATAGGTCGAGACCCTTCTTCAGATCCTGAAGTCTTCAAAGTCTGAAGAAGAGTCTCGACCTGAAACGTCACCAATTCCTTTTCTCCAGAGATGCTGTCTGACTCGTGAGTTACTCCAGCTTTTTGTGTCTAAGAGTTTTGTTTGCCTATGCTCTCCTAGAATCAACATTTCTGTTCAACAGGTCCTGAACCCTCAAAT
Organism: Malacoraja senta; assembly: GCA_038087875.1. Lineage (NCBI taxonomy): Eukaryota > Metazoa > Chordata > Chondrichthyes > Rajiformes > Rajidae > Malacoraja > Malacoraja senta. The sequence continues at coordinate 33,566,287 of CM075983.1, forward strand.
GCTTCATTAGTCTATTCGACCCATTTACAAGTAAGCTACTCCTGGAGAATCTTTCTCCAGTCAGGGCACCCGACCATTACTGTGTCATTTCTGCCTACCAATCAAGTTTGGGATTCAGTGGTTCCAAACTAGTCAGGGGGCATGTCGATGAACACTTAAGTCCTTAGTGAATGCCATCCTCACTAAATCCCTACCCAGTCCCTTACAGTCAATTCGCAGGAGGTACGTTGAACAAGACTGACCTCAAAGTTTACCTTATTCCCGGATTAATTCACTTCCTCGATGTCCACAATTCTGTTCAGCACGTCTGTGCTTCAGACATGGTGGGAATTGACCCGACCCAGGGACACCAAAATAATCCCATTGCCTCTTATGGTATAAACTGATGTGATAGACAAAAGATTATAATCCAAGGTTTAGTACTTCAACATTATTAGCACATCCAGGATGGATAAACAAAATGTAGTTGTTTTCTCATCAGACAGGAGGTATGCAATTTGTCAAACCTTTTCGAAATTTCAAACTTTTTCTGAAATGTTTAGTTTCCAAAACATCCTTATTCACTTGCTGTATCCTCCAGTGAGTTCACAGTGGAATGATTTACAATGAGATAGTTACATATACAGTGCCCTCCATAATGTTTGGGACAAAGACCCATCATTTATTTATTTGCCTCTGTACTCCACAATTTGAGATCTGTAATATAAAGAATCACATGTGGTTAAAGTGCACATTGTCAGATTTTATTAAAGGGTATTTTTATAAATTTTGGTTTCACCTTGTAGAAATTACAGCAGTGTTTATACATAGTCAGGTGATTCTTCAGTAAGTGTCTACTTTTAAGTTTCTGGAAACCCGATTATAAAACTTAAATTTTTGCAACTTTGAATGTTGTTTCACATAGATGAACATCTCTACTATGGGAAAAATATGTTTGGCGCAATCTTTTAGAGAATTTAATTTATTTTTCCTCTTCTTTTTTCAGGTTGCCCATTGCAGTCGGTCATATCCGTCGCATTTTTAGGATGAACAACACTGTAAAATATAACTGATTTAAGAATATCAAATCAAATTTTGGTCACACTTTCAAATTACAGTATCTTCCTCAAATAAACCACCAAAAAAAAAACGTTTTCAGTCTAACGCATTGATTTTAAGTCTTCGTGAGTTTACTTCCGAAAAAAGTGGTGATTTTCAGCAAGAATGGTAACTGTCACATAACTGTTGACCAACTTCCTCTAAATCAATATTAACTTCAGATGAATAGGCAGAAGCATACTGTTCTTTTATCAATTACAATTCATAATTATAGTCATTGTTGTATATTTTACACATTATGAGCATAAAATACTCATGTGCGGATATGACTCAACGTGATGGAGCTCAGGTTCGGGAGTGTCGTGTGACGGAGATAACTAAAACTATCTTTAGGGTTAGGGTTAGGATTAAGGTTAGGGCTAGGGCTAGGGTTAGGGTTAGGGTTAGGGTTAGGGTTGGGGCTAGGGTTAGGGCTAGGGCTAGGTTTAGGGCTTGGGTTAGGGCAAGGGTTATTCACGTCATCTGCAAACTATGTGCATGGACAGGAGTCCCAGCAATTATCTCGTGGATCAACTAACGGAACTAACAGACACTCTCGGTGAGCAGGGACACTCCCGGTGAACAGGAACACTCCAGTGGACTGGGAATGGGAGAGTGGTGGAGGGGAGAAGGGGACGGAGGCAGACGCTGCACAAGGGCCCGGTGAGAAGACCTGGGGACCTTATCCTCTGTGCCATCGAGGCCGGCTGTGGGAGGTATTAAGCTGTCATGTCCGTCACGGTCATCTCCAGCACTTACCCCCCGATCTCTCGGACTCCAGCTCCAGCACCATCTCCAGCATGGAGAGGGACATCGGGTCACGGGAAGAGGCGATGGCTGCAACAGCCCTTTGTTTCCGGCTGGCGCTGGAGCTGGAGCTGGACCTGGAGATGGAGCTGGAGCTGGAGCTGGAGATGGAGCTGGAGATGGAGTTGGAGATGGAGCTAGATGGAGATTGGGGGTTAAGTGACGGAGATGGCTGTGACGGGTATAGTGGCCCAAGCCTTTAGCCCAAAATGGCCTCGCCAGAATGCCATGCCTGGCCATATCGTTTGGACGAATGGCACATGGCACAAACACATATCCGGTACAAATTTAAAAAAAAGATTTATAATTTTCTAAGAGTTCAACACCGTTCGGAGATGGCGCTGATTAAAGGTACGCAACCATTATGCAGCAAAAAGTGGAGTTTTCACACGCTTCTCGTCCCGTGAATCAGGAGAAATTCACACAATATCGGAGTGCGGCGGCGCGGATTACTGCAGCGGCCCCTACAGCCCGTCTGTCTTTTTTTTTATTTTTGTCTAGTTAAATGTAGTTGTTTGTGGTTTTTTTTGTACTGTTTTAATTGTGTATATGTGGGGGGCGGGGGGGGGAGGGGGAAACTTTAAAAATCTCTTCCCTGCACGGGAGACCCGACCTTTTCCCTGTCGGGTCTCCGTTGTCGTTGGGGCCTAGCTCCGTGGAGCGGCCTCCGACCGGGATGACCTGGGGGCTCCAGTCGCGGAGCCTGTGGAACTGCGGACTCACCATCGTGGGGCTGGCCGGCCTCGGAGCGCGGGGAGCGGTGGTGGCTCGTTGCTGCGGCCCGACTCCGGAGCTCCAGCTGCAGACCTGTGGACTATGATATCGGGAGTTCGCGGGTCCGGGTGAGAGACCGCTTTCCGGAGCTCCCGCAACTCAACTTCTCCCGCCCGTGACGCGGGGTTGGAACGACCCGGAGCGGGGCCGTACATCGCCCGGCGCGGCCTCAAACGCCGTGGGACTTAACATTGCCCGCCTGGGGCTTCAACATCGGGAGAAAAATGGGGCAGGGGAGAGAAAAGACTTTGCCTTCCATCACAGTGAGGAGGAGATTCACTGTGATGGATGTTTTTCTGTAAATTGAATTGTTTGTGTGTCTTGTAGGAATTGTTTTGTTTGTATGGCTGTGGAAACAGAGTTTCGTTTGAGCCTCTTTGAGATTCAAATGACAAGAAATAAATCAAATCAAATCAAATCAAATCAAACAATAGGGGACTTTCGAATTCCGCGGTCTTTTGAGGGCGGAGGTGCGCGTCTATTCCATTTATACCCATGTGGGATGGCTCGACCCAGGTGAGTGATGGTATATGACTACAATCATTGGGACAAGAAATTTATGAAAAAAAAGGTAAGATTTATAATGTTATCAAGAATAGAGGGATATTTTAAAATATTTTAATTTGATTAATAATACCTACAGTTTAAATGTATTTTCATTTCACATAGATGCCCCATTAAATAAATATGCCAACTTGAATTTTTACAAGTAACCATCGGGACATGCGGTTTTCCAGGGCGGGGAGGCATCGAACATCGGGCAAAAAATTTAAAAATAACACTTCATTCATTTAGGATTTAATCTTTATTTATGAGGATTATGTTCATTAACAATATAGAAAAAGAAGAAATGGGATAGAATTACAGATTTTCTTCATATACAGCATCAATGTAGTGGGACACCAAAGTGGACAGCTATTGAAGAATCACCCAGTTCCCCAATTTCAGGGCACCATAATGTTTGGGACACATGGCTTCACAGGGATTTATAATTGCTCAGGTGTGTATAATTGCCTCCTTAATGCAGGTATAAGAGAGCTCTCAGCACCTAATCTTCCCTCCAGTCTTTCCATCACCTTTGGAAACTTTTATTGCTGTTTATCAACATGAGGACCAATGTTGTGCCAGAATCCATTATGACATTTTGAAAAAAAGATTTATAATTTTATCAAGAATAGTAAGATTAAACGAGAACTTACCTAAGTTTGAAGTTTGATCTTTATTTTATGAGGATTTACGTTGGTGATTACGTGAAGAACCCTGCCAGTGCGCCTGCGCGTCAATCTTCGAAGCAGCGGTGTGAAATCACAAAAAACAACAAGCGAAGTAATATAGTATAGCGGCACCGGACGTGGTGGGCACGTAATCACCAACGTAACTCCTCATAAAATAAAGATCAAACTTCAACCTTAGGTAAGTTCTCGTTTAATCTTACTATTTTACTTCGGATTCACGTGAGTGACTACGTGAAGATTTTAAAGCTTTGTGATTTCATGCCGCAGACAAATCCCGGCTTCTCACTGCATTGATTGACTCGGAACGAGAATATTCAATAATGCATTAATAATAACATTTGCCTGACAAATGCAGTAATTCATTTATTTGAATAAAATAATTAACAGTATCCCCTTTAACCCAGGGAAATTTAAGCAGAACTTAATATAGTATCTGCAAACAGCCCCGTATTGGCAATAGGCTGATGGTAAAAGTGTTGAAACCCCAACTTATTAGATCCCCCGGCGGCTGTGAAAATATGGTCGACGGGACGTCCTTCGCCCTGGTCGTCAATGTTGCTGCTAAACTGAATGGAATGTAAAACCATCAATGTTCACACCTGCAGCAACTAAAACTTGTTTTTAACCATCTTAAAATAGTCTGAACTGACACTATCTTGTATGGTTTTTCGTGAATGATAAACAATCTTGTTTTCATATTTCATAAGATCTTTGTAGCCTCAATTTTTTGCAACAAATATGTCTTAACATATGGACATGGATCCATAGAATATGCTAATAAAACAATCTTAAATCCTGTCACACCTGATCCTACTTCATTTGAGTAGTTCATAAAATGTAAAACATAACATAATCCTGAGGTACTTCTGTGAATCTGTAACTTTGTAATGTTACAAGTGCCATAAACATGAGTACCTTCATGCTGAACTTGGCCAAATCAGAATCGTACCAAGACTCCTTTGCTGAAGTAGCTTAAAACAATTCTATATTCCAGATTCCCTCCTAGGTTTAGAAGGTCTGGAATTAAAATTCCTTTCATTAATCTGGAAATAAAAGAACGAGACTCAACAGGATGTCTTTCCAACCTCATCAAATAAAACCGAGGAATAATATACTTCTGTGTGAATAAATCACACTATACCTCAACCCATTAAATAGAGGTCAATCCAAGATATTTGAGACATGTGCCGTACAACATTCCATATTCTTTTATACACAGAAATTTTTTCCCCTCATTCGTTACATAATGGGAAAGCAGTATTTACAGAGTCACAACTCAGATTCACAAATGTACTGCTTTTGAGTACTCTTCCACCAGACTGCTGTAAGCATGTCCACAGCATGCCCAGACAATCCTCTTTTTTAAACCCTGCATCCATACAGGCATATGACGGATGTTACTCTCCAATTATCGAATACACCAGTAACTTCCTTCTTTTGGGAACATTTATCAGAAACTGTGTCATAAATTTCAATATCAAAGGGAACCATGGCTGCGTAGACATGTCTGGTACCATGAATACCCCAGAGGCAGCATACTGCTTTGTTTTATGAGACAGGATGAAGTAAAATGCATATAACAACATACCATCCTAAAAGGTCTGTCTCACTGTGCGAGTTGACCCATGAGTGACCCCGAGTTTAAAACAAATTTAACTCATGGTAATCACGTACAATTAACGTAGCGGGAATGTCGGAACTCGTGGACGCAACTTAGCGACTCTTGGCGCTAACGGGAGGTACACGTGAAACTTGTTAACTCTTGCAAAAGTTCAAACATGTGCAAACTTTTCCACGAGTAAAATGTACTCTTGATGTTAAAATTTGAAACATTTTAAACTCGTTGTAAGAACGTAGTGGCCCGTGCGTTTAACTTTGTGACTCGTGAGTCTACCATGGGAACTCTTTTTAGAAACAATAATCAGGGACAGAAATATCAGTTACTTAGACTTTTTAAAGACAAATTCTGCTTAACAAAGTTAAGTAAGTTATTGATAAGGTGACAGAGTGGGTAGAAAAGAAAAAAATGCTTGAAGTTTATATATAAATTTTGTGTATTTTGGACTGAGCTCACAACCTTAAGACAAACCAGTATTGAGGAACAGCGTGAGAACATTTTATGACACTTCATGGCAGCCTAATCTGAGGTTTGCCAGTCACGTCCAGAAGCCATCTCTACCAGTGCTGTTGAAGAAGACAGGGTTGTGTTCACCTCTCCTGCACCCCTGTTCCGTAGGACAACACCAACTCTTTCATTATGCGGATGTTAAAGGCTGGGCTTTATTGTCAAGCCATGATGCCAGATTCCCGATCTCTTTACTGAACTTTACTGAATCAAAAGGTTCTATAGGAGGTGCTGCCTCAAAAAGGCAGCCAGCATTGTCATGGACCCACACTACCCTGGCCATGCTCTCATTTCATTCCTGCTGAGCAGAAGGTATAAGAATCTGAAAACCATGCCCTCCAGGTTCAAGAACAGCTTCTTCCCAACAACCATCGAGCTTTTGAACGCAACAAATGCTAACTAAACTATGAACTACAAACTGCCTTGTTTGCACTAAGGACTTTGGGATTTTTGCAATAATACTGGATTTTTTAATATATATTTTCTTTGTTTAGTATATTATCTATGAGTATTGTGTTTACTGGCCTGTTTGGCTGCTGCAAGTGGGAACTCTTTAACTCAGAGGGCAGGCAGCATCTCTGGAGAGAAGGAATGGGTGATGGGATGACATTTCCAAATTGGGGGAGGGGGGTGAGGGGGGTGGGGTGGAGGAGAGAGGGTGGAGAGTGCAGGGAGAGGAGGGGAGACAGATGGGGGTGGCTTCATTCACTGGCTGCGGGTGCCTGTCACTGAAACAGGTAGGTGAGATTTCACATCCACCTTGTGTGTGTGTCTCTCTCTCCCCCCTCCCTCTCACACAGGCTGAGAGACTCTGCCTCTGTGAGTGTACGTCCCTTTCTCCCCCTCTCCCTGGGCTCTATACGCTCATTGTTTCCTATGAGAGACTTTGAAAAATAAGAATCACATTTCACACATTGATTTTATGACTTTTAATTCTTAACATGACCATAATCACAATCTTTTACACCACCCATCACCACTCAGTTTTTTTTAACATGTGATGATTTTTAAACACTTCTATATACATTGTTGCCTCAAGATTAACGGGAGAGGAACTTGGTACACTCAGGAGACGAACTTGGAACATCGCAGAAATGAGAAGTAAACGGGAAACTTAGACATACCCGTGGGAACTCGGTTAAACTCGGGATCATAAACTTGTAGTATCATACGCAACCACGAGTCTTTCACTCGGGGTCACTCGAGGGTCAACTCGCACAGTGAGACAGCCCTTTAATATAGCGAGAAACATCCATCGCTACTGTCTCCCGATGTAGTCCCATAACACATATCTCTGTAACTGGTGATTGAGTCTGGATGGAAACAAGTCATATCTGGCTTCCCAAATCTGACTATTATATCATTAAAAAATCTTAAGGTTAAACATCCATTCTTTGTTATCATGGAAATTCCACCCATACTATTAATACATGCCATTGCTGTAGTGTTGTTAATTTGAAACTGAACATGCAGATTAGTTGTATTTAACAACAAGCTTGTTGCTCATAAGCCTTCCAATAGACTTTAAAACGTCGATTCTCCATGTCTGTAAAATAATACTTCTTCCATATTCCATCTGTCCACAGATGGATACCTTTTCAGTGGCACCAATCCTAGTACACTGATATCAGTCTGTTAAGACCATGGAAGGCTGTTCAATCCGTATCTTGCTTGAACTACTGAAGACTTGTTAAATCCACTACTGCAATCAGAAGCAGCATTTATTGTTTAATTGCATGGCCTATCAAAAAATGGTCAACATGCATCTTAGTGTTTTTTCTTTTTGCAGTCTGCAGCTGCTGGTAGTCCAATGGCCCAAATTGTATTGCTGGAAATAACACTAATTCTCCTAACAAACTGGCCACCTGTCTTAATTCAAGATTGTTGCTTTTACACCTGCTTAATACAATCATCAATTAGCTTTACCCTTTACCCTGGGTAAATTACTACCTTTTCAATTGAATCAAATAATCAATTGTTGTAAGTATCGTTAACTTAATTTCTCGCTGGATGAATTAAACCCAACTTTCAAAAGTGGTTTGAATAATTTGAGAGAGATAACTCACGAATTCTCTTGTTTGTCCTAATTAGGACATCATCCAGTTAAGCCATCCACATCTGTCCTTGGACTCTAATTAGCTGCAAAATTGGTTTTACCAATTTAGTGAATTTCTAGGGACTTAAGTCAACCCGTTAGACAGAACTTTGAATTGCCATAATTGTTCCTTTAGATAATTTTATCTTATAAATGAACAAACATTAAGTAATATACATCTTTCAGATCTATATGTGCCATAAAACATCTTTTTTGAAATAAATTGTTTGGCAGTCTCAAAGTCTCTATTTTGAAGTGTCTATACTTCACAAAATTTTAAAGACTTGTCAGATCTAAAATACTCCTCACCTTTTTAGGTTGAGAAATTTTAAACACAATTTGGTGGTTTTGATAAACCGACCTTTCAATTACTTGTTTATAAACAAGTTTTCAATTCAGCTTGAACCTCCATCAATTATTTTAATGTGAAATTGGAGTGTTCTGCTTGGAACATGCTGGATGGCAAATCAGTATTTGAATCGAATCAATTTGAAACCTTTCTATAATACTCAGAATAATATTTGGCTGTTTTTGCCTTAATATGTTCCCATAAGAACCAGGTCCACCTACCTCCTTTGTCATCTGAGTGACCTGTGGTCTCTGGCTCCTGGCAGGCAAAACCCACGCTTTTTCATTTTCCTGCTGCAGGACATCAACTGAGTACCTGCTTCAATGGTCGATTTGCTCCTGATGTCGGTCCAGGATTTTGTATGATGTCTGAAAGGATACGTCCTCTTTGCAGACTTGACGACCATTGATGTTGTGATCAACTTTGCTGTTTTTGCCTCATTATCCAACTCTTTCCCACGATTCATGAGGTTTTTTTGTTTGTTTTTTCTCTGAAGAATAAGTTGAATGACTGCACATTGCTGGGCTTTACAGAGTTGCTGCAACTTTGGGTTGATGTTGGGCCAAATGGCATACTTCCTGAAACAATTCATCTTGAAGTGGGCGCTACATAGCAACCTTAGTGCCACTTGATGCATCTCCATCCATGGCCTCCATCCATTGTTTTGCAAATTGCAGTGGTTCATCAACCGAGCAGCTTCAATATTCTCTGCAGTTTACTTTCCTTAGGCTTACATGCCTTCGCCCATCTGACCCCTTATCTTGGTTCACTGCTAGTACTTTCAGCAATACGCAGTTCCTTGGGATCTCGTGCTTTTTTGGCATTTTCATCCATCGTAAACTACTAGAGCTGATGGTAGACACAATAGTTGATCACAGAGACCACGTCCTTTCCAGTGGCTCTCTTGACTCTGACGGGGCAGCGAATCGTACTACCAGGAATAAAATATCTGGCAGCTGCCGTCTTCGCTTGTATCGGCCTCACCGTCAGACTCAGGGTCAGAACTCTCACAGAGCAGCAAATCGTACTGCCAGGAATAGCCCATCTGGCAGCTGCCGTCTTCGATTATTTTGGAAACTCTGCTGACCCTGTGCACGCGCCTCATCTATGAGGGTGCTATCAAGCAGCCCTATACATGGTGCTGCTGACCTGGCTTCTGGAGCCTGGTTCTGACATCACTCCTCCTGGAGTATGTTTCGTTGGAGCAACCTGTGTACAAGTTCTCCATTTGGAATATCCACTTCAGAAAGTGGTATCCAGCCTTGGAGGTGAATCCTAAACTGACTCTTGCTCCATGACCCTGACTTGTATGTTTGCCTAGCACCCAACTGACGCTGGCTCCGTTCTTTAATGCACAAGTCCACAGTTCTCCCTGCCGGCGACTGTTGTAGGGTGTGAGGCAGTCCTTTACCGACCGCATTCCCGCAGCTTTTTATCGGCTTTGCCTTGCCCCACTGGTGCTGACTAAATTCCCTTCAGCCCCAATATCCACAGTCGCTATGCTGTCGACTGTACCGTGGTCAGAGGTGGCTGGTCGCCGCCCGCAATATTGCGACTTTATACCGGCTGTGCCGCTCGCCTCCTCCACTTGCCCGTTTTTTCCATGATGCCTGTGGAAAAAATCCCCACAGACCCACAGCAAACGGACAAAGAAATACTTCCAAAAAGTTTATACTTACCTTGTAGTTGAAAACTACAATTCCACTAGAGGAGCTCTGCTCCTCGCGTCCGTTTGCACCAATGCGTCTGACGTAATGACGCGCAGGCGCACTGGCGGGGTTCTTCACGTAGTCACTCACGTGACTCCGAAGTCAAATTATAATTTTATCAAGAATAGAGGAATACTTTTAAATATTTTAATTTAATTATTAATACCTACAGTTTTAAAGTATTTTCATTTCACTTAGATGCCCCATTAAATAAATATGCCGACTTGAATTTTTACAAGTAACCATCGGGACATGCGGTTTACCCTTAACAATCTTATATGTTTCAATGAGATACCCTCTCATCCTTCTAAACTCCGGAGTGTACAAGCCCAGCTGCTTCATTCTCTCAGCATATGACAGTCCTGCCAAAAATATGATGGCTAGGTTACGGTTTGCGAATAAGTTCTTAAAAGAGCAACCACAGTTCTGGAAAAAGGTCTTGTGGGCAGATGAGACGATGATTATCTTATATCAGAGTGATGGCAAGAGCAAATTATGGAAGAGAGAAGGAACTGCCCAAGATCCAAAGTATACCACTTCATCTGTGAAACATGGTGGTGGGGGTGTTATGGCCTGGGCATGTATGGCTGCTGAAGGTGTAGTGGCAGATTATTATATTGTTCAAGGAATTTTTTCCTCTAGCCACTATGAGTGAAGACAGGGGTAACGAGATAGTTTCGTTACGCATTCACGAGCTCTCTACGAGACATTCAATGCTGTTGAAAGATAAATCTTCTGGACTGGATTATAATGGAAAAAGGGGATTGCTCCCCGAATAATATAGGAGCGATTATTCTCTCTCCAATAAATTTGAATAATAAAAATTATAATAAAAATCCAATTATATATAGCACTATTAGAACATGGAAGCAAATAAAACAGAATCTAAAATTAAGAAACCTATCTCTCTTAATACCAATAGTCAATAACCCATCGTTTAAACCTTCAATCATAGATAAAGCATTTATACAATGGGAAAGAATGGGAATTAAAACGCTCGAAGATCTGTATGAATTAGAAAAATTACTATCATTCCAACAACTACAACTGAAATATAATTTGAAAAATAATCAATATTTTAAATATCTACAAATCTGTGACTATTTGAAAACACACACAAAAGATTATTATAATATGCCTTCCGACTTACTAGATGAAGCAATGAAGACAAAGGCGGAATCAGTTAATTTAATATCATACTTATATAATATCATCTTAAATATAGAAATACCCACAACAGATGGAATTAGAAGAGATTGGGAACAAGATCTAGGTATAAAAATTTCAAAAGAGAGTTGGGATAATCATTTATTACAGGTGCATAAATGCTCGATCAACGTACGACATACGCTTATCCAATTTAAAACATTACATAGATTATATTATTCAAAAACCAAACTAAATAAAATCTTTCCTAACGTCTCACCAATCTGTGATAAATGTATATGTCAAGAAGCTACCATAGCACATTCTTTTGTTTTTTGTACAAAAATCCAAAAATTCTGGTTTGAAATATTTGATATTTTTTCAAAATTAATCAAAATAAAACTGGTACCAAAACCAGAATGGATTATTTTTGGAATATCGGAAGGTATTCCTGAATTAAACGTGTATCAGAAGAATTTACTCAATTATGGGCTAATAATGGGAAAAAAGCTTATACTTAAATTCTGGAAAAATGCGCCCACACCAACAATAAAAATGTGGACATCAAATATGTTGGAAACATTACATCTGGAAGAGATGAGATTCCTCCTAGTAGGCAAAGTAGATCAATTTCAAAAGACGTGGTCTACGTTTTTGGACCTATTACAAGCATGAGGTGCAATAGTAATTTAGAAAAACAAATAAATAAATAAAAGGTATCTGGACCTGGTAATGGGAGGTAAAATAAAAACAGACTTGGTTGGTAGTTCCTTCTCTATGAAGTATGGTATAAGAATTATAATAGAGCGATTGTTCCTTCTTTCTTTCTCTTTTTTTTTCTAGGGTCTATTTTCTAACTTTACTTCCTTCTCTAACTTCTTTTCTAAGGGGCTTTCTTTTCCCAACACTCTTTTGCACTTCACAACCTTTGTGCACTTTCTTCACTTTTCTTACTTCTTTCTTTTTCTTTCTTAAAGTTTAAAAAAGTGAAGCGGTACAAAAAATGTATTAATATATACGTGTTGTACATTACTGTAATCTACCGTACTTCTAAAAAATAAAAAAAATAAAAAAAAAAGAAAGATAAATCTTCAAAACACAGTCTCTTAATTAATGGTTTGTTTATTGCCGTAGTAAAAACAGTGAGATATTCATCCAAACCTCTTCTTGTTTAAGTATATTTTGATCTCACTCGTAGTCAAACTCGTGCATGGTCAAATTCCATGGATGGTCAAACTCGTGCATGGTTGAAAGTTGTGACCTCCCCCATGCTTCTTCAAAATTAAAACTACTAGCGCATCTGCGCAAGAATCCCAGCCACAAACATATCTCCAACTACGTAATAAATCCCACCCACATAATTACAGGCAGATAAAATTTAAAGGTAACTGGTTATAGTTATAACATACTAAGTAAAGTTAAATCGCTACCACAGAAGGTACTGGCTCACTTATGTTCATTGATGATACAACTGCTGATGGTAGAAGCATAATGAATTCTGAAGTGTACAGACACATGCTATCTGTTCAGGTTCAAACAAATGCCTCAAAACTCATTGGCTGGCAGTTCATTTGACAGCATGACAATGATCCCAAATATAGTGCGAAAGCAACAAAGGAGACTTTAAAAGCTAAAAAATGGTTAATTCTTGAGTGGCCGGTCAATCACCCGATCTAAACAAAATTGAGCATGCCTTTTATATGCTGAAGAGAAAACTGAAGGGGACTAGCCCCCAAAACAAGCATAAGCTAAAGATGGCTGCAATACAGGCCTGGCAGAGCATCACCAGAGAAGACACCCAGCAACTGGTGATATCCATGAATCACGGACTTCAAGCAATCATTGCAGGCAAAGGTTATGCAACAAAATACTAAACATGACTACTTTCATTAACATGACATTGCTCTGTCCCAAACATTATCGTGCCCTGAATTGGGGGGACTATGTATAAACACTGCTGTAATTTCTACATGGTAAACCAAAATGGCTTTTATTAAAATCTGACAATGTGCACTTTAACCACGTGTGATTTTTTTAATTACAAATCTCAAATTGTGGAGTACAAAGGCAAATAAATAAATGATGGGTCTTTGTCCCAAACATTATGGAGGGCACTGTATCAGCACAACTCTATCACCTTATATTGACACTAATCTTCACTGTGCTTCCGTGTTAATTTGCCCAACGTTTATTTCTAATCAGAATGTCCCCCAAAGCTTGGCTGCAGAACTTAATCTTCACACATGGCAGAACACAAAACAATGACTAGTGCTAAGTGTTTATTTTTATGGTCAGCTGAAGCCTGAGAAGTGTTTACGTTTAAATCTGAAGGTCCACTCTTTTGACAGTGCAGCAGTCCCTCAGTAATGCACTGAATTTATTTTTGTGTTCATCTCTATCAGCTCAGCCATGGATGCTACTTTACCAATGATGACAGAGAACAGTGGCTTCTCTTAATGGCTTTAACTCCCAGCAAGAACTCATAGATTGGGTCAAAAATTTAGGATTTAGTTCAATTTATGTTTTCTCCACTTCTGACCTTCCCCTCATTTCCCATCACTCCTTTGTTAGTAATTGTACCTTTGGTTGTCCAGGGAATTTCCTTCTTAAACCTCCCTGGTTCTCTTTTGCTTTAAAACACTGTTTCAAAATGTTCTTATACTAAGATTTTATATACCTGCCCTAATAACATTACCACATTATATAGGAGATCACATCTGTACAAGTACCTTGAAATGGTTTGCCACAATACTACAAGAGTTATAACAATGCAAATTTGTGACAAACTAATAAAATATATCCGAAATCCCATTGTGAGTTGGGAGATCATTTGCAAGGACTTCTTCACCATTTGTAGCAACATTACAGGCAAACTAGTTGAAGTAGAGGAAAGAACAATTTGGCGCTAATTGCACTGTCTGGTGGGAGATTGGGAAATCAATACATCACTGAAATTCTATCCACGTGATCAAATAACCACAAGGTAAATGTTGGCAATCAGTTCCGTGAAACATTTACTTCACAAATTATTGATGCCAAATAATATTCTCAAATTAAAGTGATAGAGAATTAATACTATCAGAAACATACGTTTTGTGACTAATAATAAAAAATGAAGATGTAGAAAGTATATTTCCAGAGGTTGCAATGTTAAAAACAAAAGAAGCTTAAATGTGATTTTTTTCATCACCTCTCTTTTGGAACTGAGAAAGTTAATGTCAAACATAACACAAAGGTGTTTAAATAAAGTAACTTGAAATTTGTATTGATAAAGAAAAAATATATAATTTCACAATACAGTATTTATCCTCTGCAGGATACAACGAAATATGAATAACATTCAGGTTTTATTGAATTAAATGATGCAATTATGCTTTATTCCCTTTTTTTTAATGTAAAAATGTATCCAAAAAGGACACAATCATATTTTTCTGACCCTCTGCAGTGAGCAACTGAGCAGTGGGAGAATCCTAAAACGGTCTATGCAGATTACGAAGTGACATCATTAAAAATAACAGAAATTTAGAAATGTCGACACAAGGAATTGCAAATGCTGGAATCTTGAGCAAAACATAAGTGTGGAGTAACTCAGCAGCTCAGACAGTGTATGTGGAGGGAATAGAGAGAAGAAGATTCAGGTCAGTCTGATGAACTTTAGAAATCTCCCTCTTATGTTTTAACATGTTCCATAAAGAATATGTGATTTAGTTCGTGATATTGACCTAGATTATACAAGTAGTCCAAATATTGTCTATTTCCATGTTGAAATCCTGCACTAAGACAGTAACATTGAAATAAAATCAGAGTAAATTACTTTGTCACTTTTGATTTTACGGTATTAGAGTAATTTGCGGTGATCTTTTGTGTAATGAAGTTTTCAAACAACCAATACACTACATCCTCAATGGAATTCCAAGTATTTTAGCAAGTCTCCATTGGATTGTCAAACTTCCAGCTAAATCAAACATTCACAGAATTATAAATCTGTATCAAGCTTCGGTGAGACAAAAAAATCCTCTAGTGTATGCACATGGGAGAATGGTTTCAGAGGTTTTGTTCTACCTCAATATTTTTGTAATGCATTGCCTGATTGCCTCTGCTCTGAAACTACTGGAATGCACCCAAAGCCATGGAAAATCACTGTGAAACCAGCAAAATAATCCTTAGTGTTTATAGTATCAGACATAACTAGGGTACTTTATGACCATTCTCAGTTCCACTTGGGCTCAAGGTTTAAAGTTGCGCTCCCAGCTGGAGTCAATAAATGTAGCATTAAATGCTGTATACACTGCTGTAGCATCATCGCTGTGATAAAATACTCCTAGGCTTTCAATTGGTAGAGTGCATCCTAGTAGAGCCTGCTGAAAGTTGGAGCTGAGCCTTATTGATGACAGGTTGTGTATCTATTTTAAATAATAGTCATGTGCTTAATTTACTACTCTTCAGCAATGCTGATGCATATAGTTTTGCATAGAAAGCCATGTACAAATGTAATTTAATTAACACTGCATACTTATTACAATTTAGTTCAACGCGGTCATCTTTCAGCCTAATAAACCTAAATATATAAAGCACAGTTCTTGTATTAAATTACATTTATGTATCTATACATTGTAACTTGCTCAATTGTAATCATGTATTGTCTTTCTGCTGACTGGATAGCACACAACGAAAGCTTTTCACTGCACACATGACAATAAACTAAACTGAATCTGAAACACACGTCATTTGAGCATTGAAAAAATATGACCAAGAGAAAAGATGAGAAAATAGTGCAATTTAATCAAATGAAGTAGGTTTTCTGGAGAAATACAGGGCAGAAAGGTTTGATGAAGGAATTCTGTAGGTTCAAATCAAGCATGGTATCAATAGTGAGACAATGTTTGTGTGGTTGCACAAAAGGTTAGAATTAGAAACTAAACAAAGGTGACCACGGTGAATTGTTCTGACAACATGAATGAGCTTCATGCTTACCCTCACCACATCAGTCTGAAGAAGGTAGAATTTCAAACTCATATTGCTTGTTCATTACAATTATCATTATCATTCATCCAACACTAACTTTACCCTTGCTTGACACCATGTCAGCTAGAGAACTAATTTTGTGTAGCTGACCCAAAATTCTCATGTAACAGAGATACAAAGCTCCAAGTGTTTTTATGTGTGGGGAGTGGACATGATTGAATTACTTAACCTCAGTGTTCACCATCATCACAATTTCTAAGAGACAGCAAAGATCATCACATCTAATTCTCCTGACATCTCACTTTCTCCAATGGGCTGTTCTTTCACCCTTACCCATTAACCTACAGGTGGTGTTGACATTGTGGAAAGGCAAATTCCTTGTGGAAATGCCCGGAGAAAGGCAAATTAAATGCTAGGATTTCTCTTGATATAAAAGAGGATTGGAACACAAAAACAGAGATGTAATGCTGAGATTCTATGAGGTGCTGGTCAGGCCGCATTTGGAGTACTGTGAGCAAATTTGGGTCTCATTTCTGAGGAAGGATGTGCTGTCTCTGGAGAGGGCCCAGAGGAGGTTTACAAGAATGATTCCAGGAATGATGAATGTTTGACAGCACTGGGCCTCTACTTGCTGGAGTTTAGAAGGTTGAGGGGAGACCATTAAAACTCACAGAATAATGAAAGGCATAGATAGAGTGGATGTGGAAAGGATGTTTCCACTGGTGGGAGAGTCTAGAGCCTAGGTCATAGCCTCAGAATTAAAGGGGGTTCTTTTAGAATGAAAATGAGGAGGAACTTCTTTAGTCAGAGGGTAGTTAATCTGTGGAACTCGTTGCCACAGAGGGTTGTGGAGGCCAACTCAGTGGATATTTTTAAGGCAGAGATTTTTAAGGCTGTAGAATGGTTGATGATAAGGTGTCCATTTTTACAAATTTGACAACACCTTATCATTAGCCATTCTACAGCCATGGGAGAAACACAGTGTTGGAGCACACATGGGAATGAGCAAGTGGAGTTTGTTGATCTTTGACATTCAAACTTGATTTGTTATATTTATTTCCTCTGATTCTTACATCATTATTGGAGTTTAAGTATTGTCTCATGACCAGCAACAGAGAGAAGATTCATGATTTGGAAATTGGGTTTTACTTATTGGTGGGCCGGTCAGCTGAGTTGATAACAAATCACAAAGCGTAGATGTGGCCATTTACATCATCTCCTCTACTGACCAACCTTTTCCTGTTTTAGAGTCATAGAGTCTTACGACATGGGAACATGCCCTTCAGCCCAACTTGCCTACGCTGACCAAGATGTTCCAGTAGTCTCAACTGCCTGCATTTGGCCCATATCCATCTAAACCTTTCCTATCCATGCACCCATCCAAATGTCTTTTAAATGGTGTTCATGTATTCTGCATGGTTACAGCCTCATAACAGCAAAGCTTTGTAGTATGAACAAATACCTTAATCATTTGACCCTTCCTGGGACTGCTGCAGAAAGATCCAAGCAGAAGATTCATCTTTTCAACAACGATAGTCTATCAGGATTCAGGCAACAATGTGGCATTCATGATATGCACAGTAACACACATGCATGTAGGTTAGAACATGTAACACAGAACTGTACATCACAGAAACAGGCCCTTCAGCCCACTATGTCTGCACCGATCATGATGCCAATCTAAATTCATTTTATCTGCCTGCCTGTATCCTTCTGTTTCCTGTCTGATCATGTGTTGCCCTAAAACCTCTAAGGTGTTGCTATTGTATCAGCTTTGATACTTCTCATGGCAGCAAGTTCCAGGCATCTAGCAATTTCTGCGATTAAAAAAACGTCTAATAAATCGTCTTTAAATGTTCCTCCTCTCAACTTAAACCTGTGGCCTTTAATATTTGGAACTTCCACCTTGGGAAAAAGACTTTGACTATCTATCCTACATATGCCTCTTGTAACTTTATAAATTTATTTTGGTCGACCTTCAGCCGCCGACACTAAAGAAAAGACAATCTAAGACTATCCAACCTCGACTTACTGTACAGTTAATACACTCGAATCCAGGCAACATTCAGGTAAACCCCTTCTGCACCCTCGTCAAAGCCTCCACATCTTTCCTATAATGTGGCAAACAGAACTATACACTTTATTCCGTGTTTAATACTGATGTTTTCTCAGCAAACATTTATACAGCTGCCACATGACTTGCCAACATTTCTACTCATTGCCCCAATCAATGAAAATATGCATGCCATACATCTTCTTTACCACCCTAGGACATGTGGTGGAATTTTCAAGGAGTCACTTGCATCCGGATATCCCTCTGCACATCAATGCCCTTATCAATCCTGGTAGAAACAGTCTGTTCTTGGCCGTCAGTTCATCTCCCATTGACTAAGATTCTTTTTTTATTTTATTTTTAATTTTTTTTTTTTTTAATTTTATTAGAAGTGAGTACAGTCATATGGCACCAATGTGCCTAATATATATTTGCATAATACATTTTATGTACATCTTTTTTTTTTTATTATAATAAAGAAAAATAAGAAAAAGAAATTAGATAATAAAGAATAGAAAAACGTGAGATATATAGTGTGTGAAAAAGAAAAAAAGAGAATGAAAGAAGAGTTGAAGAAAAGAAAGTAGGAAAAAGAGAATAAAAAATACAAGTAAAAAGAAATAAGGAGATCATTATTTATAATCTTTACCATCCCCCACCCAGTCCTGAAACAATTAGTTTCTACAATTATGTTGCACCATATGCTTCCAAAAAGACGACAAATGGAGACCAACTCGTTAAGAATTGGTCTGATTTTTCTATTAGGAGGAATCGCATTTCTTCAAGATGTGCAGTGTCCAACATGCTTGCGATCCACATTTTAAGCATTGGTATTGGTGTATTTTTCCAAAATTTAAGTATTAGTTTTTTTGCTATTATGAAACCATAATTAAAAAATAAATGTTGTGATAAGTTCAATTTATTCCCATCTTCCAATACTCCAAATATAATCATTTCAGTATTAGGTTCCATTCTTATCTTAAATAGTTTTGTAAATATATCAAAAATATCACTCCAAAATCTATAAAGTTTTATACAGGAAACAAAAGAGTGTGTTATAGTTGTGTTTTGGGATAGACATTTATCACAAATGGGGGATATATTTCGATAGAATTTATTCAATCTTGTTTTTGAATAATACAATCTATGTAAAATTTTAAATTGAATTAGATTATGTCTTGCATTAATCAAACATTTGTGTATATATATCAAATACTTTTCCCATGTAACCTTCGTAATTTTTATCATTAATTCCCGTTCCCACTCTTCTCTAAGTTCCTCTGTCGATGGTAAATCTATATTTAAAATACTATTATATAAATATGATATTAATTTTTGTGAGTCAGCTTTAATATTCATTGCTTCTTCCAATAAGTCAAAAGTTACTTTTTGATATCCTTGTATGTATTTCTTCATGAAATCGCAAATCTGAAGATATTTAAAATATTGGTTATTTTTCAATTTAAATTTAAATTGTAATTGTTGGAATGATAATAGATTTCCCATTTCATACATATCCCCGATCCTTTTAATTCCTAAACTTTCCCATTGGTTATATGTTTTATCAATAAGAGATGGTTTAAATAAAGGGTTATTCGCTATAGAAACATAGAAACATAGAAATTAGGTGCAGGAGTAGGCCATTCGGCCCTTCGAGCCTGCACCGCCATTCAATATGATCATGGCTGATCATCCAACTCAGTATCCCGTACCTGCCTTCTCTCCATACCCTCTGATCCCTTTAGCCACAAGGGCCACATCTAGCTCCCTCTTAAATATAGCCAATGAACTGGCCTCGACTACCCTCTGTGGCAGAGAGTTCCAGAGATTCACCACTCTCTGTGTGAAAAAAGTTCTTCTCATCTCGGTTTTAAAGGATTTCCCCCTTATCCTTAAGCTGTGACCCCTTGTCCTGGACTTCCCCAACATCGGGAGCAATCTTCCTGCATCTAGCCTGTCCAACCCCTTAAGAATTTTGTAAGTTTCTATAAGATCCCCTCTCAATCTCCTAAATTCTAGAGAGTATAAACCAAGTCTATCCAGTCTTTCTTCATAAGACAGTCCTGACATCCCAGGAATCAGTCTGGTGAACCTTCTCTGCACTCCCTCTATGGCAATAATGTCCTTCCTCAGATTTGGAGACCAAAACTGTACGCAATACTCCAGGTGTGGTCTCACCAAGACCCTGTACAACTGCAGTAGAACCTCCCTGTTCCTATACTCAAATCCTTTTGCTATGAAAGCTAACATACCATTCGCTTTCTTCACTGCCTGCTGCACCTGCATGCCTACTTTCAATGACTGGTGTACCATGACACCCAGGTCTCGCTGCATCTCCCCTTTTCCTAGTCGGCCACCATTTAGAAAATAGTCTGCTTTCCTGTTTTTGCCACCAAAATGGATAACCTCACATTTATCCACATTATACTGCATCTGCCAAACATTTGCCCACTCACCCAGCCTATCCAAGTCACCTTGCAGTCTCCTAGCATCCTCCTCACAGCTAACACTGCCCCCCAGCTTAGTGTCATCCGCAAACTTGGAGATATTGCCTTCAATTCCCTCATCCAGGTCATTAATATATATTGTAAATAGCTGGGGTCCCAGCACTGAGCCTTGCGGTACCCCACTAGTCACTGCCTGCCATTGTGAAAAGGACCCGTTTACTCCTACTCTTTGCTTCCTGTTTGCCAGCCAGTTCTCTATCTACATCAATACTGAACCCCCAATGCCATGTGCTTTAAGTTTGTATACTAATCTCTTATGTGGGACCTTGTCGAAAGCCTTCTGGAAGTCCAGATACACCACATCCACTGGTTCTCCCCTATCCACGCTACTAGTTACATCCTCGAAAAATTCTATAAGATTCGTCAGACATGATTTACCTTTCGTAAATCCATGCTGACTTTGTCCAATGATTTCACCACTTTCCAAATGTGCTGCTATCCCATCTTTAACAACTGACTCTAGCAGTTTCCCCACTACCGATGTTAGACTAACTGGTATGTAATTCCCCGTTTTCTCTCTCCCTCCCTTCTTAAAAAGTGGGGTTACGTTTGCTACCCGCCAATCCTCAGGAACTACTCCAGAATCTAAAGAATTTTGAAAGATTATTACTAATGCATCCACTATTTCTGGAGCTACTTCCTTAAGTACTCTGGGATGCAGCCTATCTGGCCCTGGTGATTTATCGGCCTTTAATCCATTCAATTTACCCAAAACCACTTCCCGACTAACCTGGATTTCACTCAATTCCTCCAACTCCTTTGACCCGCGGTCCCCTGCTATTTCCGGCAGATTATTTATGTCTTCCTTAGTGAAGACGGAACCAAAGTAGTTATTCAATTGTTCCGCCATAACCTTGTTCCCCATGATCAACTCACCTGTTTCTGACTGCAAGGGCGTTAACAATGATAAATTTCTTAATTTTAAGGATAATTTTATTTGTTTCCAAATTCTTATTGTATCGTGTATAATTGGGTTCTTCTTATATATTGTGTTGTTCAGTTTTTTCAGAGAGAAGAGGATCGTTCCTATATTACAAGGAAAACAATCCTCTTTCTCCATTCTTGTCCATTCTGTCTGTTGGGTAGAATTGTCCAACTAATAAATTATATTCTTAATATGCACTGCCCAAAAATAATACAAAAAATTCTGGAGTGAGAGTCCCCCGACATCTTTTGATTTACATACATGTTTTTTTTTAATTCTATGTGATCTATAATCCCAAATAAAATTGGTAATATTAGAGTCTAATTTTTTAAGAGGTATTTTGGTATATATAATGGTATAGATTGAAATAGGTATAATAATTGTGGTAGAAATATCATTTTTATAGCATTTAATCTACCTATTAATGATAAAGAAAGTGTTTTCCAAAATTTAATCAACATATTGAGTTTATTTAATAAAGGTATAAAATTAGCGTTGAATAATGCTTTATATTTTCTCGTAATTTGAATACCCAAATATTTAAATTTTTCTATTGCAATTTTAAAGGGGAACTTCAGTAAGTGTGTGGATTCTTGAGGTTTTAACGTCATAATTTCACTTTTATTTCAGTTTATTCTATATCCAGAAAAGGACCCGAATTCCTCTATTAAATTTAATAAATTTGGTATACTCGTTTGTGACTTTGTAATATATAAAAGTATATCAACTGCATATAATGAAATGTTATTATTTGAGTCCCTAGTGTTATAGCCATGAATATTCGGATGAATTCTTATATTCAGCCAAAGGCTCTATCATAAGGGCAAATAGCAGGGGTGATAATGCACATCCCTGCCTATTGCCCCTCGATAATTGAAATTTTTTAGATAACATATTATTAGTTAATATTCTTGCCATCGGTTTATCATATAATAGTTTTACCTATGTAATAAAATTCTCTCCCATATTAAATTTTTGCAGTACTTTATATGTATTGCCACTCTACCTGATCAAATGCTTTCTCTGCATCCAGAGAAATAATTGATATATCTTCTTCCTCCCTTTTATGTGAGTATATTATGTTAAACAGGCATCTCAAATTATTAAATGAGTATCTTTTAGGTATAAACCCCATTTGATCAGGATTTATCAGTTTACTAATATATTTGCTTAATCTTCTTGCTAAAGTCTTTGCTAAAATGTTCTGGTCTGTATTTAAAAGTGATATAGCTCTATATGAGCCCGGATCATCTAAATCTTTATCTTTTTTTGGAATAAGTGTAATAGTTGATTCTGCTAATGTTTCAGGTAGTTTATTTTCTTTAAAAGCATGAGTATATAAATTAAATAAATAAGGAGTCGTTATCTCATGAAATTTTTTGTAAAATTCATTACTAAAACCTTCTGGTCCCATTTTTCAGCAATTGTATTGTTTCACCTATTTCTTCAATTGTAATTTGAGCTCCAAGTTCCTCTTGTTCCAAAAGATCAAGTTTTGGAAGATTACAGTTATCTAATTTTTTTTAAATTTTACTATCTTCTATTTTAGTTTTAGATGTATATAAATTTTGATAAAATTGTGCAAATCTATTGTTAATATCTTTAGGTAGTATTAATAATTCACCTTTCTCGGATTTAATTTTAGTTATAGTATTTTCCTTTTCTTGTTTTTTCAATTGACGAGCTAAAAGCTTAAGTGGTTTGTTACCAAACTCAAAATGTTCCTGTTTTGTAATTTGGAATAGTCTTATTACTCTTGCCGATAAAATTCGATTAAGTTTAAATTTCAGTAAAATTATCTTATTATGTTTATCTGTAGTGGAATCTTTGGCATTATCTAACTTTAACTGTCTAATTTCTTGTTCTAACAGCATTTGTTCTGTCTTATTCATTTTATTTTGAAAATTGTTTTGTATTGTATTGTATTGTATATCTTTATTGTCATTTCCTGAGTATTCGCATACCCAGAGGAAACAAAAAAACGTTCCTCAACCAGTGTCCATTCCAGTGTGCAGTGAAAAATAAATAGAAGTAAAAATACATATATCATGAACAAATTAACACTCTACTCTACTAAAGATCAACAGGCGTTCCGATCGGCAGCAGCACGACAGTGGCTCTGCTGCAGTGTGTCCAGGTTGGTGGTTGGTGCACGATACTTTGGCAGGGGACAAAGTCCGTTTGTCAGTCTTATAACCTGCGGGAAGAAGCTGAGGAGCATCCTGCTGGTTTTGCACCTAATGCTCTGGTACCTCTTCCCAGATGGCAGGATGGAGAATATGTGATGCGATGGGTGGTAGGGGTCTTTGATGATGGAGATGGCTCTGCTGATACATCTCTTCCTGTATATGTCCAGCAGGAAAGGGAGTGGAGCACCAATAATCCTGCTGGCGCTCTTCACAATCCTGTCTAGTTGGTGCCGTTCGTACGCCTTGCAGCTCCCGAACCAGGAAGTGATGCTGTAGGTTAATGTGCTCTCGATTGTCCCCCTATAAAAAGTTCGTAGGTGTGTAGTGGGAGACCTGCTTTACGTAGTCTTCGGAGAGGGTGTAGTCGCTGCTGGGCTCTCTTGACCAGTGCTGTGGTGTTGGTCGTGGACGTCAGGTCATCTAACAGGTGGAGTCCTAGGAACTTCACGCTGGTGACCCTTTCCACATCAGCTCCATCGATGTGCAGAGGTGTATGGTGTTGTTTTCCCGCCCTCCTGAAGTCAACCACCATCTCCTTAGTTTTTCCCACGTTGAGAATGAGGTTGTGGGATTTGCACCATCCTGTGAGCAGCTCCACCTCCATCCTGTACGCCGACTCATCATTGTCACTGATGAGACCCACCACTGTTGTGTCATCAGCGAACTTGTTGATGAAGTTGTTGTTGAGTCTAGCAGTACAGTCGTGTGTTAGCAGACTAAACAGCAGGGGCTTAGGACACAGCCTTGGGGCGAGCCAGTGCTCACGGCTATGGTTTTTGATGTCCTACTGCCCACCCTGACTGTCTGCTGCCGTTGCGATAGAAAGTTCAGAACCCAGTTACATGTGCCAGCATCAACCCCCAATAGCTCCAACTTCTCCACCAGCTGCTGCGGAATGATTGTATTAAAAGCAGAGCTGAGGTCTATGAAGAGGATCCTGGCATAAGTATTTTTCCGATCAAGGTGTGACAGTACGAGGTTCAGTGTTGTTGAGACTGCGTCCTCTGTGGTTCGGTTGGCTCTGTAGGCGAACTGCAGTGGGTCTAGGTCGGCAGGTAGACTATTTTTGATATGTTGCATAACTAATCGCTCAAAACACTTCATTACTATGGGTGTTAGAGCCACTGGTCGAAAGTCATTATGGCAGGCTGGGTTTGGTTTCTTCGGGACAGGGACGATGGTGGCACTCTTTAAGACAGTTGGGCACTACTGCCTGGCTGAGTGAGATGTTAAAAATGTCTGTGAAGACATCTTTCAGTTGCTCGGCGCAGTCTCTTAAAACGCATCCAGGAATGTTGTCCGGCCCTGCAGCTTTGCGTGGGTTGATGCTGGCAAAGGCCTTTTTAACTCCGGCTGTGGACAGCCTGTGCGACTGGTCACTGGGAGATGGCAGTAGTGCACGTGTCTGGGTGGTATTTTCAACCTCAAACCGTGCGTAGAACTCGTTCAGTTCATCTGGTAGAGAGGGGTCATTTTGGCATATTCGCAGCGGGGGGGGGGGGGGGGGGCTTGTAGTCAGTGATGGTATGAAATCCCTGCCACAAGCGACGTGTGTCTTTGTCATTTGCGAAGTGGCTATTAAGTTTTTGTCCATACAGCCTCTTCGCTTCCCTGATCCCCCGGGATAGGTTACTCCTTGCCAGTTTGTATGCTGCGTTGTCCCCAGATTTGAATGCAGCATTCCGGATTCTCAGTGGGTAACACACTTCCCCAGTAAGCCAAGGTTTCTGATTGGCACGCCTCCTGACGGTTTTTACCACCGTCAGGAGGCGTGCCAATTTGATATAAAATTATATCACCGTCATTTGATATGAAATTATAATTCCTCTAATAAATGCCTTAAAAGTTTCCCATAATAAAGAAGGCGAAGTACCTGGTGTGTCATTTGTCTCAAAACAAATTTTCATTTGTTGTTTTAAGTATTGATAACCTTGTAAGTCATTTATAATATGTGTATTAAACCTCCAAAAAAAGTTTTTGCCCGGCATTCCCTCAAATTTTACTGAAAATGTCAACGGAGAGTGATCAGAAATACTACTAATGTGGTATGTTGGATTAATTGTATATGGCATTAATTTCATATCCACTAAAAAATAATCAATTCTTGAATAGGTTTTATGTACCGAAGAGTAAAACGAGTATTCCCTTCCTACTGGATTAGCAGATCTCCATACATCTGTTATATTAGTATTTTTTATATATGTATTTAGAAGTTCACTAGTCTTAGATTTTAAATTACTCCTTTCTTTTACTGATTTGTCTAAGTATGGATCTAAAACACAGTTGAAGTCCCTCCCTATTATCACATTTTGGTAATTAAACTCTAGTATTATATCTATAATTTTATCAAAAAATTTGGGGTTGTCAAAATTCGGAGCGTAAATATTTATCATAGTTAGTGGGGTTGCATAAATTTCTCCCGAAACTATAATATACCTTCCCTCTTTATCTGATATAGTATTCTTTAATTTGAAAGGTATTCCTTTTCGAATAAGAATAGTCGTACCTCTAGATTTAGAAGTAAATGACGAATAGTATATTTGACCTATCCACTTCGCTTTTAATCTCATTTGTGTTTGTTGTTTCATGTGGGTTTCCTGTAAAAACAATATGTCGCTTTTCAAAGATTTTAGTTGAGCAAAGATTTTACCCCTCTTTATTGGTTCATTGGCACCCCTTATATTCCAACTACAGAATGTGTTTCCTCCATTCTTTATTTGTCTATCGTCTTGCATTATATATCAAAATAGTATTCCTGAATCATATGGTGCAAGCAAATACCTCAGAGTTCTGGGTGTTGGGTGGTCATCCCAAGTTTTTAGATTTATATTACATCTCCTTCTTGAAAAGTACCTTAGATAAAGAAAGAAAAAATGTGATATAAAGTTGAATACAAAAAAAATAAGCAAATACAAGTCTTTATAGTGATTTTTTTTTAAAGTGATGTTAAAGTATCTAAGAAATGATACCTTAAAGACAGGTAGCCACCTAAGGTGGCGAAAAATTTATGGACTTCCGTTGATGTTGTTTTACATTGAGCTCCAATCCCTTATTAAAACCTCATAAAAAGCTACAGACCGTTTCATATCTTGTTTGTTCCTATTTAAATTTATCAAACTAGCAACAGTAAAAACTGAAAAGATTCAGAAAAAGACATAAAAATAAAAAACCAAATATAAAACACAGCATATTCTCAGTTCTATAAATATATATGCCTTTCCAATTATCTAATCTTAATCTAGTCTAAACTTTACCATAAATGTCCACCCAAGATTCTTACGTAATGTAGATGAGATATGCATGTGCCTTTAACATAGTGACCTCATACCTACTAACCACTCCCCATATCACAAGTATATCTACAACCTCCCCACCCACAGATCGCTCTCTAGTTCCTGTGACAGACCACGTACAGCTAGTGCAATGTGTAATGCTCCAGTATGAATAAAGATAGTAAAGTAACGATGCCTCGTTATAGATTCTTTACATGGTGTTGAATAACTTACCTTGCGCCTCCTGTTTATCGGTTTATCATTTAATTTTGTCCCAGTTTTTTGTTTCCCCCGCCCTCCTATTTCTTTGTCATGGCCTCTTCTGCCCGTAAGCCCGATGTGCTCGTTTTCGATTTAGACATCGCCCTTCGATGGGACGTATTCAAACATGACTTTGAACACTATTTCACGATCGCTCATCCTGACGCCACCGCCGATCTCAAAGCCTCTCTGCTTCTCAACTTGGCTGGTCCCGATGCCCTGACTCGCTCTGACTTCTTCGTCTACGCTGATGGCGAATCAGCTCGGGACCCGGTATGTCTGGTGGCTAAGTTTGATGCTATTTGTGATATTCCGACAAATTGCATCTTAGAACGTTTTAAACTGTTTGCGCGGCGTCAGCTCCCTGGGGAATCTGCTGAGAACTATGTCATTGCGCTGCGGCACCTCGGCAGGTGCTGCCGCCTCCACGCGTGGAACCCCGATGAGATTCTCAGGGACCTTCTGGGTTTACGGTCTCCGTGATGAGAAGCTCAGGGCCGAACTTCTGCGCAAGCCGGATCTGACTTTAACCGATGCTATGCACGCTACTCGCTTAGCTGAAGCTGTTTCCTCGGCGGCGTCGCCGGCTGAACAGGCGATCAACTTTGCCAGCACTCCCAGTCATCTCATAAACACACCCCAGTCGCGACCCCCGGGGTCGCTCGCTGCTCGAGGGGGACGCGCAGGGGGACGCGCAGGGGTTCGGTGCTGCTACAGGGGGAGGTACCCGGCAAAGGTGCCCTAATTGCAACTTCACGACTCATCAATACAATGTGTGCCCTGCCTTGGGTAAAACGTGTAATGTCTGCAAAAAATGGAACCATTTTGCTGCGGCTTGTCGTTCCCGTGGGAAGCCTGTCGCTGCTCGAAGGGGAAATTTAAACAACCTTCTACAAGCTGACAGTGCGCTCAGCTCCCAGTGTTATTTCGATGAACAGTCTGTTTCTGCATCTGACTCCTCTCAGGGGAGACCAACTTGTTTACCGTGTTGGACGCACCTGCTATGATAACGGACCCTTCTGTGCTAGTCACTGTGAACAACTCAACCTTCACTGCTAAGATTGACACGGGGGCTGTGGCCAACGTAATGTCAACATCTCTTTTCAACCAGATAAGAACTAATGAGCAGATATTTTCCCAGAGCTCACCTTGCATGCCTACGGTGGGGAGATTCTTACTCCTGTGGGCAAGGCCACGCTACGCTGTAAGATACTAGAGACCTCTCGGCCCCTCACCTTCTATCTCCTCGATCAAAAATGCATTCCCCTGCTGGGGATCCAGGCATGCCAGGAAATGGGACTGGTGTACTTCCACCGTGACATCCACCAGGTGCAGACTCTTATGGACCCGCTGGCCGATTATCCCGACCGCTTTGATGATAAGCTAGGCAAACTACCCTGCAGCTACAAGATTGTAGTGGACCGTAAGATCGTTCCTGTGGTCCATGCTCCTCACCGTGTCTCCTTCGCCATGAGGGACAGAGTGGAGGCGACACTACACAGTATGGTACAAATGGGCATCCTAAAGGCGGTCGTCGAGCCCACCAGCTGGGTCTCTTCCATGGTTGTTGCTGCTAAAAAGGACATGAGCGAGATACGCATCTGCATCAACCCCAAAGACCTCAACCTGGCCATTAGACGCCCTCACTACCCTATGAGAACGGTGGAAGAAGTCGCTGCACAGGTTGGTCCAGCAACGGTTTTTTCTGTCCTCGATGCAAAAAGCTCCTTCTGGCAGATACCACTGGACGAGCGGTCGTCCATTTTGACAACTTTCGCCACCCCCTACGGAAGGTTTTGGTTCCTCCGAATGCCATTCGGTATCAACTCTGCCAGCGAGGTATTTCAGCGGACAATGGAGCAGTTGTTTTTAGGTCTACCATGCGCCATAATTGTTGACGACATCCTCGTTTACGGTAAGGACGTTGCCGAACACGATGTCAACCTCCGCCAGGTCCTGGACCGGGCCCGGCAAATCAACTTGAAACTGAACCCCAAGAAGTGCCGATTCCGCGTCCCGGAGGTCACCTATGTTGGACATGTATTCACCGCTGAGGGGTTAAAGCCAGACCCGCACAAAACGGCTGCCATTTCAGGGATGCCCCCTCCTACCAATGTGGCAGGCCTGCAACGCTTCCTAGGCTTGGTAAACTACCTGGGGAAGTTCATCCCCGACCTCAGCGAGCTCAGCACTCCCCTGAGGGATCTGATAAAAAAGGACACGTCCTGGCTTTGGTTACCCAACCATCAGAAGGCATTCGACATTCTTAAGTCTAAGCTGATCAGCACCCCCACGCTCAAGTTCTTTGACCTGCAGCGTCCCATTGTCCTCACCTGCGACGGCTCTCAGTTCGGACTCGGTGCCGCCTGTCTCCAGGTCCATGACGGCCTGCAGCTGCCTGTCTCCTTCGCGTCCCGCACCATGACCGCCACCGAACAGCACTACGCGCAGATCGAGAAGGAGCTACTGGCCGTGGTGTTTGCCTGCTCCAAATTCCGGGACTACATCGTGGGCAACACTTTCACCGTTGAAACTGACCATCAGCCACTTGTCACCATCCTCAACAAGTCGATCCATGTGGCCTCATCACGCCTACAGCGCATGATGCTGCAGCTCCAGCGCTTCACGTTCACGGTGGTTTATCGTAAGGGCAAGGACATGTTCGTGGCCGACACGTTGTCTCGCGCCCCGCTGACGTCCACCGCTCGCCACCAATATGAAATGTCTGAGCTATTGGTGCTACAATTGAACATCGTCCCCTCACAGCAGATGAAGTCCCTGGTTGAACACACTACCAATGACCCTGCCCTGCAACAGCTGTCTGCCGTCATCCGGCAGGGCTGGCCTGACCGTCGTTCGGCACTGCCGGCTGGTGCCGTGCCCTACTTCCTGGTCCGTGACGAGCTCGTACTGCACGACGGCGTGGTGGTGAAGGGTCACAAGGTGGTCGTGCCCGCAGCGCTGCACGACCACTATTTTCAAGTCGCTCACCGCGGTCATCCTGGGGCCGAAGCCACCGTGTCTCTCGCCAGGAGCCAGTTCTATTGGCCGGATATGGCCAAATACATCCGGGAGAGGGTCTCCTCGTGTTCCACCTGCAACAGCCTCGCCCCCCACCAGCAGCGTCAGCCGCTTCTGCAGCAGCCCGCGCCCGAACTGCCCTAGATGGCGCTTGCCGCCGACATTTTCCAGTGGCGGGGCAAACACTTCCTGGTTCTCGTTGACTCCTACTCCAGCTGGTTTGTGGTCGACCGGCTGCATTCCATAACCTCTTCGGCCGTCATCGATAGGTTGTACCCTCATTTTGGCACTTTTGGCCCCCCGGCAAGCCTGCAATCGGACAATGGCAGCCAGTTCACGAGCTCCGAGTTTAAAGCGTTCGCTTCCAGATGGAACTTCCGCCATTTCACCAGCAGCCCGGAGTACCCGCAAAGCAACGGTTTGGCCGAGCGCACAGTCCGCAGCGCGAAGCACCTGTTGGAACAGTGTGGTGGCATTAACTCCGACTTCCATCTGGCCCTCCTCAACCTTCGGAACATTTCCCGCGACTCTGCCATGGGTTCACCTGCTCAGCGGCTCATGTCTCGCGCTACCAGACTCCCGCTCCCTGTGGCCCAGCGCTCCCTCATACCCTCCATCCTCCCACCTGCGGCGGTTCAGAAACGCATTGCCTTCAGGCACGACGTCCAAAAGCGTTCCCATGACAGGTCCTGCCACCCACTGCCGTGCCTCTTCCCCGGTCAAGTTGTCCGTATGCAGACCGCTCCCAGTCACTCCAAGCTCGCTACCGTCGTCGGCTCTGCGGGGTCGCCCAGGTCCTATCTCGTCGACCACGCTGGAGCCATTTACCGACGGTCCCGCCAGCACCTTCGGCTCGTCAACGAGCCGCGTCCTCCTGCCGCGGATCCCTTTGCTCCCCCAATGCCTGTTTCACGTCAGGGCGTTGCTCTGCCTGTCCTTCCTGACATGCAACGTTCTGCTCCTCCTCAGCCCCTTCCGTTCCACCCCGCTCCGACTAGTCCTCGCTCGCCTGCCCGCGCTCTTCCCGGTCCTGATCTCGCATCACCTCCGGGTTCGGTGCCGCGGTCTCCTCCGTCTCCTCCCGTTTCCCCCTTTCAGGTTCGTCTGTCCTTTTCCTCCTGCAGGAAGGGTGGATGGCGAGACGCGAACCCGGGCGGGACGTCTTGTCAAACCGCCTGACCGCTATGGCGATTTTGTTTAACTATCCTAGCGCATGAGCCGTGGTCGCCATGTCACCATTGTATTTGCCTGTCGTTTCGAAGAGGAAAGATGTAGATGAGATATGCATGTGCCTTTAACATAGTGACCTCATACCTACTAACCACTCCCCATATCACAAGTATATCTACAACCTCCCCACCCACAGATCGCTCTCTAGTTCCTGTGACAGACCACGTACAGCTAGTGCAATGTGTAATGCTCCAGTATGAATAAAGATAGTAAAGTAACGATGCCTCGTTATAGATTCTTTACACGTAATAACCCATTCTTTAACTACCATACAAGCAGGTACCAAGGGGTTAAACAAAACATCATTCCTGGATCTTTTCCAGATTTATGCTGCACCTAACTCCTTCCCACACAAGAAAAGTACGTTAGTAATGTTATAAACATTTTGGTTAGTTACTATTTATAAGCATATATCATTTATAAATATATATCAGTAATATTAGTTCATTTTCCTTTTTAAATATATAAAATCATAATTTATACACTCCCAATCTCCTTCCCCGTCTCATGGTTTATTCATGATTTGTTCATATTTACTACATACATTCACGAGTAATTAGTATTATTAAATTTGTTAAATTAATTGGTTAATTATAATTAAAATATAATGGTTAGATATTTTTTAAAATCAACAGTTTTGATATTTCAATTAGTATTATCTCGTTCCATGTCCATTATACATTCCCTCATTACCTCTGTATCTTCATCGTCCTTTTGTTTATCTTTGAGCTTTTCATTCAAGGTGAAACATGGACAATGCTCTCGAATACACATTCCAGACAGATAAGCTTGGTAACTGTCTGGAAAAATTCGCCATCTTAACCAGTTCAGAACTCTATCTTAAAAGTTAAAAAGTTCAGTCTTCTTTCTTGTCAACCTTTTCCCCCGATGTTTTCTTTACGATATCTTCTGCGTACTTAAAAGCTTTTTCGGGATCCGTAAATGAGCGCTCAGTGCCGTTATGAGTAATCTTCATTTTTGCTGGGTAGACCACCCCATATCTGACATGGGGTATTCCTCTCAAAATGTTACTTGTCTGAGTAAACAAGTTCCTTCTCTGGACGACCTCCGGAGGATAATCACGGAAAAAACGAATATTATCCGCACGATATGTCAGCTTCTCCCCATGGATAATCTTATTCAATATAAATTCCACTGAAGAGATGTCGAGAAATTTCACAATTATCTGTCTTGGAGGAGCATTTGTGTCTCTTGAAACACGTCCAACTCGGTGAACGATATCTATTCTTGATTCTTCCGGCAGTTTAAAAACATCTTTGAATAAGTCAGCAACGAAAGTACATGTTTGAGATCCATGTCCCTCTCGCCCTTCTCTTACTCCAACAATCCTCAAATTCTGCCTTCTCGATCTCGCTTCCAAGTCCAGACATTTGTCAGTCATTCTTGCAAGTTTTTCTTCTTCAGATTTCTTTGATTTTTTCAAACTCTTTATTTCCGTGATCATCTCTTTCATGTCTTTTTCCATCTCTTCCATTCTCTCATCAATATCTCCCATATTATCATTTACATCAGTAAATTTCTTATTATAGTCATTTTCGATTCTAGCACATTCTGATTTACATTTTTTATCAAACTCCTTATATTGCTTCTTCAGCTCCTTTTTACTCACCACAAGCACTATCAATTTTTTGAGAAATTATCTCCATATTAGTCTCCATACTCTGCTTATTACTCTCCATATTAGACTCCATACTCTGCATCTTTTCCAGTGTCGTATTGATTGTAGCAGTTATATCTAAAAGCATTTGCTTTACCTCCTTCTCCTTCTTTTCTCCTTTTGCAGCCATTTCAAACACAGATCCTTGGCTGTAAAACTCTTCTGAGCCTTCTTCTGTCGTTTGCAGAGTATCCAAAACTTTCTCAAGCTGGAGACTTATAGTGATCTTCTTAGGTGCTCGTGAGGTTTTCTCTCTTCTCATTTAAAAGTCCCAGTTTTTACCGTTAAACTCCCGATTTTAGCGTCGCTTTCTGATGACGTCACCCTCATGCGACGCCAAGCAGCTCCGGTAAGTTTTTAAAAATTGGTCCCGACTTTAAAACGGCCTTTTAGCGACTTTTATGGGAGAGGAGCTCAATGCAGCGCCCTTAGTGTTCCATGGCGCTACCGGAAGTCCCATTGATTAAGATTCAATAGGACACTGAATGTCAGCAGCAATCTGACACTCTGACTTTGGAGAAAGGCCTTGGCTTCAACCAGGTACAAGATGCTTGAATTGTAGTTCATGTGACTGTCAGGACCTTCAACTTAAGAGCGACATTATAAACAGCACATGTTTATAAATGTAGAGGTTTTGGGAAATTGGAGCTGCTTGCAAATGAGGCCATGTAGGTCCATTAATCAGAGACGTTTAAAAATAAATGATCTTGTGGACTGGACTAATTTAGTAAAAGCAACATTAAGTGTATGCAACAAAATGTTAATTTGTAGATAACAGGAAGGCCAATTATTTTTTAAAAAGGAAGAGTATTTAAAATCAGCAAAACATTTTAATCACAAACATAATTAAACAACCTTCAAGTTAGAATGTTCAATTTCTGACCTTTTAACTTTGTTGTTCGACTCCTCTGTTACCCAATGTCTTGTCTTAGGATAGGAATATGTAGACCGATAAAATATGACTATAAATAAATGAAAATTAGGCCATCTGGAAATATATTAAAATGTGGTTTGAGGTCAAATTTAGCGAATTAAAAATAGCTTGAGACCTAATAATCTTATAATAGTACTATCAGAACTGTGGGAGTAAGAGCGCAGTCAGAGAAGAAGATTACAAAGTTCAAATAACATTGGGAGGTAAATGATTCAGACCAATAGCTTGACCACATTTACTCTCATTCCTTACCCATGTCCTTCCCTCCTCCAAAAAATAGTCCCAAGCACATACTACTGTTTTATTTCTGTCTTCAGTTCTCACATTCATCCCCTTCTATTTACACATTCCCCAGATAGATCATCCACACTTATCAAGCCTTCACTAGCCTCTCCTAGCTGCTATCAACACCATCTGTGACACTCAATCTCTCTTGGCCTCCACCATATCACAGATATTATTTGGTCCTAGAGAAGGAAATTAAAAAAAAATTGCTGCTTACTTTCTAACTTTTCTTAATTCTGGTGAAAGGTTATGGACCTGAAATGTTAACTCAATTTGTCTCTCCACTGGATGCTGTGTGACATGCTGAACATTTCCAACATTTTTGCTTCTATTTTCATTTGGATTTCTGGCATCTGTTGGTTTAGTTTTGCATTTTGAATTGGCAGGTGAATTCCAGAGCATTTTAAAGAATTAATGAATGCAAATGCTTAATACTGTGGCAGATCTCAATCCAAAGGCAAGCTCTGTTTCAAATGCTGTTTGCAGCTCATGTTGTTGAAGGAACCATAACCTTGAAACAGTATGAATCTTTTACCATTGATGGCGAGTGAAGATATGCTTCCTGTGAAGCGTCCACATATTTTGACAGCAAAAATATGGGCAATATCTGATTTAAGCTTATTCACATAAATCATCCGACCATCTTTTGAACTCTCAAGTGAGTTCCAAAATTAAAATGGCATTTTAAATGCCCTCATTAATTTTTAACTTCCACATTCTTCTTCTTCTTGCGTATGGCGTGCAAGGCCTAAAGTTGAAGGACAACTTGTTCTATTTGATCTTATTTGATTGTGCATGCCAGGTTGATTGCATTCGTCAAAACAGATTGAAACATGTGAAGGTTGCAATCTCCCAAAAACGAGGTTGAATAAATTCTACCCAAATGTCTCTCCCAGATGCGATAAATGTTTGTTTCAAAATGCCAATATAACACATTCATTTGTAGGATGTACAAAGTTGAATACATTTTGGAGCGATATATTTGATATATTTACAAAGCTCTTCAAGTCAAGAATAGAACCTAATATGGAATGGATTATATTTGGAATAATATTAGAAGATATCAATTTAAACAAAGACCAAAAAGTATTCTTTAATTATGGGTTAATAATTGGAAAGAAATTGATACTTAAATTTTGGGAAAATACAGCTATACCAACTATTAAAATGTGGATTAGGAATATGATGGACATAGCACACCTTGAAGAAATGAGACTCCGCCTAATAGATAAATATGACCAATTCTTAAGGAGTTGGTCACCTTTCATCGACTTTTTGGAATCATGTGATGCAGCAGTACCGTAAAGATTACTGATTTCAGGTCAGGTCGTGGATAGGTTTACATCTCCAAACAAAGATTTGAAAATGTCTTTTTTAAGGGTCTATTTCTACTATTTCTACTTTCTATTTTTTCTTTTCTTATATACACACTTCACGTTTTTCTATTTTCTACTATTTATTTTTCCTCTTTCTTTTCTCTCTTTTTTTTATTTTTTACCTCCTTTTCAAAAACATAAAACTAGAGGTTGTACATAGAATGCATTACGTTATGACATAGTTGGCACCTAAAATTAGGTGCCACTGTATTGTTTTGTATTGTATTAACTTCTAATAAATGTTTTAAATTTTTTTTTTTTTTAATTGCAATCTCCCACCCCAACTTCCTCATTCATTTCAATGGAGATAAATTATGTGAAGAACTGGAATATTTATTAATTTAGATCATTTTATATTGTTTGGACACAGTTAAATGTTATTAAGATTTTCAAAATATGAAAAAACACATTATTTTGTTTTGAAAAATAAATAAATATATTTTTATATTGTTATTGAATGTATTTTTTTTCATTTGAATGTTAGAAATACTTATACATATTCAATAAAGATGCTTAAGGCAGGAGGTGTGGAATAATTTACTTTCAATATTGTTGCGGGTAAAACTTGTTCTAATTCTGTTTTCCTCCACCAATCCACATTATGATCTTGTTATGATTATCAATACATAGCATTTCACTGTAAGCAGTCGAAATATCCCTAAACCATACTTTTTTTCTGGAGGACATGCAGAGGACAAGCACAAATATTATCCAATGATCTAAGGCAAGAATGAACAGTTGAATAATGAGATAAAATTATGGGCCATTATTTCACAGTAGATTTACCACACAAAATAATATTCCCAGACAGGCAACAGGATTTTTTTTAACAGAAGTCAGTGTTGAGATTAAATTTAATTGACATTGATAGTCTGTCTTGTATAAAGCAAGATGACACAGTTTTGATGCATGAAAATAAAATGAAAAATAATAGGAATAAGTAATGCAGCTACTTCACAAAAACACTGCATCATTAGACAGTAGAAAAATAGATAGCTGAGAAAATGCAGACTGGGAAAATGGGAAGAAAAGGTGAATTGTATGCAATAAATTGCCCCATGAATTGAGAATCCACCTGAAAAAATCAAAAATAAATCAATGTGCCCAATTTGTACTCTGCAAGTTTTTAATTCTTTTTAGATCTTAACTTGTTTTTGTTTTTAATTATATAATGTTTTAATGTTCCATTGAAGGAATAAGGGTGTAGCAATGTTCTTGGTGAAGCAAATTAGATTGTAGGCCTCATTTAAAAATTGGGGATTACAATTACTACATATGATGATATGGTTGATAATTTGCTATTACATGAATAGGTTATTTTATTGGAGAAAGTGCTGATGGAAATTTATGATTCTGATATATATTAAGATTCAGATAATAAATCATAAGCAAAATAAAGAAAAGTATAAACTAGACATATTGAAGCAAACTCCATAAAATAACTAGGGATAGGAACATCGAAACGGACAGCACAAAATTCAAAATCCATGAAGAGATTATTGCAATAATGGAAACATTATTTTTACAGTACTGGAAAATATGAAGAGCATCCTATTGAAAATTCCCCACAGGTAAAGATATATATCGCACAGTTAGTGGAATTAAAATATCTGCACATTTTATCGTATGTACTTATTTATGCCCCTGTCCCACTTATGAAACCTGAACGGAAACCTCTGGAGACTTTGCGCCCCACCCAAGGTTTCCGTGCGGTTCCCGGAGGTTTTTGTCAGTCTCCCTAATGGTCGAAAGTGGTGTCCGCTTCTTCTATGTTCCGCCGATTATTTCAAAAAATTCAAAACCGGCCGCGACTAAAAATAGGTTGCCGTTTAAAAATCGGTAATTTTTTAGTCGAAGCCGGTTGCGATGCTAGTTGAAGGTGGTTGCCGGAGGTTGCAGGTAGTGGAAGGTAAGACCTTTTTTTCACCCAGTTTTATTCCACCAGGGAGGTCTTACCTTCCACTACCTGCAACCTCTGGCAGCCACCTTCAACTGAAATAATCGCCGGAACATAGAAGAAGCGGAAACCACTTTCGACCATTAGGGAGACTGACAAAAACCTCTGGGAATCTCCGGGAACCACATGGAAACCTTGGGTGGGGCACAAAGTCTCCAGAGGTTTCCGTTCAGGTTTCCTAAGTGGGACAGGGGCATAAGTGGGACAGGGGCATTATAGTAGGTAAGTTGAATCTAAAAAAGATGACTAACGTTTCAGCTCAGAAATTCTAATTTTCTGTTGCCAAAGGGGAATTAAACACCACCTGACTCCTAGCCAACATTCTGCTATTTTTAATTGGAGCTGTTACTTTTATATTGAGGGACATGCATTCCAATACTGTTTTTTTTCACAAAAGGACACAAAGTGCTGGAATAACTCAGCAAGTCAGGCAGCATCTCTGGAGAACATGGAAAGGTCCTAACGCACATGGAGGTAGAGAACATTTCCATGCCTGTTCAGATAAGTCTGACAATAGTGTGGGATGCTAGAGAGGAAATTGCAGGTGCCCTGGCTGAGATTTATGAGTCATTATTAAATACAGGTAAGGAACTGGAAGACTGGAGGATGGCAAATGTTGTGCTTCAATTTTAGAAGGGCTGGAAGGAAAAGCCTAGGAAATATGGGCCAGTGAGTTTAACATCTGTGGTCGGAAAGTTACTGGAGAGTATTCTGAGGGATACGTTATACATGCATTTGGATGGACAAGGGCTGGTTAAGGATAGTTAGCATGATGCATGTGGGAGATGGTGTATCACAAATCTGACTGAGTTATTTGAAGATGTGGCCAAAAGGTTTGATGAGGCCAGAGCTGCAGACATTGTATTTATGGATTTTGGCAACGCACTTAATAAGGTTCCTCACAGTAGGCTTCTCTGGAAGGTTAGTTTGCATGGATCCAAGGAGAGCTTGCTGACCAGATAGAAAATTGGCTTCATGGAAGGAGGCAGAGGGAGAAGGTGGAAGGTTGTTTTTCGGACTGGAGGCCTGTATCTAGTGATGTGCCTCAGG
Organism: Malacoraja senta; assembly: GCA_038087875.1. Taxonomy (NCBI): domain Eukaryota; kingdom Metazoa; phylum Chordata; class Chondrichthyes; order Rajiformes; family Rajidae; genus Malacoraja; species Malacoraja senta. The sequence goes on from CM075983.1 coordinate 33,605,307, forward strand.
GTTCGGTACTGGGCCCATTGCTGTTTGTTATCTATATCAATGATTTGGATGAGAATGTAGAACGTATGATTAGTAAGTTTGCAGATGTCACTAAAGTGGGTGGTATTGTAGATAGTGAGGATCGTTGTCAAAATTTGCAGGAGGATCTTGATCAGTTGGGCAGGTGGATTGAGAAATGGTTGAAGGAGTTTAAAACAGAGAAGTGTGAGGTGTTGTACTTTGGGAAATCTAACCAGGTCAGGACATACACAGTGAATCGCAAGACTCTGGGGAGTGTTGTAGAGCAGAGGGATCTAGGACCATGGAGCAGAGGGATCTAGGAGTGCAGGTACATAATTCCTTGAAAGTTGTGTTGCAGGTAGATAGGGTGGTCAAGAAGGCTTTCGGCATATTGACCTTCTTCAGTCAGAGTATTGAGTATAGGAGAGGGGAGAAAAGGGAGTGACCAGGGTGAGACTAGTCCTTGATTACACTGGTGGCCTTTCTGAGGCAGCGTAAAGTGTAGATGGAGTCAATGGAAGGGAGGTTGGATTGCATGATGGTCTGGGCTACATCCAAAATTCTCTGCAATTTCTTGTGGTCTTGGATGGAGCTGCCCCCAAACCCTGCTGTGATGCATCCTGATAAAATGCTTTCTATGAAGCATCTGTAGAGGTTGGTGTGGGTTGTTGAGGACATGCCAAACTTTCTAATCCTTCCAAGGAAGTAGAGGCATCGATGTGCTTATTTGGCCATAGCTTCAATGTGGCTGGTCCAGGACAAGTTTCTGGTGATAATTATTGCTCAGATATTGCACAGTGGAGAAAGACAATGAGATCTGAAACTTGGCTGATCCAATTATCATTGGAAGAACATATTTTTGATAATATTGAGGTGCCTGGCAAAATGAAGGATTTCTGCTTTTGCAAAGCCTGCTTGACATCCTTTGCAAAGGCTGCAAAGACCATGAGGATCATGGCTCCAGAGTGCCTGGATCCTGGGGAGAGATTGAGTATAGGTTGATGTCCAGATGTCCTTTAATTGACAATATGTATGAGTGTTTTGCAGAGGGAGCTAAGTCCTGCTGCCAATGCATGCTCAGGATTGGTTAGCAGATAGTGGGGTTATAATAATGTTGATAACTATGTTGCATGGTCTTCGCGCCATTACTCGTGAATGGTCAAGGAGAGGGGCCTTGCACAAATTGTTTACATTACCTGGTAAAATGTTTCTTTGCTTAATAGAACTGTTCCCCATTTAGTGCTTTCTGTAGAAACAATGTTATGCGGTATTTTGTGATTGGGTTAGGGAACTGTCAATTAATGTATTTTATAATCTTTATTGATGATTGGCTTGTAGGGGTTGCCCCCCCACCCCCCATGTATTTCGCCCCAAGGGTCCATGAGTGTATAAAAGAGGGGGGAGCACATGAGAGTGTGTCGATCTTTTGGGGTAGCACTTGGGACCGGGCTGACCATCTGGAGGTGTCTATTTGCATGAGGCTGAAGGGCTTGGACGAGTAGAGACAAGGATTGGACCCACGGTGTTGGTTAGGTATCGTATAGGTAGTGTGATAGTGTATATGCTGATCCTATAGTAGTACCTGCCCACCAGAAAGTAGCACCAACACAAAGTTCTTTGACCCCAACAGCTCCACCACTGGCAGATAGTCCAGTGGCGAATGGGACAAGGAGCAAAACAAAGAAAATTGCTCCCATGTTTAAAGATAAAAATAAAGTACGACCACCAGAAACATTTTAAAAAGGATAAGACGACCACATAGAGAGAGCAGATATGCCTTTAAGAAATATTGCCTTCCCGCTAGTGATGAGGATGATACATCGGAGGGTGAAACAGTATCAGGGAACACTGAGAGTGAATCAGACATAGCAAAAATTATGAAAGAAGAACAAATATGCCGTCGTCAGTTCCCAGTTAGAGAGATGCCTAACCCAGCCTTTGATCCGGCTAGTGCAGTTGGTGCAAACAATCCCCGGACCATTGATGTATATTCCCCATGGAAATCCAATGAAATGATGGCAGTTCTGAGTAAAATACCTGATAAAAAGAAATCACCTGCTTCCTTTGTGGATTATCTCCGGACCACTATGGGTGTGTATCACGATGACTCAAGAGACTTATGGGCTGTAATACAACAGATCATAACTCCTACAGAGCATACCAGGTTCCTAGCCACTTTAGGACACCCAACTCATGAAGCACTGGCTAATGTGGTCGCTGATAATAGTGCAAGCGAAGATGCAGTTTTAACTGCCCTTGCTAATACCCTTCAAAAGCCGATAGATATTGCTCGGACTCTGGACGTTTGGCCAAAGATAGGAGAGTGAGCAGATGAGTTTTTAGAAAGGTTCTCGGACCAGTCAGGAGATTTAGATTTTCGGAATGGGGCAAATTCTCCTCAGTACTGCGCAATACTGTTAAACTGCCTGCCAACTAATGTGGCCGAAGCAATTATAACAAGAGCAAAGAAACTAAAAAGGGAAACAAAGTAACTGCTCCTAAGATAACTATTTAAAGAATTGGAATGTAAAAATGGTAGCACTGGTAACAGGACAAGAAGGAACTGCAGGGTATGTTAAAATACCCCTAGACATGTAAAGAGCTCGTTCTAAGCTTCCCCCAGTCTAGTTTCAGTCAATAAAATACTGAGTCAAGCACTTGCGCATCTAAACGTTGTTTTGGAAAAACACAATAACAGTTCCCACTACTATACCTAACCACCGCCGGTTCGATCCTCGTATCTGCCTGGCCAAGCCCTCTTTAGCCTCCTTCAAGCAGAGACACTCCAGAAGGTCATGCAGACCCAAGCGTTCTCCCAGAAGATCGACACAGGACCTTGTGGGAGCGGCATTTTATAGGTCCCTGAACCTTGAAGGGCCGAACCACATGGAGGTGGTCTCTATACAGTCCAATAACAGATATCGATTAACACAGTACATGATAGACATTTCCCCAACCCAATAATACAGTGACTAAACATTTTATTCAAACGGAGCTTCTGAAAGGAAGCAAAGATCACAACATGTGCCTTGATATTCAAGAAACCCAGACAAGGCTCAATATTTAATCCAATCAACATAGCAAAGTAAAGCTTTGCAACAATATGTACAATGTGGATGTCTGGTTTGCATTAATCCAATCCATTCCATGCAATTTGCACATAATTGTCAGGATCTGTAGATGTTCCATTATCTTCCTGTAGCTCTTATCTAGGCTCCAGACAAACTGCAGACATTCTGCAGCTTGTCCTATTTCTGCAGAAGGCACACTTAAATTGACCAAATGGCCTAGCAGCCAGAAGCATTTACTCAATTTTAGTGTCCTGGCATCTCCAATTTGGCCAGAACTAACATTCCTTCCTTTTATCATATGTGATAAACCATCATCTATGATAAACAAATAGTCAGATAATCAGATAACCAGATATGCATATGTGTGTCTATTACATTCTCCATCTATTAACAACAACAAGACGATGATGTTTCTTCCCAGAATCTTGTCAAGCTTCCCGAGTTTTCATGGGCGTAGCTTCACAATTTCCGTCTGATGAGTCTTCACCTCCCGAGGTTTCGTGAGAGTGAATTCCCTCCATCTGTGTTGCTACCCATTCTTCCATCCCTTTCCATAGTCGAACCTATAACATATAATTCGTGAAAAACGTGGGAAAAAGCAAGTTACCACTCATGTACTAATGCTTTCCCATACATTCACTGTAATTCTGCAATACTATCCCTTTTCCATTTTCCTATTCTGCTCTATTAGATTCTACTCTATCACTGTACTCCTATTACTATCCTGTTCTATAATATACTCTTTACTATCCTAGGATTAACACTAATCAGCTCTCTCCATATTCACACAATGTTATAATATGTATATCTGATGATGGTTTCTCATATAAATTTCAGCCGGGTTCAGTCCAGATTTCGCTACAGGCGTGACTCTTATTCAAAGCAAACCATGGAAAATGTTTCAATTCAACCAAATTCAGTCTCAGCCTTCAATTTAATATTTTAAGCTTCAGTGTCCATCTGACTTCTCATTCCACAGCTTTGTGGCCGATAACACTAATCTTTTCCAATTCCTGTGGAATTCCCAGCTGTTCAAATTTAATCAATCAATTTCCATATGTTGTCAATTTTATCAGAAATCCAATTAAGAATGCCTATTTTACTTCGGAGTCACATGAGTGACTATGTGAAGAAGACCCATCAGCGCGCATGCGCGTCATTACGTCTGACGCATTGGCGCACGGACCAGCGGGAGGACAGAGCTCCTCCTGTGGTAAGTACTTTTAAAGTAGTTTTTAAAGTGGGAAACTTAGCTGGAGTGAAAAGTTCCTTTGCTGTGGTGCCGTGCTGTGTGTTTTTTGTTACAGGTAGCACCATGGTGAAGACGAGCAGGGGGAGGGCAGCCGCAGGTAAAGCATAGGAGAGCCGCGCGAATGCGGTCTGTGAGCGGCTGCCTCGTACCCCTGCACAGTCGCCGACTGGGAGCGGGGCGACTTCAGACTTAGTGCTACAAAGCACCAAAGCCAACGCCAGTCGGGCGTAAGGCCACGGGGAAGTCTGGGAGGCCCTCGGACTCAACTGAGTCGGGCCACAACGAGCCTGTACGGGGCTGGAGATGTTTTTTTAAACTGTTCTCCCAAATGGAGCACCTCATACAGAGGTTGCTCCAGAAACACACACTCCGGGGGGAGGAGTCGTGTGGGTGGTAGGCTGCAGAAAGGCCGCGCCGGCAGCACCTGGTAGAGGGCTGCTAAAAGCACCCTCATGCATGAGGTGAGTGCAGAGGGTCAGCTAAGTTCTGACACTGACTCTGACAGAGACTTGGAACTTAGCGAAGACGGCCGTTGTCAGAGGTCCATCTCTGGCAGCATGATTCGCTGTCCCGTCAGAGTATGGAGTGCCACTGGGAGAAGAGCTGGCCTTCACGATATAGAGGCTGATGGATAGCACCCTCATTGAAAAGGCGCCTGCAGAGGGTCAGCTCAGTTCTGACCCGACTCTGACAGAGACTTCGTTGACTAGCGAAGACGGCCGTTGTCAGAGGTCCATCTCTGGCAGCACGATTCACTGTCCCGTCAGAGTATGGAATGCCACTGGGAAAGCAAAGACGACCGTTGTCAGAGTTCCCATCTCTGGCAGCACGATTCGCTGTCCAGTCAGATTCTGGAATCACCAAGAAACAGGAGACCGGGGTAACTGCGAGTTGCTGAAGGTGCCAGCAGTGAACCGGGTGATTATGGAGCCAGATGGGCGTGGGCGTGCAGTGCCCAGGAGATGAAGCTGCAGAGAATCCTGAAATTACTTGGCTCAGGAATCACGGCGTTCACGAGAACGGTGGATGGAGGGCATCTGTCGGAGACGCAGCAAGAGGTACTAGGGTTGCTTTGTAGCACACATGTTGAGATAAATTGTCTCAGGGAAAGTGCCATTCGGCACACCATTAATTCCAAGACTGCAGTACTCTGCCAGCCCAGCAACATACAGCCGGCCAACCTGCTCTACGGAGAGGACCTCGCCAAGAGTGTCAAAGACATGGATGATGAGGCACAGACGGTGGGCTTGATCAAGCCACCGGCAGTCGGCAAGGTTCCAAAAAAGTAAGTACCCCTACAAACGAGGCTGGACCAGGAACAAGTCGGCCGGCAATGCAGATGCGCAGGTGCAGCCTGCAGCGGGAACACGGTCAAACGTCGGCTTTCCCACCAGGAGCCGGGGACAACGTGATCCACCAGGTACCAAGGAGGTAGGTGGGCCTGGTTCTCAGGTGCACATATCAAATGTGACACAACTTAAATCTGGGGGTACATTACATTTAGAACTATTTAGTTTTCATTAACAGAACAGATGGAGGTTTAGACTGCGCTTGGAAGCTTATGTGATAAAGGTGTAATTGTAAAGTCGGTTCACCAAACCCATCAATTTATGTCTAATATTTACCCAGGCCAAAAAAGGATGGGGGATGTAGTATAGACATTGTAAGATGGAATTGTCACTGCCAAGCAACTGGGCAAGATGATGGTATATGGCGACTATAGAGCTTAAATATGTGCATTATTCAATGTCTGTTTATTTGCAGGATAGAGGATATTTGAAATTCACCTGGATGGATCAACTATGGTAACAAAATTGTTAAAACCTATAAAAGGCATGGTGAGAGGCCAGGGTCGGGTGCTCATGGCTTATCTCGATGATATCTTGATTACAGGGGTATCCAAGTGAACAGCTGTAGTAACCGGTGGTAGTTGTTAAATCCAATTTTCAATGATTGGGCATTATTCATCCAGAGAAATCCAAATTAACACCTGACTATTGATTCAATTAAGTGACTCTGCCCAGGGAAAAAGGGTAGAGCTAATGACAGCTGTATCAAGCTAATGGAGGCATTAAGGATACATTCGGGTCATTATATTAGACCCATGCAGTTATCAGCACAGGCTGTATCTGATTTGCAATGTCGGATTCACCATGAGTCCAGGAGTTCTAGCAAGGTAATGCTTGACCAGCCTTCCATGATTTTGCAGATGAATGTCAGTGCACTCGGGTGGGGTGTCACGGATACGAGCTTCAGCTGTGGAGGCAGATGAACTGAGCAAGAGGCATCGCTTCTGCAGACATGGGCAATTAACTATTAAGAGCTTTTTATGGATAAGGCTTATTGCTCTAACAAATGTAACCTGCATGTTCAGTTTCAGATTGACAATACTACGGCAGTGGCATATATATTAATCATATCGGTGGAATCAAGTCGGTATCTTGTGACAGATTGGTTATTCAAATTTGGGCCTGGTGCATTGAAAAATATATTTGGGTTTCAGCTATTTATCTACCAGGTAGATTCTACATAGTAGCAGATGCCAAGTAACGAAAGTTCCATGACAACACAGATTGGATGTTGAATCAGGAGGTGTTCAATAATATAGTACTTATAAGAATGCCAGATATCGATTTGTTTTGCATCGAGGTTCAACCACCAGCAACCTAAATAGGTTTCATGGGAACCAGACCAGGGGGCAGTTGCAATTGATACTTTGTCGTTACATTGGGGTGGTATGTTTTTATATATTTTTCCTACCATTTTGCCTAATAGGTCGGAGTCTGCAAGAAATCAAGCAGGATGACGCTTTGGGGGTGCTTGTAATACCTAATTGGCCGAATCAAGCATGGTTCCCTTTGCTGTTACAGTTAGGGATCCAACCTCCTTTAGTGGTTCCCAAGCATAGGAATTTACTGGAGCATCCGCTAACACGGAAAAGTCATCCGTTACGTGACCGTATTGACTTGTTAAGTTGCAGGTTTTAAGAAAGCCATAACTGGCGCGAGGACTGTCTGGGAGAACGGTGGACATGCTCACTGCAGCCTGGAGAAAGAGTACTCAAAAGCGGTATATTACTTATGTAATAAATGGGAGCAATATTGTGTACAAAATAATATTGACTATAGTACTGCAGGTATTGTGGATATTTTAGAGTTCCTGTCGACACTCTACAATGATGAGGAGCTCAGTTATAGCACCATTAATACAGCTTTAAGTGCTTTTGATGGGGTCAGGATAGATCCTATAGGGTTTCATCATATCATAGCTCAATTGATGAAAGGAATTTCAACTCTAAACCTCCTAAACCCAGGTATATGGCGATCTGGGATGTAAGTGTGGTCCTCAAGATGCTTAGACAGTAGGTTCCTGTCACGTCTCTGAATTTGCCAAACTAATCATGAAAGTGGTTATGCTCATGGCATTGGTTCAGGATAGCGAGTGCAGATTTTGCAAAAGCTTCTGCTAGACAGGATGGAAGTTGCTGAGGAGAATGTTATGTTATATATTTGCGCCCTGCTCAAACAGAGCAGGCAGGTGTCATAGGTTTGTTAAAATTGTGTTTCAGCATAACCTACTGATCCATGTTTATGTGTAATGGCACATTTATTTTCATTATATTGAAGCTACAAGGACCTTAAGAAATGTGGAAACAGCATAGTTTATCAGTTACATGAAGCCACACAGGAGAGTGTCAGTGCAGACTATCTTAAGGTGGTTTAAAGCAAATGTTGATTCAAGCAGGTATTAACACTGAAGTGTATATATCCTTTTCCACTAGTGCAGCAGCAACGTTGTCGGCTAGGGCGATGGATGTTCCCATCAGCCATATTCTTACAGGTGCCGGGTGGTCAAATTAATTGCTTTTTAAATTTTCTTTACAATCGGCCGATTGCAGATCGGCGAGAGGCTGTTTGCAAATTCTGTATTAAGTTCTGTTTAGTTTCCCCTGGAATAGAGGGGCTACTGTTTGTTTTGATTATTCAAATCAATTGTTACTGCATGATATTCAAATTCCTTGTTTAACGCATTATTGATTGTTTCTCATCCGGTCAATCAATGCAGTGAGAAGCCGGGATTTGAATCTGCGGCATAAAATCACAGAGCTTTGAACTCTTCACGTAGTCACTCACGTGACTCCGAAGTAAAATAGTAAGATTAAACGAGAACTTACCAGTTTGAAGTTTGATCTTTATTTTATGAGGAGTTACGTTGGTGATTACGTGCCCGCCACACCCAACCCTCTCTCATAAAAAGGTCATATGGTAGTTCTCATGTTGCTCATCTTATTATGTTACTTCAAATATTGTGTTATCTGTGATTTCATACCGCTGCTTTGAAGATTGACATGCATGCGCCCTGACGGGTCTTCTTCACGTAATCACCAAAAGATCAAACTTCAAACTGGTAAGTTCTCGTTTAATTATGTTATAAATAAGTTGATTACTATTTTAGGGACAATTTCTTTCCACCTTGGTAATAGAAGCCGCTTTACTATCAAGGTTAAACAAATTAGATCCACCAGTCAAATACATTGACTGACATCTCAGCACCCATTTCAGTTTCTCCTTCTAATTCAATAGACTTCTCCTCCAGTATTTCTTCCTTAGTATGTTGGCTCGGCTCTCAGTCAGTTCTCTCTTGTACTAGTTTCCTAACTACTGAATAATTTCTAGATGGTTAGTATTGACTTTCCGAGGGGAACTCATAGATTTTCGGTCTACCTCATCATTTTACACTGCCATCTTACATTTCCAGGGTATGTCTTGATTCCTGATATCTGCTAGGTCTGTCCCTTTCTTGTTAGCAACTAAATAGTGCTGTCCCACCTTTGATTATCCTCCTATGGGTGAGAGACGAGAAGAATGCCAAGTCATCAGTCAATTCTCTAACAATTTTTAAGACTATATCCCATAAGCCCTTTTCAAATCAATTTATTTATAACATAATTTAGGTGCAAAGTGAGATTTTGCCCCGAACCACAGAGGAATGTCTATTTTCAAATTTTAATTCAGTTCTTTAAAGTGGAGCTTGCCCCAATAGTCGTCATATGTTTCTTTAGGAAAGATTGGATAGTGTTACTTTCCTTTCCCTCACTGGTGTCAAAAGCTAGATGATGTTAAAGTTGGGCACTAGGGTAGGTATCTTCTTCGTCTTCCTTGATGACAGTTTCAAAGGAGTAGGGATACTGAGGAACAGCTTTCTCTATCGGTTGGCCTTCCCACATCTGTCTTAAAGGGACAGGACAGTATTGTTCCCTCCTTGTTGTTGATTCCTGTTTCTGGGGAGCTACATTATCTGTGCTGTCTTCTGCCTGTTCTCAAGGGGTCTGTATATTCTTTACCTCACTCCCCAGATAGTACGTTGTCGATTATACTGTCCTGCAGGCACAAACTTAGTAAAAAGTTAGTAGAATAGCTCCTTTCCCCACTCCCGTACCTCCTGCACAATAAGTGTGTTCTTCTCTCCCTAGTGCCGTTTCAGTTCTCCTTAGTTCCCATTCCTTTTGACACCAGCTACTGGGTTCCGTTTCTTACTTTCTTTATTGCCCATTGATTTTTCTTCCATTCTGCTATATTCTGTCCTCGCTGGCACTCCTTGCTCCAATGACCTAATTGTGTACAGATGTGACGAGCTCCTTGATTTACAATGTTCTTTGCTCTAAAGGGTTTTCTTGGGCAGTCATAAGATTGTTTACAATTTTCTTTTATATGATCTTCAGTTTTTACTGCGATAGTACATCCAATTCGTTCATTCTGGCAAATTACTTGAGGGGGGTTCTAGAGTAGGGGTCATGTCTCCACGTCCACAATTCCTGGACAGGTTGGTAAGTCAGGACTGAGAAAATGGGTTGGCCTGTGTGAACAGTGTGTGACTTCTTGGTTCCTGACATTTGGACCATCTCTCTCTCTGTTCTCTTGGGTCCCAGTAGTCTCTTGAATTGAAGGACCTCCCATAATTTCTGGGATCTCGGATATTTCTATATTCTCTAGGATCTCTAATTTCTTCATAATCCTGGAAATCCCTTCTTTGACCCCTCTCTCTCACTTTCTCCCTTGTTGGACAGGCTCGACTCCAGTGTCCCATTCCCCCACAAGTGTAGCATTGATTAGGCAATATGGTTGGCTTTATTCTACCCGTTAGTTCCGTTGGAATGGTGTAGATGAGATGTATAATGATCCAGTATGAATAAAGATAGTAAAGTAACGATGCCTCGTTATCAATCCTTTACATGGTGTCAGAAGATGAGATATGCATGTGCCTTTAACATAGTGACCTCATACCTACTAACCACTCCCCATATCACAAGTATAACTACAACCTCCCCACCCACAGATCGCTCTCTAGTTCCTGTGACAGACCACGTACAGCTAGTGCAATGTATAATGATCCAGTATGAATAAAGATAGTAAAGTAACGATGCCTCGTTATCAATCCTTTACATCAATTCTTGTTATGGCCTCCTCTGCCCGTAAGCCCGATGCGCTCGTTTTTGATTTCGACATCGCCCTTCGATGGGACATATTCAAACGTGATTTGAACACTATTTCACGATTGCCCATCCTGGCGCCACCCCCGCTCTCAAAGCCTCCCTGCTTCTCAACTTGGCTGGTCCCGACGCCTTGACTCGCTCTGACTTCTTCGTCTACGCTGCTGGAGAAACAGCTCGGGACCCGGTATGTCTGTTGGCTAATTTGACGCTATTTGTGACATTCCGACTAATTGCATTGACCTGGGAAGGCGCTGCCGCCTCGACACGTGGACCCCCGATAATGTCATCAGGGACCTACTGGTTTACGGTCTCCGTGATGAGAAGCTCCGGTCCGAACTACTTCGCAAGCCGGATTTGACCTTGGCCGATGCCATGCACGCTACTCGCTTAGCTGACGCTGTTTCCGCGGCGGCGCCGCCGGCTGAGCAGGCGATCAACTTTGCCAGCACTCCTAGCTATCTCATGAACGCACCCCAGTCGCGACCCCCGGGGTCGCTCGCTGCTCGAGGGGGACGCGCCCCGGGGTTCGGTGCTGCTACAAGGGGAGGCACCCAGCAAAGGTGCCCTAATTGCAACTTCACAACTCATCAGTTCAATGTATGCCCTGTGCTAGGGAAGACTTGCAATTCCTGCAATAAGTTGAACCATTTTGCTGCAGCTTGTTGTTCCCGTGGGAAGCCTGTCGCTGCTCGAAGGCAAAATTTAAACAACCTTCTACAGTCGGATAATGAGCTCAGCTCCCAGCACTATTCCGATGAACATTCTGTTCCTACATCTAACTCCTCTCAGGGGGAGACCAGCTTGTTTACCGTGGTGGACGCACCTGCTATGATAACGGATCCTTCTGTGCAAGTCACTGTGAACAACTCGACCTTCACGGCCAAAATCGACACTGGGGCGGTTACCAATGTTATGTCAACATCCCTTTTCAACCAGATAAGAACTAATGAGCAGATATTTTCTCAGAGCTCAAACCTGCATGCCTACGGTGGGGAGATCCTTACTCCTGTGGGCAAGGCCACACTACACTGTAAGATACTGAAGGCCACTCGGCCCCTCACCTTCTTTCTCCTCAATCGAAGATGCGTTCCCCTGCTGGGGATCCAGGCATGCCAGGAAATGGGACTGGTGTCCTTCCAACGGGACATCCACCAGGTGCAGGATCTTATGGACCCGCTGGCCGATTATCCCGACCGCTTTGATGATAAGCTAGGCAAACTACCCTGCAGCTACAAGATTGAAGTGGACCATAAGATCGTTCCTGTGGTCCATGCTCCTCACCATATCTCCTTCGCCATGAGGGACAAAGTGGAGGCGACCCTACACAGTATGGTACAAATGGGCGTCCTAAAGGCGGTCGTCGAGCCCACCAGCTGGGTCTCTTCCATGGTTGTTGCTGCTAAAAAGGACATGAGTGAGATACGCATCTGCATCAACCCCAGAGACCTCAACCTGGCCATTCGGCGCCCTCACTACCCTATGAGAACGGTGGAAGACGTCGCTGCACAGGTTGGTCCAGCAACGGTTTTTTCGGTCCTCGATGCCAAAAGCTCATTCTGGCAGATACCACTGGACGAGCGGTCGTCCATTTTGACAACCTTCGCCACCCCCTACGGAAGGTTTCGGTTCCTCCGAATGCCCTTCGGAATCAACTCTGCCAGCGAGGTATTCCAGCGAACCATGGAACAGTTGTTTTCAGATCTGCCTTGCGCCATAATTGTTGACGACATCCTCGTTTACGGTAAGGATGTTGCCGAACACGATGTCAACCTCCGCCTGATCCTGGACCGGGCCAGGCAAATCAACTTGAAACTGAACCCCAAGAAGTGCCGATTCCGCGTCTCGGAGGTCACCTATGTTGGACATGTATTCACCGCTGAGGGGCTAAAGCCAGACCCGCAGAAAACGGCTGCCATCTCAGGGATGCCTCCTCCTACTAACGTGGCAGGCCTGCAACGCTTTCTCGGCTTGGTAAACTACCTGGGGAAGTTCATCCCCGACCTCAGCGAGCTCAGCGCTCCCCTGAGAGATCTGATCAAAAAGGACACTTCCTGGCTTTGGTTACCCAATCATCAGAAGGCATTTGACATTCTTAAGTCTAAACTGATCAGCACACCCACGCTCAAGTTCTTTGACCTGCAGCGTCCCATTGTCCTCACCTGCGACGCCTCTCAATTCGGACTCGGTGCCGCCTGCCTCCAGGTCCATGACGGCCTGCAGCTGCCTGTCTCCTTCGCGTCCCGCACCATGACCGCCACCGAACAGCACTACGCGCAGATTGAGAAGGAGCTACTGGCCGTGGTGTTTGCCTGCTCCAAATTCCGGGACTACATCGTGGGCAACACTTTCACCGTTGAAACTGACCATCAACCACTTGTTACCATCCTCAACAAACCGATCCATGTGGCCTCATCACGTCTGCAGCGCATGCTGCTGCAGCTCCAGCGTTTCACGTTCACGGTGGTTTATCGTAAGGGGAAGGACATGTTCGTAGCCGACACGTTGTCTCGCGCCCCGCTGACGTCCACTGCTCGCCACCAATACGAAATGTCTGAGTTACTAGTACTACGATTGAACTTCGTCCCCTCGCCACAGATGAAGTCCCTGGTTGAACACACTACCAACGACCCTGCCCTGCAACAGCTGTCTGCCGTCATCCGGCAGGGCTGGCCTGACCATCGCTCGGCACTGCCGGCTGGAGCCGTGCCCTACTTCCTGATTCGGGACGAGCTCGTATTGCACGACGGCGTGGTGGTGAAGGGTCACAAAGTGGTCGTGCCCGCGGCGCTGCACGACCAATATTTTCAAGTCGCACACCGCGGTCACACTGGGGCCGAAGCCACTGTGTCTCTCGCCAAGAGCCAGTTCTATTGGCCGGATATGGCCAAGTACATCCGGGAGAGGGTCTCATCGTGTTCTACCTGCAACAGCCGCGCCCCCCACCAGCAGCGTCAGCCGCTTCTACAGCAGCCCGCGCCCGGACTGCCCTGGATGGCGCTCGCCACAGATATTTTCGAGTGGCGGGGCAAACATTTCCTGGTACTCGTCGACTCCTACTCCAGCTGGTTTGTGGTTGACCGGCTGCCTTCCGTGACCTCTTCGGCCGTCATCGACAGGTTGTACCCTCACTTTAGCACTTTTGGCCCCCCGGCAAGCTTGCAGTCGGACAATGGCAGCCAGTTCACGAGCTCCGAGTTTAAAGCGTTCGCTTCCAGATGGAACTTTCGCCACTTCACCAGCAGCCCGGAGTACCCGCAAAGCAACGGTTTGGCCGAGCGCGCGGTCCGCAGTGCTAAGCACTTGTTGGAACAGTGTGGTGGCATTAACTCCGACTTCCACCTGGCCCTCCTCAGCCTTCGGAACATTTCCCGCGACTCTGCCATGGGTTCACCTGCTCAGCAGCTCCTGTCTCGCGCTACCAGGCTCCCACTCCCGGTGGCCCAGCGCTCCCTCATACCCTCGGTCCTCCCACCTGCGGCGGTTCAGAAACGAATCGCCTTCAGGCACGACGTCCAAAAGCATTCCCATGACAGGTCCTGCCACCCGCTGCCGCCCCTCTTCCCCGGTCAAGTAGTCCGTATGCAGACCACTCCCGGTCACTCCAAGCTCGCTACTGTCGTCGGCTCTGCGGGGTCGCCCAGGTCCTATTTCGTCGACTATGCTGGGACCATTTACCGACGGTCCCGCCAGCACCTTCGGCTCGTCAACGAGCCGCGTCCTCCTGCCGCCGATCCCTTTGCTCCCCCGCTGCCTGTTTCGCGTCCGGCCGTTGCCATGCCCGTGATTCCTGACATGCCTCGCTCTGCTCCTCCTTCGCCCCTTCCGCTCCATCACACTCCGACTAGTCCTCGCTCGCCCGCCCGCACTCTTCCCGGTCCCGGCCCCGCATCCCCTCCGGTTTCGGTGCCGCGGTCTCTTCCGTTTCCTCCCATTTCTCCCTTTCAGGTTCGTCCGTCCCCGCTGGTGCCTCTTCCTCCTGCAGGAAGGGTGGATGGCGAGACGCGAACCCGGGCGGGACGTCTTGTCAAACCGCCTGACCGCTATGGCGATGTTGCCTAGCTATCCTAGCGCATGAGCTGTGGTCGCCATGTCACCATTGTATTTGCCTGTCGTTTCGGAGAGGAAGGATGTAGATGAGATATGCATGTGCCTTTAACATAGTGACCTCATACCTACTAACCACTCCCCATATCACAAGTATAACTACAACCTCCCCACCCACAGATCGCTCTCTAGTTCCTGTGACAGACCACGTACAGCTAGAGCAATGTATAATGATCCAGTATGAATAAAGATAGTAAAGTAACGATGCCTCGTTATCAATCCTTTACAAATGGGTTCTAAATTGGGAGTGTAATTGTAATAATAATCTGAGTAATCTGGAACCCTAATTTCTCCCATTCCATAATTTGCTGGAACTCTGGGGGTCCATGGTTCAGAGTTAGATTTTGGCACTTCTTTCTTGGCCATGCGTTCACTTTCTCTTCTAGTTACAGGATAATTTTCCTGTTTCCTACCCTCTTTCCAATAGTGCCTCACAGCTCTGGCCATTTGACTGGCTCGGTTCTCAGACCAGTCCCTGTTATCAGTCTTAATTGAGTCCGCTACTTTAGTGGGGAGACAATTCAATAAGATAGCACAATACTGTGGGGAACTTGCTCCATTCTGATAGTTAAAGTCACCTGATTGGTCCATATATAACTTTGAAAAATGGTCTAGAAATTCGTCTGCTCCTTCACCCTTTTCTGGTTTTATTTCCAGAATTCATTTTAAATCACTTGGTTTCTGAAACATTTTTGCAAGGGCCGTTAAAACAGCCTCTTATCTTGCACTGTCATCCACTACTACGTTTGCCAAGGCTTCATAACTTGGGTGTCCTAGGGCTACTAGAAATTTGGTGTTTTCAGCTGGAGTAATTATCTGTTGTATGGTCTCCAACAAATCCTGGGAATCTGCATGATATACATGCATTGTGGTTCTTAAATAATCTAGAAAACCAGCAGATGACTTGTTCCTATCAGGGATTCTGTTTAATACTGCCATTATTTAATGGGGCTGCCACGGAGTATGGATGTCTGTGGCACGGGGATTATTCATACTTACTGGGCTGGTTGAATCTGCTGTACCCAGCCCTTCCCTTACTGGGAACTGCCTATGGGATATCTGTTTAATTTGTAAACTTTTGGTTACCTCAAAATCTATCTCGGTATCTTCAATCACTGCCTCACCCTCAGATGAATCTTCCCTTTCGCTAGGGGTTTCCCGATACTGTCCAAATAAATTGTTCCTCTTTCTTACTACTCGTGTGATCACAGAAATATTCTGGCTGTTGCACTATATCTAACATACCTTCCCTTTCTTTAAACACCGGAGCTAACCTCTTTGTTCTACTCCGGATGCCATAAGCTACTGGACGATCTATTAATGAAGAATCTGGTACCACAGTAGCTGCTATTGGTAGAATCTGTTCAGATGTAGAATCTGCAGGAGTTGTAATAGATTCTGCAGACTTAAAATATTTATTTCGGACACAAGTCATACAAGGTGCTAGTGAAACCTGGGAAACGCAAGAGGAACATGGTGGGAGCTGTGAACTTCCACTAGCATTAACATTTGCCCATTCTTCCAAATATTCATCTCCTTCCCCCTCGAAGTCAGCACTGACCATCGGATCCCTAAACTTTAAATTTACAGAGACTAGTTTCCTTCCAGGAGATCTGCCTTTTCCCTGTTGTGTGTTTTCCTTCATCTCCACTCTGTCCTTCCTACTGCCTGGAGGTCGATGTACTTCACCTTCTTTCAGTTCTATTCCATGTTTAGCGATCGCTTTCTCCCAACTAGCCATCCTCTTAATCTCTTTATTCGCCTTCCGTTCCTCTTAACATTTTCTCCATAACCCTATTAATTCTTTTTCACTTTTGTTATTACTATGCTGCCAAATAATCCGTTCTATGTATCTTATCCCTATTACTGTTCTAATGCCCCCCGGCGCCCATTGCTTGTTTCCTAATTTCTTATTTAATGCTCCTGATAAATCTCTTAATTTCTCTGCCTTGTGAGGGAACTCATTGCACATTATTTGCAATGGGCTCCTTTCCTCTTCTGTTATATCTCGTCTCTATGCGATTCCCCATGCTTCTGAACAACAGAAACAGAATTCCTAAATCCTCCACTCCTTCCTTTTAATCCTTAAATTATTAGGCTCGCTCCTGAACAGTGGCTAATGGCTCCAAAACATTCACAGCCTCGCAATTCTTTATTTCTTTGCTCCACCATTCCTACTCCCCTATTCAAATTTTTCTCCTATCTCCCACAAGTCCACACCCTTTCAACCTTACAATTTCCACAATCCCCACTCATTCAAAGATCAGAGTATCCAGGGAACAATCAAACACATTCGAGCACAATCAAACACATTCTTGCAACTCGTTTAATCCTCAATCTCAACACCTGAAAATGAGCTTTAGACACGCAAGTAACACAGTACACAAACAGGAGATCATATTATTATCAGGCACAACCACACTCCTACATAAACCACAATCATTTGTTTATTATAAATCATGCACTCTAGTAAATCCTCCTCGTGGCGTACTTGGTCAATGGAACGACTTCTCCCCTGACACAGCGATTGAAAGAATACGAACCCTGATCGAACCACCATGAATCAGATTCTAACAATACTACAATCTAAACAATTACAAATATTTAATTCGAACACACTTTTACTTCGATTATCTAACACCCAAAAATCCTTAAGCACTCACACAAGCAATACAAATTGCGGTTCGCGAACTTATAACCATATAATGTGGATAAATGTGAGGTTATCCACTTTGGTGGCAAGAACGGGAAGGCAGACTATTATCTAAATGGTGGCCGATTAGGAAATGGGGAGATGCAGCGAGACCTGGGTGTCATGGTACACCAGTCATTGAAAGTAGGCATGCAGGTGCAGCAGGCAGTGAAGAAAGCGAATGGTATGTTGGCCTTCATAGCAAGAGGATTTGAGTATAGGAGCAGGGAGGTTCTACTGCAGTTGTACAGGGTCTTGGTGAGACCACACCTGGAGTATTGCGTACAGTTTTGGTCTCCAAATCTGAGGAAGGACATTATAGCCATAGAGGGAGTGCAGAGAAGGTTCACCAGACTGATTCCTGGGATGTCAGGACTTTCATATGAAGAAAGACTGGATAGACTTGGCTTATACTCGCTAGAATTTAGGAGATTGAGAGGGGATCTTATAGAAACGTACAAAATTCTTATGGGGTTGGACAGGCTAGATGCAGGAAGATTGTTCCCGATGTTGGGGAAGTCCAGGACAAGGGGTCACAGCTTAAGGATAAGGGGGAAATCCTTTAAGACCGAGATGAGGAAAAACTTTTTCACACAGAGAGTGGTGAATCTCTGGAACTCTCTGCCACAGA
Source organism: Malacoraja senta (assembly GCA_038087875.1). NCBI lineage: Eukaryota > Metazoa > Chordata > Chondrichthyes > Rajiformes > Rajidae > Malacoraja > Malacoraja senta. The sequence continues at coordinate 33,623,550 of CM075983.1, forward strand.
GGGTAGTTGAGGCCAGTTCATTGGCTATATTTAAGAGGGAGTTAGATGTGGCCCTTGTGGCTAAAGGGATCAGGGGGTATGGAGAGAAGGCAGGTACGGGATACTGATCAGCCATGATCATATTGAATGGCGGTGCAGGCTCGAAGGGCCGAATGGCCTACTCCTGCACCTATTTTCTATGTATCTATGTATAACAATTACAGCACAGAAACAGGCCATCTTGTCCCTTCTAGTCTGTGCCGAACACTTACTCTCACCTAGTCCCATCTACTTGCACTCAGACCATAGCCCTCCATTCATTTCCCGTCCATATACCTATCCAATTTATTTTTAAATGATAAAATCGAACCTGCCTCCACCACTTCCACTGGAAGCTCATTCCACACAGCTACCACTCTCTGAGTAAAGAAGTTCCCCCTCATGTTACCCCTAAACTTTTGTCCCTTAATTCTCAAATCATGTCGCCTTGTTTGAATCTTCCCTACTCTCAATGGAAAAAGCTTATCCACGTCAACTCTGTCTTTCCCTCTCATAATTTTAAAGACCTCTATCAAGTCCCCCCTTAACCTTCTGCGCTCCAAAGAATAAAGACCTATATTGTTCAACCTTTCTCTGTAACTTAGGTGCTGAAACCCAGGCAACATTCTAGTAAATCTCTTCTGTACTCTCTCTATTTTGTTGACATCTTTCCTATAATTTGGCGACCAGAATTGTACACCATATTCCAGAATTGGCCTCACCAATGCCCTGTACAATTTTAACATTACATCCCAACTTCTATACTCAATGCTCTAATTTATAAAGGCCAGCACACCAAAAGCTTTCTTTACCACCCTATCTACATGAGATTCCACCTTCAGGGAACTATGCACAGTTATTCCTAGATCCCTCTGTTCTACCGCATTCCTCAATTTGCTACCATTTACCATGTACATCCTATTTTGATTTGTCCTACCAAGATGTAGCACCTCACACTTATCAGCATTAAACTACATCTGCCATCTTTCAGCCCACTCTTCCAAAAACTTAACACACTGTAAATCTTAACTTTCTAAATCTTAATACACTCTAAATCTTTTTACATACACAAAGTATTTATACAATTCAGATCCAATAATGATGCTGAAAAAGATGATGCTGGATTTCTACAATTTGCAATAATAATTTAACATGCTAGCGCGCAGTTTACAAACAATCTATCTCAATGCCGCATCATGCTGTTATCAATCAGTGAAACTCTCCCTCTGATACCGAAGATTTTCCCTTTCCTAGGGTAATCTTTGCTGAGGGGTACTATTTCTTAAATGGACTACTTTTCCTCCTAAATGTTACTTTCCCCTGCTAAGACTGGACTTCTATAGGGGGACCTCTATCCCTCCTCTCTAAGTTCTACAGAATTAGTGGTACCTTTCACATCCGGTTACTTTTCACCAAGTAAACCAGGTTCCTGTCTCTCAGTTACTGTTCACTATCAGGTACTAATCAACAATCGATCAGAGGGTTACTATTCACTGTTGATCAGCCGCTATTCGGAATCGATCTCAAACGTGCATAAACTCTGAAGTTCTAGCTACACAGAATTCGAATTCTACCATAAGGGCAGAACTTCAATGTGAAATTCTGTATTTGGAAATTTGATTCTGCAAATCTAGACTCATTCTCGGACCACTCATTTTGGCACGTATCTCTCCACATACGCGGGCTCTCGAATTCAAATTGTCCAATGAAGTCTCGAATGGACTAGAGTATTCCCAGTTAATCTATACTCTAGCCACCGAGTCCAGTGCCTTTTCAAGGTTCCTTGTCCATCACTCCAGGGAGGAACTCAGATACCTTCACGCAGACACCCCTCTCTGCTGGGCACCGGGGGTTCAGTGCCTTGCCTCTTCGCCCTGTTAGTCGATGCCGATTTTCAGAACGCACCTTTCCAATCAGCGCTCCCGGCAAAGATAGATCAATACCTAGACCTGACCTGTGTTTTAATACCCCACCAATTGGATGCCAAATCTGGCTTGCTAGACTCTGTTCTAACGATCTCGAATGGACCCTTTCCCAAGCCCATGAAATATCGATCCGCTCCGACTAGCGAAGTGCCAAAAACCAATGCGAAAACCGCACAGTGGGCCCGATTTCTGCACTCGCGATCGAAACAGCTCAACAACCTAGATCGCAAACTTGTGTTTGGGGGTCCGTTGAGATTCCTAACGAGCCATAATGTAAATAGCTCATTCTAAGCTTCCCCCCAGTCTAGTTTCAGTCAATAAAATACTGAGTCAAGCACTTGCGCATTTAAGCTTTATATTGGAATAACACAATCACAGTTCCCACTATTATACCTAACCACCGCGGGTTCGATCCTGGTATCTGCCTGGCGAAGCCCTCTTTAGCCTCATTCAAGCAGAGACACTCCAGAAGGTCACGCAGTCCCAAGCGTTCTCCCAGAAGATCGACACAGGACCTCATGGGAGCGGCCTTTTATAGGTCCCCGAACCTTGAGGGGCCAAACCACATGGGGGTGGTCTCTATACAGTCCAATATTGATATTGATTAACAGTATATGATAGACATTTCCCCAACCCAGTAATACAGTGACTAATACATTTTATTCAAACGGAGCTTCTGAAAAGAAGCAAACATCGCAACATGTGCCTTGGTATTCAAGAAACCCAGTCAAGGCTCAATACTTAATCCAATCAACATCTAGCAAAGTAAAGCTTTGCAACAATATGTACAATACAACTGCGCTAGCATGTTTGCATTCATCCAATCCATGCAATTTGCACCTAATTGTCAGGATCTGCAGATGTTCCATTCTCTTCCTGCAGCTCTTATCTAGGCTCTAGACAAACTGGCACCATTCTGCAGCTTGTCCTATTTCTGCAGAAGGCACATTTAAATTGACCAAATGGCCTAGCAGCCCAGAAGCCTTTACTCAATTTTACTGTTCTGGCCTCTCAAATTTGGCCAGAATTAACAGACATATGGAAACAAGTTTCAGAAGTGGCTCCAGACATCACAAGGAAGGTGAATTTTCCAGCAAGTGCGAAAGACTTTCGAGCAATGGTAAAGAAAGCAATTGATCTGGCAGATCCAAATGTGTATGAAGAACAAAACATGTCTAATCAATATACTGTTATGTTTTATCAGACCTCGAAGACAGTTGTTGCCCAGCTATGCCAACATCTGTGGAGTGAGGTATGTGAGTATGTGGACACGCAAGTGTGGGCAGAAGACACAACTCAGGTAGGATATGTTTGCATTGATCCCATCCAGGTCGCTCTCCAGAAAGGGATGACACTGCCTTTGATACAACAGTACCCATTAAAACAGCAGGCAATTCCTGGTACAGACAAGCTGATTCGGGGATTGTTGGAACAAGACATCTTAGTGATGTCTATTTGCAACACACCAATCCTTGCAGTGTCCAAGGCAGGGAAAGAGGGCCAGTACAGGTTGGTCCAAGATTTAAGATCAGTCAATGCAGTAGTAGAACCACTCCATGTCTTGGTGCCAAATCCGGCCCATATTTTAGCTTTGATCCGAGCTGAAGCTAAGATGTTTTCCATTGTAGACCTGCAACATGCCTTCTTCTCATTACCTCTGCACAAGAACAGCCAGTATCTATTTGCCTTTACTTACAGGGGACAACAATATAAGTGGACAAGACTACCGCAGGGATTTATTAATTTGCCCACCTTGTTTTCTCGATGTCTTCAAGAACAATAAAAAAACACTTTGAGTTTTAAAATGGAATCCACATTAGTACAGTATGTGAATGACTTGTTGGTTGCTAGTGTAGATGAGCAGAGCAATCATGAGAACACTGCTCAATTATTGAATCATCTGGCAAATTTAGGATATGTGGTCTCTCAGTCTAAAGTAAAGTCTCAACAAAAAGTAAAGTTGCTCTGAGTAATAATTTCGGCTACAGAGAGAAGTTTAGAAAAGAGCAGACTAGAACCAATTTGCAAGTTTCCTATTCCAAAAGAGGGGAAGCAAATGAGACAATGGCTCGAAGTGGTGAACTGCTGCTGACCCTGGATCCTTAATAGTGCACTAGACACCAAGGAATCGACTCCTTCTACTAGCCAAGAGGGCGAGTTTCAGTTGCCCAAAGAAAATCAGGAAGTGTTTGAGAATTTAAAGAGATCTTTAATGATAGCTCCAGCACTAGGGAGGCCACTCTACCATAGACCCTTCCAACTTTATTGCACCATCTTGTCTGAGTGCTCAACTGCAGTCCACACCCAAAAACACAGGGATAAGCAGAGACCAGTGGCTTACTATTCATCCAAACTCGACCGAGTAGCAAGGGGACACACACTATGCACCCAGATTCTAACAGCAATTTATAATAGTAAGATTAAACGAGAACTTACCAGTTTGAAGTTTGATCTTTATTTTATGAGGCGTTACGTTGAGGGACTACGTGAAGAAGAACCCGTCCAGACCGCACACGCGTCAATCTTCAAAGCAGCGGAGTGAAATCACAGACAACAATTACTGAAGTATGATAGTAAGATACGTAAAGACTAGAACTACCAGCTCGATCTTTATAAGGGTGGGAGCGGAGGGCACGTAGTCCCTCAACGTAACTCCTCATAAAATAAAGATCAAACTTCAAACTGGTAAGTTCTCGTTTAATCTTACTATTTTACTTCGGAGTCACGTCAGTGACTATGTGAAGATTTCAAAGCTCTGTGATCTCAGGCCATAGATTCAAATCCAGGCGCTCACTGCATTGATTGACTCTAAATAAGTAAAACAATCAACAATGCACAACCACAACATGGATGCAACCAGTTAATGGTTAATTTATCACCATAATAGTAACCCCTTTATCACAAGAGGAATATTTAATACTAAATCGAAAATAACACCACCAAATAACCACAGGTATTATAATCTCCTTATGGTAATACTTGTGAATTATTTCACTTAAGCCTGCAGCCACGAGGATATGTTCTATTAGAACATCCAATTCCTTGGCCGTCAATATTGATGGTGCCCTGGTGAAATAAGATTTAAATTTGTCAGTATCAATACCTACATCAAGCAACACCTGCTTCAGCCATTTTAAAATAGTCTAAACCGACACTTTCTTATGCAGCTCTTTATGGCTAATAAAATACTAATACTGAACCTTTTTAAGGTTCTGATAGCTACAATCTAACATTGTAAATGTGATACCACACATAGACGTGGATCCGTAGGATCTGCTGAAAACCCCAACTTACATCCTGTGATTCCATATCTACTCTGTTTAAGCAATTCATAGACATAGAACACAATAGTAACTGTTGCTCTTTCCATCATGTCTATTCGTACTTTCTGCAATATTTGCACTCTCTGTGCTAGAACCAGTCCCCTGAGCTTGACTTCCTTAATGGTAATTCAAGCCAGGATAGCACTGTAATAGGAGTCAATTAACAAAAAACAATATAACATATCTCTTACATTCCAGATTATTGTATACCTGTGTCTAAGAGGTTCAGAATTGAACATCCTTTCATAAATCTGCAGAACAAAGGGTGTAATCCTACAACATTTTATTCTGATTCCTCCATAGATATGCAGTAATGGCACTCCTTGCAGTATTCATAGCATTATTGCTTAATTGCTAATAAAATAAAGAGTTTACAGAACTAACACTACTGATATGTCTATAGTGTGATATGTAATATTCTGCTTAAGCAAAACATATCCCATTTCCTTATGTAAGAAATGTACTACTTCTGGGTAATATCCCTCCAGATTGAAATAATATCCACAGTACCATCTGATAGTCCTCTTCCGATAAATGTCACTCCTTAAAATCTGTAAATCAATTAACCAATACGAATATGTAAAGGATGTGAATCATCAGTTATAGAGTGCACAAACAGATTAATTATGTTTGGAAATCATAAGAGGCTTTGTGATCATTTTTAACACCTGAGGGTACCATGGTTTTGTAGATCCAATCTGGTACCACCAATACTCCCGAAGCGGAATCCTGTTTGGTCTTCTGTATATACTGTTAAATGAGACAAAATGGAAAAATGGTATACAAACATTCTACCTCAATGCAACGAGAAACAACCACTGCTACTGCCCCAGTATCAGGCTCTATGACATATATTTAGGTAATTGGTGGTTAAGTCTGGATACAAACAAGTCATCTATCGTGCAACAATATTATTAAATTTGTCACGATCCAACATCCATTCTGTATTATCATTGATTTACATGACCCTGAGTCTTCAACTATATTGAATCTACCTCATAGGTAGATTGGCAATCAAATATTTCTGGTAAACACCAGATCCAGATCACATCAGCCAGTCTATTACAAGATACTGACTTATACCACTCGAATGATTGACATACGTTCTATTCCGTAGTGTCAATCTATATTTAAACATGCAAACTTTGCATATAAGAGCAATAAGCTTTAGGCCATAATTGTTCCTATAACTATCATTAATGATCCCTTGTTATTGAATCAAAAAAGGTACTTTCTCCATATTCCATGTACCTCCACAGCTGAAAATACTTATATGACCTCAACTTAGAGTACTACAATTAGTGTGTAGCACAATGGAAGGTGTTCAGCCAGAACCTTTCTGGAGGCATTTGAGACACTCCTGATTCATTAATATTCCAGTAATAACTGCAACTGGCAAATACATGGCCTGGCAAACTTGCCCTAAATTGTATTATCCATTCCTCTATCCATGCTTACTGTAAACTCTGATAATGCAGCAGTCTAAATTCTACAGCTGAAATAAGCAAAAGTTTGTAAAGTAGGCTTGCTTCCTGCCTAATTGAGGGTTGGTGCTCTGTAATGAGCTTATTACAACTTCCAATTAAATGCCTAATTGAGGATTAGTGCTCTTATAATGAGCTTTATAAAATGGTTGATGCTCTTTAATGAGCTATATACAACTTCCACTTAAATGCCGCCTTAATCCGTAGTCGGATCACAATCATGTGTTCTCATTTAATAATGGAACCCAAATAATCAATAACTGTGTTTGGAAACTTAGATTTATCTCGATGGTTAATAAATCTCCAAAATGAGCTTGATTCTAACACTCATGGTTCTGTTGTAGTCCGAATGTTTCCTACAATCAGAATATAGCAATAGACCATTACGAAATGGCCCTGAGTTCTTAGTAAAGCTAATATTAGATCTAATAACCTGTCAAATAGTCTCAGGGCTGAGACTAAACATTAATACAATGCTTAAAATTGCCATAATTGGCTTATTCAGATAAAAATTAAAATATCTATTTTATATTACCATACACAGTCACGTAGTAAAATGCATATTTTTGAAATTGGCTGCATAACATTAACAAATGTTACCAGCTGTTTATTATACTGTACAAAAAAGAGTTAAAATTTGTCAGATCTAGAATAATTCTACATCCACCATCCTTATTTGCTTTCATAACATACTTGGCATCAATTGATGGTAATGGTGAACTTAATCATCTATTTTTCACAATATTTCATGTTTTGTTTGAATCTACATATTCTCTTATTTTGAGAAATATTGTCTGGTTTCAAATACCTTAGTAAGAGAAACCAAATATGGGTAGAACTACATTCTAAACCCCACAATACTGTACAGTATAATATCAAATTGCCATCTTTTAGCAAGAATTGTAATCTTCCCCAACTTGTAAGTGTAAAACATTTAATATGTTTCTTACAGAACCAGAGCTCCTCCTCAGGGTTTGCCTATGGCAATTGTTATCCCCTGATCTTAGTGAAATATTATAACCTCCACATATCTCAGGAGGAGTGTGCCTATAACGCACATATGGGAAAGACAGAATTGATACTTTACTATCCCCAGTCACCACATATTGGTAGGGAAAACTGCCTTAATTTGATTTGTTAATCTCACAGGATCATACCTTTTTTGGCTAGATCTTTCTAAAAACAGATTAATAGGCAATTTAAATATTAGATGGTGTACAGAGCCCCCAAATTTAGGGTATATATTAGGTATTATAGCACTTTTATAAATACAGGTATTTGAAAGTGCGCACTACACATGAGTGCTAATTCAACCTTGTTGTGATATAAACACATGCTCTCCATCCAACCTTTGGTCAAAAAAGCCTTAATGCCTGACCAGTAATTTCAATACCCTCTCCCCCGCTGAGACTTGCTTATCATGCTCAATACTGCGGGTTTTATATTTGTAGACAGCTCATACCTGGTTAGAACCTGGAGCTGCTGGGAGAGTAAGTATTATATTGACATAGTTTATTTATCTCCCAATGGTTCCCTTATCTTTTAGGAACCACAACTTTGATATTTTGTGCCAACTCTGGTCCTATGGCTCTGTATTGGGCTCTAGTCCTCATATGATCCGTTTACTTGAATCTTTGTATGAAATAATCCTCCTCATGGAGGAGCGAATTTACATCCTGCTTCAGGTATCTCTAGCGCTGGCTCTCCCATAGGCCTACGCATAGCAACCCTTCCAGTTGCTCTCCATGCGGGCTCTCCTGTAGGCCCATCATAGGCAGCCTTCTTTCAGGTGCTGCTGGCGCTGGCTCACCTGTAGGCCAACGCTAACTTCCAGATATAGTTGGCGCTGGCTCTCCTGTAGACCAACGCATCCTTTAACCAAGCATTTGCTCACACTGGCTCACCTGTAGGCCAGCGCTGAACCGGACTTTCCCAAATACTTCCTACGCTGGATCTCCCTTAGGCCAACATTGAGCCGGACCTATTAAAGCACTCCATGCGCTGGCTCTCCTCTAGCCCAACGCTAAACCTGGACCTCCACCAGGCACTCCCTGCACTGGCCCTGTAGGGACAATGCTAAACCGGACCTTCCCCAGGCACTTTATACACTGGCCTTCTCTAGGCCAACACTAAGCCCGGACCTTCCCCAGGCACTTCATACACTGGCTCTCCTTTATGCCAATGCTAAACCTGGACATTCCCCAGGCATTCCCTGCACTGCCTTACAACTAGGTTTTAAATATAACAGACTAGTTACCTGAATCGGGGATCCTCCGGTCTGACTTCTTTAACTGCCACCTCTATTTCTTATGCGCTCTAATGGCGCTAAACGGTAACCGTATTTTAATTTTTTTTAAAAGGGCGCCCGCTACTCACAGACCCGCGGTCTTATCTGAGTACTCTGCGGTACACCTCTACAATATTTCTTCATTATGACTTGTGTTTTCTCCACTACAAGTCTTCTCAAGAAATCAACCTGAAAAACGTAAGTAAACACTTACCTTCAGTTTTATTTTTTATTTTTTACTTACCGGTTTGGAGGAGCTCTGCTCACTCCAAAAACATTGGCACTCATGCTATGCATCTGACGATATGCGTCTGCTTAGCGTGACTCCGAAGTAAAATGGTCTACAGTCTACTGCAAACTTGTCCTTACAGCAAGAAATAGTAGTGTACAGTTCCCATTTGGTGGCGGCCTTGTTAGGACAGCTTCAAACTCAGCATCTGACAATGGAGCGTCAAAATAAACACAAAATTTACCTATTGAACAATCCAAAACTCTAATTTAGACACTGTACTAATATTAATCCGGCATCTTTCCTCATTTCACCTCCAGAGGAACAGTCAGAAGCAGGACATTACTTTTTGTTCATAATTGATGAAGAAACATCTGTAAGGGAGGATTTAAAAGACGCTCCCATAGAGGACCCTGACATGGCACTTTCTGTAGACAGGAGTGCATCTATTGGCCCCCATGGAGAGACATTTTCGGGGTATGCTATTGTAGACCAGGATGGGAACAGCATAGAGGCAGCTGCTTTTGAATCTCCCTATTCAGCACAACAGGCTGAACTGTTTGCTTTGATTAGAGCATGCATTGTTCGGAAAAATTTAAGGGTGAACATATATATAGATTCAAGATATGCATCAGGAGTAGTATGTGACTTTGGACAACTATGGAGGAATAAAGGATTCCTAACCTCGGCAGGAACTCAAATATCCCATAAGCAATTGGTGACTGGTTTATTAAAGGCCCTAATGCTACCTAGACAAATTTCAGTGATGAAGTGTAGCGCTCACACAAAGGGACAGACCCTGATAGACAAAGTTAATCATTGTGCTGAACAAGCAGCAAAGGAAGTATCCCGGGAACGCAAGGTGGTGGTGCCACGAATGATGAGGCAGACAAAAATTTAGTTAACAAGTCTCCCTCGGAAAAGCCAATGCCAACCATCCAGGAAATTATTCAGTTGCAGGAAGAGGCTTCTGAAAAGGATACAAAATTGTGGAAGCAGCTTGGGTGTACAATAGATTGCATGTCGGGATTATGAGTTACTCCGGCAGCGCAGACTTGTATGACAGATCCTCTTGCAGTTTGGGTTGTGGAGTGTATGCATTTTGCGACTCACTGCGGTGCGAGAGCAATTGGAGACACTCTTTTAGCTACTTGGTGGCATCCAAGAATACAAACTTTGGCCCAGAAAGTGAGTAGCGGCTGTATCATTTATCAAGAGTTTTATCCTGGAAAGGGAGTAGGTTGCGGAGATGGGAAGACACCTTTGCCCATGGGTCCTTTTGAAACTCTACAGATGGACTATATCGAATTAGGAAATTGCCAGGGATACAGATATGTACTCATAATAGTTGATGCTTTGACTCAGTGTTTTACTGAACGGGGTAGGATTAGGACCGGAATTACATTTTCATCAACCAAAATAGTCATGCCAGTGTTGTTTCTAGTTACCTTTGTTCCAATTAAAGGGCAGAATTTTAATAGTATGAAGCAGTGTAGAATTTAGACTACTCTGCAAAGGCAACATAGCTGCATAAAATCAAGCTACAAATCTATACATAACTAAAACTCTGATCTTGTTATCTTCCGGTATACGCGGTCTTTCTATTGCCGCAAAAACTGTTCGTGATAGCGCTACGATTTTTTGCCAGCTTACTCACCGTTCTCCCGTGCAGCGAGTGTGCCAAGATTCATTCCAATCGGTTGAATGTCATAAAGGTAAGTGAGTTTTAAAAATCTTATAAACCACGCATGCGCAGATCGATCTCTTCTCCTGCCAGTCAGCGCCTCGTGGATTGGTCTCTTCCCCATCACTCCCTCGGACAGTCCGCCCCTTCCTGTGCCATCACATCTTTACTGGAGCTGAGGATGGCCGGCAGAGGTTTCCAACCAGACACAATTTTCGGAGGGACCCGAAGCAACCCCAAGCAGCCCAGCCCCAAGCAGCCCAGCGTCAGAGGCCCTGCCCAGCCCAGCCCAGCGTGGGAGACCCAGCCAAGAGTCGGAGACCCGGCCCAGAGTCAGAGACCCAGCCCAGCCCGGAGTCGGAGAAGTCGCCGACATTGCGAAACGGAAAAGCAGAGAATCTGATCTCGGCGGAGGAGAACGACCCGCTGTGAGTCCCCATCGCACTGCCAAATCTAGCCACTACCCCTCTGGTCCCCCTCGCTGGCTCCTCCCCCCCCCCCCCCCGTGATGCCCCCCTCTCCCCCATGGCTCTTGCCCGTCTTTCCTCCGAGCTCACTACCCCCCTCCCCCACTCCTCCCTTCCCCCCCCTCCCACCTCCCCTCCTCCCCTCCCCACCCACCCACACAGCCCTCTTCCCCCAGTCAACCCCCCCAGCCCACACACCCCTCCCCGCACAACCCCCTGCCCACAGCCCCCCCCACCCACACACACACACCCTCCCCTCCAACCCCCCAAACCCCCCACCACACACCCCTCTATCCCTCCCCTACTCCCCTCCTCCACTCCCACACATGAAGAGGATGGGGAGGGAGTGCACGGGGATGGGGGAAGTGAGCCGCGCCTGCACAGTTAGGGGCTATGAGTGAATGGTGGAATATTGTGTTGGGGGAACGGGTTGCATTGGGGGAACAGGTGAGTGGTGGAATATTGCGTTGGGGAATGGGTTGCGTTGGGGGACCAGGCCTCCTGTGTGACTGGAAGCCAACGGGTCCCACTTAGTCTAGTTCACTTAAAAGTCATAGTGTTTGAGCTGAATGTTTTCACATTATTTTGTTTTGTAAATCCACTTCAGATATTGTTCTCAAAAGAATCATCAACAAACAAGTAGAAGTGAATGTGAAGAGACTGTAATGACCAGCTCCAACATCCAACTATTCTGAAACTATTTTGCTGATTGTATCTGAGCTCAATCTCTGACTCAACACGCAAGAGCATAAGGATGGTTTTTCTAAATGGCAAACAGCGCTTGATACCAGGTGAAGCTGTTTTTTAAAATCCTATTGTATGAAGCTTTAATGACAATTGACATGGAATGCAAGAATTTGATGATATTCTTTAGAAATGTTCACCTTAACCATTTCTTTACGCTTCATTGCACATCATAATGACACTTCTGTAATTATAAAACCAATAATTTCTACCCATTAAGCAGTAAACTGTGACCGGCTTTGCCATACAGAATGATTTTCTTGCACTAAATATCAATTTAATGAACATAAAGTGATTACTGTACAGTAATTACAATGTAATATCAGGCCAGATTTTAGAACTAAACTACAAACACATTCTAATGATTATGCAATCCTCAGGAGATAAAAAAAGAGCAACAAATATAGACAGATGCATAATTTTGGTGGCGGATTGACTGAACTATTTTCCACCTCTCTCCTTACAACTTTACGGCAATTAATCAGAAGAAGCTGAAGGAAATTCCTTCCAGTTGTGATCTCTTTGGTAGAAGGACCAAAACTGTTATAACTTTACAGGAAGACTGTAAATTAGAGATTGGAATGATGCCAAGCAGGAAATGAAGACTGTTTCACAGCACGAGAGCTTTGGACACCAGTTGTGGTGACAACAGTAAAAAGCTTGCGCACTGCGCATTTCTGCAGGAAATATATGCACCTGCATCATAAAGTGTCTAATTAGTAATAATTACTGGAAGCACTAGCAAAGCTGGGAATTGTAGAAGAAATGCAAACGGAAAACAAATCAGCTTTCCTGCGTTTTTTTTAAACCTTATTTCGGAGTTTTGCTACTAACTTCAGAGTTTAACCATTGCCAAAAAGGGAAACACTTCGGAAATGTTTCCATTGTGGATCTTACAAAGGGGTGAATTGATGGTTATTATAAAGCATGTTTAAGAAGGAACTGCAGATGCTGGAAAATCGAAGGTAGACAAAAATTCTGGAGAAACTCAGCGGGTGCGGCAGCATCTATGGAGCGAAGGAAATAGTCAACATTTTGGGTCGAGACCCTTCTTCAGACTGATGTGAAGGTGGGGGTGGGGGGGTGGGAAGAAGAATGGAAGAGGCGGAGACAGTGGGCTGAGGGAGAGCTGAGAAGGGGAGGAGAAAGCAGGGACTACCTGAAATTAGAGAAATCAATGATCATACCGCTGGGGTGTAAACTGCCCAAGCGAAATATGAGGTACTGCTCCTCCAATTTACTGTGGTCCTCACTCTGGCCATGGAGGAGGCCCAGGACAGAAAGGTCGGATTCGGAATAGGAGAGGGTGTTGAAGTGCTGAGCCACCGGGAGATCAGGTAGGTTAATGCGAACCCAGCGGAGGTGTTGGGCGAAGCGATCGCCAAGCCTACGCTTGGTCTCACTGATGTAGAGCAACTGACACCTAGGGCAGTGGATGCAATATATGAGGTCGGAGGAGGTGCACCCGGAAAGACGGCTTGGGTCCTTGAATGGAGTCTAGAGGTAAGTAAAGCCACAAGTGTAGCATTTCCTGCAGTTGCAAGGGAAAGTGCCAGGAGAGGGGGTGGTTTGGGTGGGAAGGGATGAATTGACCAGGGAGTTACGGAAGGAGCGGTCTCTGTGGAAAGCAGACAGGAGAGGACATGGGAAGATGTGGCCGGTGGTGGGATCATGTTGGAGGTAGTGAAAATGTCAGAGGATTATTTGTTGTATGTGACGGCTGGTAGTGTGGAAGGTGAGGGAAAGGGGGTCTCTGCCCTTGTTACGAGTGGGGGGATGGGGAGTGAGAGCAGACTTACGGGGTATAGAAGAGACCCTGGTGAGAGTCTCATCTATAGTAGAAGAGGGGAACCCGCGTTCCCTGAAGAATGAGGACATCTCCGATGCCCTGGTGTGGAACACCTCATCCTGGGTACAAATGCGGCATAGACGGAGGAATTGGGAGTACGGTGTGGAGTCCTTACAGGAAGCAGGGTAGGAACAAGTGTAGTCCAGATAGCCTTGGGAGTCAGTGGATTTTTATTGGATGTCAGTCAGTAGTCTATCACCTGCGATGGAGACAGTGAGGTCTACAAATGGTTGGGAAATGTCGGAAATGGTCCAGGTGTATTTGAGTGCCGGATGGAAGTTAGTGGTGAAATGGATGAAGTCAGTGAGTTTTGTGTGGGTGCAGGAGGTAGCACCAATGCAGTCATCGATGTAGCGGAGGTAGAGTTTGGGGATAGGGCCCTGGTACGCCTCGAACAAAGATTGCTCGACGTACCCTACAAAGAGGCAGGCATAGCTAGGGCCCATGCGCGTGCCCATAGCTACGCCTTATATTTGGAGGAAGTGGGATGAGTCAAACAAAATGTTGTTAAGTGTAAGGACCAGCTCTACTATGCGGAGGAGAGTATCAGTAGACGGGGATTGGTTGGTTCTGCAGTCGAGGAAGAAACGGAGGGCTTTAAGAAAAGGAGGGCTTTATTATAAAGCGTATGGGACAAACTAACATAAAGATCATAGATCCTGACTTCCATTGGAGCACAATTAGCTGCTATCTGGACACTACCACCAATTCCAGACTTTGGAATAAATGATAAATGTGATGTAGGTTTCAGAGGATGTAATGCATCAGTCCATACGCCAGTAAAGAAACAATGAAATACCATGATTGCTCAGGAAGCGATGGTTTGCATTAGTAATATTACCCTGAAGTGATGTGGGAACTGCGAAGGTGTTCACTGATGGACGGAAGTAGCCTTTCACTGAAGCCATGCTCTAGCTGTGAGTTGTCAATGAATACATAACCCATAGGTAGCAGCTCAAGCAAGTAGAAAAGCACAATTTGGAATTCCTTTACTGAAAGGTTTTGAAGATTTTGTATGGCTTTTTGCGTGGGAAATCATGTCTCAGGAATTTGAGTATGTCTTCTGAAGAGATGACTTAGAGGATTGATAAGGACATTGCAATAGATAGTGCCTATAAAGAACTTAGCAAGGCCTTTAACAAAGCAATTTATAATATGATCACATGGGATCTTGGGTGAACTAGCCAGTTGGAAATTACATTGTTTTGGTGGTAGGAGTTTGAGGGCAGTAGTGGAGGGATGTTTTCAGATTGATGGCCTATGACCAGTGGTATGCTTCAGGAATTGATTGTGGGTCCCTGTCAATTGGTTTGATTGTGGGTTGTTTATCATATATAATCATGACTTTGATGAGAATATAAGTGGCATGGTTGGTAAATTTGCTACCGACACCAAAACTGGTTATATTGAGAAAGGGTAAAATTCTAGACCAACTGGAAAAAGTGACCAATAGAATTTAATTCAGACAAATGTGATCTGATGCATTTTGGAAAGTTAAACCAGGGCAGGACATACATAATGAATGACAGGGCTCTGGAGTGTGTTGTAGAACAGAGGGGCCTCAGGTACAAGTAGGAAATTCCCTATATCTGGCAACACACTTGGACAAGGTGCCACACTTTCCTTCGTTGGTCAGGGCACTGAGTAAAGAGTTTGGATGTTATGTTATAGCAATGGGGGTGGGGGGGTGGGAAGAAGAAAGGAAGAGGCGGAGACAGTGGGCTGAGGGAGAGCTGAGAAGGGGAGGAGAAAGCAGGGACTACCTGAAATTAGAGAAATCAATGATCATACCGCTGGGGTGTAAACTGCCCAAGCGAAATATGAGGTACTGCTCCTCCAATTTACTGTGGTCCTCACTCTGGCCATGGAGGAGGCCCAGGACAGAAAGGTCGGATTCGGAATAGGAGAGGGTGTTGAAGTGCTGAGCCACCGGGAGATCAGGTAGGTTAATGCGAACCCAGCGGAGGTGTTGGGCGAAGCGATCGCCAAGCCTACGCTTGGTCTCACTGATGTAGAGCAACTGACACCTAGGGCAGTGGATGCAATATATGAGGTCGGAGGAGGTGCACCCGGAAAGACGGCTTGGGTCCTTGAATGGAGTCTAGAGGTAAGTAAAGCCACAAGTGTAGCATTTCCTGCAGTTGCAAGGGAAAGTGCCAGGAGAGGGGGTGGTTTGGGTGGGAAGGGATGAATTGACCAGGGAGTTACGGAAGGAGCGGTCTCTGTGGAAAGCAGACAGGGGAGGACATGGGAAGATGTGGCCGGTGGTGGGATCATGTTGGAGGTAGTGAAAATGTCAGAGGATTATTTGTTGTATGTGACGGCTGGTAGTGTGGAAGGTGAGGGAAAGGGGGTCTCTGCCCTTGTTACGAGTGGGGGGATGGGGAGTGAGAGCAGACTTACGGGGTATAGAAGAGACACTGGTGAGAGTCTCATCTATAGTAGAAGAGGGGAACCCGCGTTCCCTGAAGAATGAGGACATCTCCGATGCCCTGGTGTGGAACACCTCATCCTGGGTACAAATGCGGCATAGACGGAGGAATTGGGAGTACGGTGTGGAGTCCTTACAGGAAGCAGGGTAGGAACAAGTGTAGTCCAGATAGCCTTGGGAGTCAGTGGATTTTTATTGGATGTCAGTCAGTAGTCTATCACCTGCGATGGAGACAGTGAGGTCTACAAATGGTTGGGAAATGTCGGAAATGGTCCAGGTGTATTTGAG
This sequence comes from Malacoraja senta, assembly GCA_038087875.1. Taxonomy (NCBI): domain Eukaryota; kingdom Metazoa; phylum Chordata; class Chondrichthyes; order Rajiformes; family Rajidae; genus Malacoraja; species Malacoraja senta. Next base: position 33,640,279 of record CM075983.1, read on the forward strand.
TGCCGGATGGAAGTTAGTGGTGAAATGGATGAAGTCAGTGAGTTTTGTGTGGGTGCAGGAGGTAGCACCAATGCAGTCGTCGATGTAGCGGAGGTAGAGTTTGGGGATAGGGCCCTGGTACGCCTCGAACAAAGATTGCTCGACGTACCCTACAAAGAGGCAGGCATAGCTAGGGCTCATGCGCGTGCCCATAGCTACGCCTTATATTTGGAGGAAGTGGGATGTGTCAAACAAAATGTTGTTAAGTGTAAGGACCAGCTCTACTATGCGGAGGAGAGTATCAGTAGACGGGGATTGGTTGGTTCTGCAGTCGAGGAAGAAACGGAGGGCTTTAAGAAAAGGAGGGCTTTATTATAAAGCGTATGGGACAAACTAACATAAAGATCATAGATCCTGACTTCCATTGGAGCACAATTAGCTGCTATCTGGACACTACCACCAATTCCAGACTTTGGAATAAATGATAAATGTGATGTAGGTTTCAGAGGATGTAATGCATCAGTCCATACGCCAGTAAAGAAACAATGAAATACCATGATTGCTCAGGAAGCGATGGTTTGCATTAGTAATATTACCCTGAAGTGATGTGGGAACTGCGAAGGTGTTCACTGATGGACGGAAGTAGCCTTTCACTGAAGCCATGCTCTAGCTGTGAGTTGTCAATGAATACATAACCCATAGGTAGCAGCTCAAGCAAGTAGAAAAGCACAATTTGGAATTCCTTTACTGAAAGGTTTTGAAGATTTTGTATGGCTTTTTGCGTGGGAAATCATGTCTCAGGAATTTGAGTATGTCTTCTGAAGAGATGACTTAGAGGATTGATAAGGACATTGCAATAGATAGTGCCTATAAAGAACTTAGCAAGGCCTTTAACAAAGCAATTTATAATATGATCACATGGGATCTTGGGTGAACTAGCCAGTTGGAAATTACATTGTTTTGGTGGTAGGAGTTTGAGGGCAGTAGTGGAGGGATGTTTTCAGATTGATGGCCTATGACCAGTGGTATGCTTCAGGAATTGATTGTGGGTCCCTGTCAATTGGTTTGATTGTGGGTTGTTTATCATATATAATCATGACTTTGATGAGAATATAAGTGGCATGGTTGGTAAATTTGCTACCGACACCAAAACTGGTTATATTGAGAAAGGGTAAAATTCTAGACCAACTGGAAAAAGTGACCAATAGAATTTAATTCAGACAAATGTGATCTGATGCATTTTGGAAAGTTAAACCAGGGCAGGACATACATAATGAATGACAGGGCTCTGGAGTGTGTTGTAGAACAGAGGGGCCTCAGGTACAAGTAGGAAATTCCTTATATCTGGCAACACACTTGGACAAGGTGCCACACTTTCCTTCGTTGGTCAGGGCACTGAGTAAAGAGTTTGGATGTTATGTTATAGCAATGATATTTAGAATTAAGACTTTAGACTTTAGGGATACAGAGCAGAAACAGGTCCTTCGGCCCACTGACTGCGCGCCGACCAGTAATCGCCCGTACACTAGCACTATCCTGCACACGAGAGACAATTTACAATTTTACCAAAGCCAATTAACCTACAAACCTGCACGTCTTTGGAGTGTGGGAGGAAACAGGAGCACCCAGAAAAAAAAACATGCAGTCACAGGGAGAACGTACAAACTCCGTACAGACAGCACCCACAGTCAGGATCAAACCCGGGTCTCTGGCACTGTAAGGCAGCAACTCTACCACTGCACCACAGTGCCACAATGATGTTGATGAAATTGCAATTGCAATTGGAATAGTGTGTGCAGTTCTGTCACTATGCCAAAGGTAGGGTGTGATTAAGCTAGAGAGGGTGGCGAAAAGATTCACAAGAATGTTGCCAGGTCTATAGGACTTGAACTTAAAGGAAAGTCTGGAAAAGCTGGGACTATATAGTCTGAAGTGAAGGAGATTGAGATGTGACCTTACAAAGCTTTACACAATCACTAGACTAAGTGGGACCCGTTGGGTCACATGTTCACACGGGAGGGCTAGTCCCCAGACGCAATATTCCACCTATCCACCAATTGCAATATTTGTGGCCAGTGGGGGGGGGGGGGGGGGCTTTCTGGAGCGCTGGTATGGGTGTTGTTGGCTGCAGGGACTACTGGTCTCCAGAGGGCTAGTATGGACATTGAGGGCAAAATTGATTCTTGGGGTGGCAGCTCAGTTCCTCACGCCTGGTGTGCTGGCAGCTCACTCATGGCTGGTGGGCTGGCAGTTGACACAGCTATTCTTTGAAATTCCATTTCAAGCAGAGAGCAAGGACACCAAATTCAAATCCATTTTCCTACCATTTCAAGCAGGGTGCAAGGCCACCAAATTTAAGTGCAGTTTCTTACCTCTTTTAGAGCAGGGTGCAAGGCCACAAAATTCAAGTGCAGTTTCATACCACTTCAAGCAGGGTGCAAGGCCACCAAATTCAGGTTCAGTTTCCTACCACTTCAAGCAGGGTGCAAGGCCACCGAATTCAAGTGCAGTTTTCAACCACTTCAAGCAGGGTGCAAGGCCATCAAATTCAAGTGCAGTTTCATACCATTTCAAGGAGAGTGCAAGGCCACCAAATTCAAATGCAGTTTCATACCATTTCATGCAGGGTGCAACAACACCACATTCAAATGCAGTTTCATACCATTTTATGCAGGGTGCAAGCCCACCACATTCAAATGCAGTTTCATACTATTTCAAGCAGGGTGAAACCACCATAAAAACCACCATAAAACCACACAAAACACCACACTCACAGTTCAGTAGACATTCAGTGTGTTCAGTTGATTCACAGCTCAGACAGAGTCGTGACCTCTCCCTCCCCCATCAAGCAGAGACTGAGCCACACCCACTCTTCTGGGTTTTATAATCCCTCCCGCTCCCACCAGAAAATGTGTGGCCTTCATGGCGTGATTGACAGGAGAGATATTCTCAAAAAAATTTAAACACTAATAACACTTTTGTGTTTCATTGATGGGAAGAATCCTCTGCACCTGATGAGCGGCGGGTAACTGAGTAAGATGGCCAAAAATCATAGCCGTAAGTGGTAGCATTTTATCTAAAATCAATATAGTGCAAATAGGAAGTTGTCAAGTTTAGACAAACAACCATTTGCAGGCAGTGCCTTTTCACTTCAACCCAAACCACCCAAACAACCATTTGCAGGCAGTGCCTTTACACTTCAACCCAACCCCCCCCAAAGAAACCATTTGCAAGCAGTGCCTTTTCACTTCAACCCAACACCCCCCAAACAACTATTTGCAGGCAGTGCCTTTTCACTTCAACCCAACACCCCCAAACAACCATTTGCAGGCAGTGCCTTTTCACCTCCACCCAAACCCCCCAAACAACCATTTGCAGGCAGTGCCTTTTCACTTCAACCCAACCCCCCCAAACAACCATTTGCAGGCAGTGCCTTTTCACTTCAACCCAACCCCCCCAAATAACCATTTACAGGCAGTGCCTTTTCACTTCAACCCAAACCTCCCTAATAACCATTTGCAGGCAGTGCCTTTTCACTTTAACCCAAACTCCCCAAACAACCATTTGCAGGCATTGCCTTTTCACTTCAACCCAAACCCCCCAAACAACCATTTGCAGGCAGTGCCTTTTTACTTCAACCAAAACCCCCAAAACAACCATTTGCAGGCAGTGCCTTTTTACTTCAACCCAAACCCCCCAAACAACCATTTGCAGGCAGTGCCTTTTTACTTCAACCCAAACCCCCCAAACAACCATTTGCAGGCAGTGCCTTTTTACTTCAAACCAACCGTATTTTCATTTTCAAACCACATTAAGGGCACTCACAGTTGAGTAGACATATGTTCAGTGTTATTCAGAGCTCAGAGAGACGTGACCCTCTGGCTTTCTCCATCTTGCAGAGATGAGTGAGGCTCACCACTTCCTGGTTTTATAGTCCCTCCCCTCCCTCCAGCAGGGGCAGCAGAGATAATGGCAATTTTGAA
>CM075983.1:33644440-33853256 GCA_038087875.1 Malacoraja senta
TACATTAATAATTGTAAACAGCGTGGTTTAATTTATTCAGGTCAATTTTGAGCCCATTTCTATACATTTGACATTATATTTCATAATGGCTGATGTTTTAGCCTGATCCAAAATAAAACATAGAGAGTGGGTGACCTTTATATCTCCTTACCAAAAAACAGAAAATCCTGGTAACACTCAGCCAGTCAGTTAACAAAAGAGAGATGCTATTGATGTTTCAGGTCTTTGACCCTTTGTCAGAACTGGGATGAAGATGCCCGACTTGTTCAGTGAACATTTTCTGCATTCATTTCAGATTTCCACATCACAATTCTTTGATTTTTACTTTCATATCTTCAGTCAATACCAATTGTTGATGTTGTGAAACTTGAACATGATGGACAGATTACCGATGCAGCAAGGTGATGTAGCAAGTAAAGCAGCTTCCTTCCAGCCCCAGTGATCTAACTTGAATCCTGACTTCTGGATCCTCTGTGTGGACTTGTGTGTTCTCATGGTGACCATGCGTGTTCTAATTTGCAGCTAGCTATTGTTTTGGAGATCCTCTTGTATATTTTATAATGTAAAATGTTCATTGATTCTTGAAAGTACTTGGTGTTTGGTTGACCATCATAACAAGTGCTTGATGGACTTGTTGGGAGCATAGTTAGGACCATAAATTACTGTAATGACAGGAAAATCTAAATCAACAAGGTATGGGTTGGCATCTTTAGTTTCAAGCCATAACCTTCTCTTTACATCAAAATACAGAACATTTATAAATTGCTTAGATAGACAAAAGTGCTGGAGAAACTCAGCGGGTGCGGCAGCATCTATGGAGCGAAGGAAATAGGCAACGTTTCGGGCCAAAACCCTTCTTCAGACTGATGCATGATGGGGGGGGGGGGGGGGGTTGGGAAGAAGAAAAGAAGATAAGGACCCAGAGGGCTGAGGGAGAGCTGGGAAGGGGAGGAGACAGCAAGAGCTACCGGAAATTGGAGAAGTCAATGTTCAAGCCGCTGGGGTGCAGACTGCCCAAGCGGAATATGAGGTGCTGCTCCTCCAATTTCCGGTGGTGCTCACTCTGGCCATGGAGGAGGCCCAGGACGGAAAGGTCGGATTCGAAATGGGAGGGGGAGTAGAAGTGCTGAGCCACAGGGAGATCAGGTTGGTTAATGCGGACCGAGCGGAGGTTTTCGGCGAAACGATCGCCAAGCCTACGTTTGGTCTCACCGATGTAGATCAGCTGACATCTAGAGCAGCGGATGCAATAGTTGAGGTTGGAGGAGGTGCAGGTGAACCTCTGTCGCACCTGGAATGACTGCTTGGGTCCTTGAATGGAGATGAGGTTGGAGGAGGTGCAGGTGAACCTCTGTCGCACCTGGAATGACTGCTTGGGTCCTTGAATAGACCCCAGCGGCTTGAACATTGACTTCTCCAATTTCCGGTAGCCCTTGCTGTCTCCTCCCCTTCCCAGCTCTCCCTCAGCCCTCTGGCTCCTCCTCTTCCCGCCCCCCCCCCCTATCCTGCATCAGTCTGAAATAGGGTTTCGGCCCGAAACGTTGCCTATTTCCCTCGCTCCATAGATGCTGCCGCACCCGCTGAGTTTCTCCAGCACTTTGCTCTACCTCGATTTTCCAGCATCTGCAGTTCCTTCTTGGATATAAATTGCTTAGAACTTGTATTGCCTTTCTTCCTGTTCAAAATCAGACGGACCTGTTGCTTGTCCGGATTGATCTACACTGTTATCGTCATCCCATTGGAATATACATTCACTCTTATTTTTAATGACTTTTTTATTCATTCAGATAAAAATTAAGGAACTATAATTTTGTTGTTGAAATTGTTTAACTGAAAGATCTTGCAATTACTCATTTCATTCTTTGAGCAAGTAGGTTTCTAACACTGTAAAGAAAATGTCAAACTTCAATTGTCAATGAGGAATAAAGTCAATAATACAAGGGTTTTAAATCTTAAATATGGATAATATAGCCCATATCGACTTCAAGCAAATAGAATACTCCATGAGTCATTCAGCTTTGTAGATTAAGCTGCCTGTGAAACCCGTGGAGTATAAACATGAGTCAGTGCCAGCACTAATTAAAACATTATTAACAAAATATCACCATAAATCTTTGTACAAATTGGGCAATGTTGTTGGGAATACTGTGCAGGGATTAATTTTTAATGATAATGAATTCTGACCTACAGGGGACTGAGGAGCATGTATAAAATTAGAACATATTTCTTCCTCCAATACTGGTCAAGCATTTTGGAGAAAGATTTTATATTGCACAGCTGTGTAACTGAAATGTGACTGACATGCCTAAATTGATTTCAAGTGGAATTAATCAACAACAAAAAACTAGCTTTACATTTTACATGGTTAATATTTGTTTGCGATTCTCACAGAGCAAATGGGAGAGATGCAGGAAAATAACTACTGTGTTTTGAGACATGGAAACTCCTTCAAATATGAGGATTAAAAACTATTACAGAAGCAATACTGTATATAAGAGGCTTGTGGACCTAATATTATCAAAAATCATAAGCTAACATTAAGAGCAAAATAGAGCAACTATAAATCTAGAATTTAAATAATAAGTTGAGTTTTCACATAACTGAACTTTGGGGGGTAAAGTGGCGCAGCGTGGCCGTCTTACAGGGCCAGAGACCAGGGTTCAATTCTGACTACAGGTGCTTGTCTGTACGAAGCCGCCACAGACTCAGTGGGCTGAAGGGACCGTTTCCATGCTGTGTCTCTGAACTAAAGAAAACTAAACAAAGTTAAACTAAACTGAAATTTACATTATGTACATGTTTAGAAAAATAATTCAAAGCTAAGTTGGATTTCATAAATGATTCTAGGGTACTTTATCTTGTATAGTGCATTTATAATATACCTGCTTTGAATGCACAGTTTCAATTTCCAAAAGATTCTTTATGATGCAGTTACACTTTTTAAATGTGTACGTGGGGTTTACAGCTTTGCTAACCATGCCTTGTGAAGCTTCATTATCTATACTATTACTTAAACTTTCATCTTGTCGTCTTCCGGTTTGCGTTTTTTAAAATCTGCGCCAAAACGCTACCCTATATCGCTAGGATTTTTCGCCACCTTACTCACGGTTCTCCTCTGCTCCAAGCACACCAAGTTTTGTTCCGATCAGTGGAATATTACAAAAGTTATGAAGGTTTACAGAATTGTGAGATCAGCAGATTGGTCTTCTTGCCTGTCTGTCACCATGAAGGTAATGCGCATTCCGGCACCCACAGTCAATCACTGGGCGAGGAAAATAAATCCCAGGAGGCGGGGCTGAGTCCACAAGCCATGCTGATTGAGTAAACAAGCCGTGCTGATTGAGTCCGCAAGAGTGGAGTCTGGGAAGCCATTGTGTGGATTCGGGGAAGCCGCTGTGTGGAGTCGGGGAAGCCGCTGTGTGGAGTCGGGGAAGCCGCTGTGTGGAGTCGGGGAAGCCGCTGTGTGGAGTAGGGGTAGCCGCTGTGTGGTGTAAGGGAAGCCGCTGTGTGGAGTAAAGGAAGCCGCTGTGTGGGGTTGGGGAAGCGGCTGAGTGGAGCCGGGAGGAGCTGTGTGGTGTCACGGCCGGTGGCCGCTGAGTGGAGTCCGTCCCCCCCACACCCACACCCTCTCTTCCCCCCTCCCCTTCTCCCTCCCCGCTTCCCCCCTCCCCGCTTCCCCTCCTCCTCTCACTCCTCCCGCAAACCCCCCTTTACGTTCCCCCATTCCCCCCCACCCCCACCCCCACACCACCACACCCCCACCACCACACCACACCTCTACACTATCCCACCCCCCACAAACCCCCCACCCCACACACCACCCCCCACCCCCACACCACCCCACCCCCCCCGCACACACCCACACTCCACCCCACCCCCCACACGACCCCACCCCACCCATACAAGCCCCTCCCCCACACCACCCCCTCCATCAACACCCACCCTCTGCCCCCCACCCGCTTCCCTCACACCCCCACACACACCTCACCTACAGACCCCACTCCCCCACACACTGCCCTCCACAACACACCCCCTCCTCCACATCCCCCCACACCCCCTCCCACATACACACCCTCCCACACAAACCTCCCCTCCCCCACTCCCCCACACCCCTCCCCCTCTCCCCCACACCCCCTCCCACACATCACCCCATCCCTCACATCCCACACCTCCCTCCCCCTCACCCTGCACTCCCCCACACACCCCTCCCCATACCACCCTCCCCACACACCCCCTCCCCACACACGCCCTCTTCACCCACACCACCACCCCCCACCCAGCCCCCCTCCTCCACACCCACTCTCCTCCACACCCCCTCCCCCACACCCACTCCCCCACACCCCCACACCTCCCCACACACCACTCCACCCCACCCCCGCACCACCCCACCCACCCACAGCACCCCACCCAACACCGCCCCTCCACACACACCACCCTCTCCTCCCAAGACACCCCCCACACATTCTCCCAATTCTGCTAGCCCTTGCTGTCCCCTCCCCTTCATCAGCCCTCTGGTTGTCTCCTCCCCTCCCCCAGCCCTCGGGCTCCTCCTCCGCCTTTTTCCTTGTTTTCCTTTCTTCTCCCCACCCCCTATCAGTCTGAAGAAGGATTTGGCCCGAAACGTTGCTTATTCCTTCGCTCCATAGATGCTGCTGCACCCGCTGAGTTTCTCCAGCATTTTTGTGTACCCCCCACACAAACCCCCTCCCCCACACACGTCCCCCACAGACCCGCCTCCCCCACACACCCCTCCCCCACACACCCCACCCCCCACACACCCCACCCCCACACACCCCTCCCCCACAACACCATCCCCCACATCCCCCTCCCCCCTCACCCTTCCCCCACACACACCCCAATCCACCCTCCCCCACACCACCCCCACTCCACCCCCTCCCCCACATCACCCCCATCCTCTCCCACACCACCCCCGCAAACACCCCCACACTTATAAAACTCTCATCTTGTCCACTTCCGGTTTGCGTTGTTTTTTAAATTATCCCCAAAATGGTACCCGATAGCGCAACAATTTTTCGCCAACTTACTCACCATTCTCATGTGCTGCAAGTGCATTGGTGAAATATTACAAAAATTATTCGTCTCTCATTTGCTAGGTCTGCGACGCCCCTTCCGGCAGCTGCTGTCAATCACCGGCGGCGAGAATAAAGCTGAAGGAGCGGAGTGAGCAGATTGTGGGTTGTATTCTGCAGGTGGGGGCTGTGTTCCATGGGCGGCGACGGCGGAGGTCACCACGATGAGCCGGGAGCCGACGAGTGCAGCCGGGGTTGGGAGCCACTTTGTGCGACAGGCTCCGGGGACGGAATCCGCTGAGTGAGTCCGGAGCCAGGTCCTGGAGCTGGTGAGTGAGGTTGGAGCCGGGGCAGGGAGCCGCTGTGCCCACACAAACCCCTCCCCCATCATCACCCCCCAACACTCCCCCCCCCCATAAAAGTTAAATGAATGTGCAATCTAGTGCTTTTGTGGGTAGGCCATGAGTCCATCAGTTGAGTAACGTTTATTTGTGTTTATTATTGTGATCTTTGGTCCGTTGTAGGCAACAGAAAAATATAGCTTTTTCCACAATTTGTGTTTTCTGAATGGCTGGAGAGACTGTGAATGAACATGAAGGAATAACAATGCGAAAGATATAAATTAAATTTGTAAATATTCTGAAAAAAAATTAAAATATTCTGTATGCTTACATGAAAAACCCGAGGATATTATCAGGTTGGGGTATTACCAGGTAATATATTTCAGCTGTGTCCTGGGCTCTATTTTTGGTTCCTAGTTCTTTAAGTTTTTTTTATAACTATACATTATAAATTTAATAGTGTCTGTAGGTCATGCAGCTCCAAACACTAATTAATTGTGTACAGGATAATCAATCTCAATTTGATACTAATCAATTATGGCAAGTGGTTTGTGTGATATCATTTCTACAGACAGTTCTAAGTAGATGAGTTTACATAATTGCAGATATATGACATGTGTGGAGTCCTGTCTGCTGTTGACATATGTTCTGCCTTTTGGGGACTATATGTTAATAGGTGTATCAAAGTCAAAACACTAATAGGCAGTGACAAGAATCTGCAGATGCTGGAATCTTACGCAAAAAGGTCAGATGGCAATTGGGGAAGGAAATGGACAAATGGCAAACCGGGTTGGGACCCTTCAGATTGCTCCTAGTAGTGAGGAGAGAGCTGGAAAATAGAGATAGGGATGGGCTTAGCCTGGCAAGTGATAGGTAGAAGGAAATTTTAAGCAGATGGGTGGAGTAAGTGACAAAGGCTGATGTGAACAAAAAGACAAATGTGTCAGAGAAGGAAAAAAAGAGTCAAATATTAAGCTGGAGGATGGGATATAGGTGGTGGAGATAAGAGGGAGGAATAAAAAGAGAATGGGATATGGAACTAGGGGATGAGTTAATGTTCATGTGACAGGAGCAGAATTAGGCCATTCAGCCCATCGTCTACTCCACCATTCAATCATGGCTGATGTATCTTTCCCTCTGAACCCCATTCTCCTGCCTTCTCTCCAGAACTCCTGATAGCTATACTAATCAAGAATCTATCTATCTCTGCCTTAAAAATATCAATTTACTAGACTAATTGGGACCCGTTGGGTCCCATGTTCACACGGGTGGGCTGGTCCCCCGACGCAATATTACACCTCTCCACCAATTCCAATATTGGTGGCCAGTGGGGGGGGGGTCTTTATGGAGCGCTGGTATGGGTGTTGTTGGCTGCAGGGACTACTGGTTTCCAAAGAGCTAGTATGGACAATGTGGGCCAAATGGATTCTTGGGGTGGTAGCTCAGTCCCTCACGCCTGTTCCATTTCAAGCAAGGCCACCAAATTCAAATCCATTTTTCTACCATTTCAAGCAGGGTGCAAGGCCACCAAATTCAAGTGCAGTTTCTTACCTCTTCGAGCAGGGTGCAAGGCCACAAAATTCAAGTGCAGTTTCATACCAATTCAAGCAGGGTGTAAGGCCACCAAATTCAGGTTCAGTTTCCTACAACTTCAAGCAGGGTGCAAGGCCACCGAATACGTCCAGTTTCCAACCACTTCAAGCAGCGTGCAAGGCCACCAAATTCAAGTGCAGTTTCATACCATTTCAAGGAGGGTGCAAGGCCACCAAATTCAAATGCAGTTTCATACCATTTCATGCAGGGTGCAACGACACCACATTCAAATGCAGTTTCATACCATTTCATGCAGGGTGCAAGGCCATCACATGCAAATGCAGTTTCATACTATTTCAAGCAGGGTGAAACCACAATAAAAACCACCATAAAAACCACACAAAACACCACACTCACAGTTCAGTAGACATTCAGTGTGTTCAGTTGATTCACAGCTCAGACAGAGTCGTGACCTCTCCCTCCCCCATCATGCAGAGACTGAGCCACACCCACACTTCCGGGTTTTATAATCGCTCCCCCTCCCACCGGAAAAGGTGTGGCATTCATGGCGTGATTGACAGGAGAGAGATTATCAACATTTTTAAAACACTAACAACACTTTTTTTTTTCATTGATGGGAAGAATCCTCTGCACCTGATGAGCGGAGGGGAACTGAGTAAGATGGCCAAAAATTATAGCTGTAAGTGGTAGCGTTTTATCTAAAATCAGAGACTCTCCTAGTGGCAGCATGTTGTAAAGTTTGCAAATTCGTTTGCTCCCTTAACTTTTAACTTCCCCTGACCACTCTTTCAATGTTGCTGGTGACTATTTGACTTCAAGACACCGTCTAACTGTTCATAAAGTGTTGATAACACTTTTACATGCCTTAATCGTGAAAAGGATGGAGACAAGAAGGAAAGGAGGATCCCCAAAGAAGGAACTGGGGAAAGCCACAACCACAGCTGCAGCTTCTGATTCCAGTATCATAGAAGCAATATCGAAAATGAACGATGAATTGAAAAATGAGCTGAAAAATAAATGGTGAAAGGAGTTTCGACCAAATTGAAGGAAGTCCAAGGAAAACTGTCTTTGTTACAAGATGAACTTCGTGAACAAAAGGATCAAATTGATATCTTGCGCACCCTGGGACGGGAGAGAGATTTGAAGATTGAAAAACTGGAACGGAGAATTAATGAAAACACTCGAGCACTTCAGCAATACAAGTCTAAAAATATGGACCTAGAAAACAGAAGCCGTCGTTTGAATTTACGAATTGTTGGTTTGCCGGAAGGCAAAGAAGGAGTTAGCATTATAAAATATGTTTCTGGATAACGCACACAGGATTGGGAAGAAATCCAGTAATAAACCGAGACACTTGATCATTCGGTTTCATTTTTTGCAAATGAAGGAGAATATTCTCCAGGCAGCAAAAAAGTTGGGCGTGGTTGAATATGAAGGAAGCAAGTTTCGGTTTGTCCCTGATTATAGTTACGAGCTTTTGGAAATAAGAAAGACTTTTTATAATGTAATGTCTGATTTGTATAAGAAAAAACTGCACCCAGCTTAATTATTTCCAGCTAGATTGCGTATTCGACTTTTCAACGGTAATTTTCGATTTTTTAACACCCCTCAAGACGCCTCCAGCTTTCTGGGGAGCTACGAGGAGGAAGGAGAGTAATTGATAGCTGATTATGTTATAATTGGAGATTTACTGTTCCTATTTTGACAACATTTCGTTTGATAATGATTAAGAATTTAACTGGACGAGTTGTTTTTCTTTTATATATATTAATTTAAGAATTTCTTTGTTAATTCGTGTTCCCCTGTCGTTAGACAAACTAAGAGAACGCAGTTCTTGTTTTTCATATCTTGACCATGGATAATAATAAGCAGCACTCCATGCCAGTCTGTATTTTATTTTCTTCTCTCTCAAAGAGATAATAACAAATGTGTTATGACTGGGAGTGGTTAAATATTATTATTTTTATGCTGAGTGCTGTTACTAGGAGAGATGAGATTGGGGAGGGGATTAGGTAGCTTGCTGACTGTCTATTGGTCAGTTTTGGGTTCTACAGGGGTGGGAGGGGGAGATGGAAGGGGTCTTTTGTTCCCTATTTAGTGATCACCATTTGTGCAAACTCTGAACTACAAAAATGTCTGAAATGTCGTCACTTCTGGCTCCGCCCTAGATTTTTCTTCTTCCAGTATTATGAACTTTTAGGCTTCAAGAAATTAACCCATACATCCCACATGATTTTTACAAGCAATATGGATAAAGTTACTAATTTCCTTTCATGGAATGTGAATGGCGAACCATCCCATTAAGAGGAAAAACATTTTTAAAGTTCTTCACAGACTAAATGCTCAGATTATTTTTGTTCAGGAAACTCATGTAAGGCAAGATGACAAGTCACGATTTTTCAAGTTTTGGAGAGGACAGCAGTTTCATTCAAATTCACAGGCTAAGGTGAAAGGAGTCTCTATTTTTATTGACTCCTCAATTACGTTTGTTCACCATGAAACAATTTCTGATCCATATGGCAGATTCTTGGTGATTACCGGTGTCCTTTATTTGCAAAAAGTCGCTATGGTGAATGTCTATGCACCAAATATTGATCACCCTGAGTTTTTTAAACAGTTAATTGCATCCTTTTCTAATTTAAATGAACACTTTTTAATAATGGGTGGAGACTTCAATTACTGTTTGAATCCATCGATTGACAGGGCTACATCTGATCATGTGCTTCCAAATAAATCAGCTCATTTTATTAATTATTTTTTACTTGACTCGGGAATGTTAGAAATTTGGAGATTCTTACACCCAAATGACAAAGAATCTTCATTTTTCTCTCATGTATATCATATTATTCTAGGATCTACTATTTTATACTAGATTCTCAGCTAGTTCCATCGGTCATTGCATGTGAGTATGATGCAATTGCTAATTCTGATCATGCACCATTGAAACTATTGATCAAACTACCTGATTCCAAGTTTAGTGCTAAACAATGGCGATTTAATGCTACTTTGCTTCAAGACTTAAACTTTATTAAGTTTATGAAAGATCAGATTGCTTTTTACTTCTTGACAAACTCTAATGAAGAGATATCCAATGGTGTAGTTTGGGATGCTTTTAAGGCATATATTCGTGGACAAATTATTTCATACTCTGCAGGATTAAAAAAAACACAAAAGAAATACGCACATTGGCTGACGAGATTAAAGAAATTGATAAAAAAATATATTCAAAAGCTAGTTTAGAGCTCTATACGAATAGAGTTGAACTTCAATTGAGATATGATTTGTTATTAGTATCACCGATTGAGAACCAGTTACTTAAAACCAAAAGTCAATTTTATATACATGGTGAAAAATCTGGTAAATTACTTGCTAATCAATTGAAAGCAGTGTCGGCCAAGCGTCAGATTACTAAAGTGAGTAAACGGGATGGTACAATAACTGTAGACCATGACGAAATTAATAAATCCTTTCAGGAATTTTATACCTCCCTATACCAATCAGATTTTCTTACTGATTCCAATATAATGCATGAGTTTTTAAAGAAACTGAACTTACCAAATTTACCATATAATGAGTCTTTGTTGTTAGATGAACCCATCACGGAAGAAGAAATACAGAAAGCAATTTTTTCAATGAATTCTGGTAAAGCACCCAGTTAAGATGGGTTTACAGTAGAATTTTTAAAGTATTTCTCAAATTTATTGTCTCCTTGGCTATGCAAGGTATTTAAAGAAGCCTTTTTAAGGAATAGATTACCACAATCTTTTTATGAAGCTTCTATTTCTTTAATTCTTAAAAAAGATAAAGACCCTACTGAAGTGACATCATATAGACCTATATCAATGTTAAATGTAGATTTTAAAATTCTTTCCAAAATATTAGCTATGAGATTGGAAAAGATTTACCGGAAATTATCTCTGAAGATCAGACAGGTTTTATTAAAAATCGTTACTCATACTTTAACGTTAGGAGATTAATGAATATTGTATATACAGCGTCTAATAAAACCCCAGAATGTGTCACCTCACTTGATGCCGAGAAGGCGTTTGATAGAATGGGAATACTTATTCAATACACCTGAAAAATTTAAGATTGGTACAAAATTTATCTCTTGGATCAAGCTGACATATCTTATACCTCAGGCTTCTGTATTTACTAATAATCAGAGATCCCCTTTTTCAGGCTCTTTCGAGGTACTAGATAGGGCTGTCCCTTAAGTCCTTTACTATTTGATATTGCTTTGGAACTTTTAGCCACTGCTATTAGGGAATCCCCTAATATTTTTGGTATTGTCCGTGGGAATAAGACACATAAGCTATCACTTTATGCAGATGATCTGTTATTATTTATTTCTAACCCTGAGAAATCTATTCCGGCAATAGTAGCATTACTTAATTAATTTAGTCGTTTTTCTGGTTATAAACTAAATCTTAGTAAGAGTGAGCTTTTCCCATTAAATAATTTTGTTTCGAGTTATGGACAGTTTCCATTTAGATTGACTACCGAAAGTTTTACTTATTTAGGTATTAAGATCACCAAGAAACACAAGGATTTATTTAAAGCTAATTTTATGCCTTTAATTTACCATATTAAACATCAGTTCACTAAATGGTCACCAGTGTCCTTATCCTTAATTGGCCGAATCAATGCTATTAAAATGTTCATTTTACCTAAATTTCTGTATTTATTTCAGACGATACCAATTTTTATTCCAAATCTTTCTTTGATATTATAGACTCCAAAATGTCTTCATATATATGGCAGAATGAAAATCCCAGACTAGGTAAAAAATACCTACAGAAATCAAAAAAAGTTGGTGGTTTGGCATTGCTGAACCTTAGACTCTACTATTGGGCAGTCAATGTTCGTTATTTAACATTATGGACAAAAGATTTAGAAGATACCCAATGCCCTGGATGGATAAACCTAGAACATGATTCCTTACAAGGGCTATCATTGGCTTCTATTCTAGGGGCCTCGTTACCTTTTACAATTACGAGATTGAATAAATATACGACGAACCCAATAATAAGACATACGTTCCGAATATGGTTTCAATTTCGTAAGTTTTTTGGACTAACTGATTTTATCTTATCGAGTCCTATTTTATGCAATTTTCTCTTCCAATCATCTAGTACTGATCAAGTCTTTTTGTTATGGAAGAGGAAGGGATTAGGAGCTTTTCGTGATTTGTTTTTGGAGGGTTCTTTTATGTCTTTCGAACAACTCTCCAATAAATATAACTTACTTAATTCACACTTTTTTAGATATTTACAAATTAGACATTTTTTTAAGGCTACTCTATCCCTTTTTCCGCTACCACATCAACCCGAAATTTTGGATTTTTTTACAGTTGAACCCTTATCAGAAAGGATTAATAACGACTGTTTATGAGTTGATTTTGAAATTACAAATAGATACATTTGATAAAATTAAGAATGACTGGGAAAGAGAACTCCAAATGTCTTTATCTATAGAGAAATGGGAGAGGATTCTTCAATTAGTTAATACCTCTTCAATGTGTGCAAGACACGCTTTAATACAATTCAAGGTGGTTCACAGAGCTCATATGTCAAAAGATAAGTTAGCTCATTTTTATGGTCATATAAATCCTACCTGTGATAGATGTAACTCTGAAGTGGCTTCACTGACCCATATGTTTTGGTCCTGCCCTCTTTTGGAAAAATATTGGAAAGAAATTGTTGATACTATTTCTGTAGTCTTAGGTATAGATTTACAATCTCATCCTATTTGCAATTTTTGGGTTACCAATGTTAGATTTTACTTCGGAGTCACGTGAGTGACTACGTGAAGAAGACCCGTCAGGGCACCTGCGCGTCATTACGTCAGACTCATTAGCGCGAACGGACGTGAGGAGCAGCGCTCCTCTAGTGGAAATGTAGTTGTGAATTACAAGGTAAATAAAACCTTTTCAATATTTTCCGGGTCCGTTTGCTATGGGTCTGTGGGGATTTTTTCCACAGGCGCCATGGAAAAAACGGGCAAGGGGAAGAGGCGAGCGGCAAAGCTGGTGAAAAGTCGCAAGATTGCGGTCGGCGAACAGCTGCCTCAGACACCTGTGCAGTCGCCGGCTGGGAGCGTAGCGACTGTGGACTTGGGGTTGAAAAGAACTCAGTCAGCGCCAGTGGGGCGCAAGGCTAAATTCAAGTCCATGAGGCCCACGGAGGAGGAGTCCGATCAGGAGGATGCGACTCCAGGGCTGGATACCGCTTTTGAGCAGATTTCTCAGATGGAAAGCCTGTTACACAGGTTACTGGAGAAAAGCACACTCAGGGAAGAGTGTAGCCAAAGCCAGGCTCCAGAAGCCAGGTCAGCAGCACCTAGCAAAGGGCTGTTTGAGAGCACCCTCATTGATGAGGCGCGTGCACAGATTCAGCAGAGTTTCCGATACAAGCGAAGATGGCAGCTGCCAGATGTTCTATTTCTGGCAGTATGATTCGCTGCTCTGTGAGAGTTCTGACCCTGAGACTGACGGTGAGGCCGATACAATCGAAGAAGGCAGCTGCCAGATGGTTTACTCCTGGCAGTATGATTCGCTGCCCCGTCAGTCAGGAGAGCCACTGGGAAAGGAAGTGGCCTCTGCGATCAACTATTGTGTCTTCCATCAGCTCCAGTAGCTTACGATGGATGAAAATGCCAAAACAGCACGAGACCCCAAGGAACTGCGTATTGCTGAAAGTACTAGCAGTGAACCAAGATATAAGGGGTCAGATGGGTGAGGGCATGTGAGCCTAAGAAAAGTAAACTGCAGAGAATATTGAAGCTGCTGGGTTGAGGAACAACTGCAAATTTGCAAAAACAATGGATGGAGGCCAGGGATGGAGATGCATCAAGTGGCACTAGGGTTGCTATGTAGCGCCCACTTCGAGATGAATTGTTTCAGGAAGTATGCCATTCGGCCCACCATCAACCCCAAGTTGCAGTAACTCTGTAAAGCCCAGCAATGTGCAGTCATTCAACTTACTCTTGAGAGAAAATACCTCATGAAACATGGGAAAGAGTTGGATGATGAGGCAAAAACAGCATGGTTGATCAAAACA
Source organism: Malacoraja senta (assembly GCA_038087875.1). Taxonomy (NCBI): domain Eukaryota; kingdom Metazoa; phylum Chordata; class Chondrichthyes; order Rajiformes; family Rajidae; genus Malacoraja; species Malacoraja senta. The sequence goes on from CM075983.1 coordinate 33,658,427, forward strand.
TCAATGGTCGGCAAGTCTGTGAAGAGAAGGTATCCTTTCAGACATCATACAAAATCCTGGGCCTACACCAGGAACAAGTCGACCATTGAAGCAGGGGCGCAGTTGGTGTCCTGCAGCGGGAACACGAAAAAGCGTGGGTTTTTCCTGCCAGGAGCCAGGGACCACAGGTCACTCAGGTGACAAAGGAGGTAGGTAGACCTGGTTCTCATGGGAACATATTAAGGCAAAAACAGCCAAATATTGGAAGCAAATTACTTCAGATTTATTATTCTGAGTATTATTCAAAGGTTTCGAATTGATTCGATCCAAATAGTGATTTGCCATCCAGCATGTTCCAAGCAGAACACTCCAATTTCACAAAAAGAAGTGATGGAGGTTCAAGCTGAATTTGAAAACTTGTCTATAAACAAGTAATTGAAAGGTTGGTTTATCAAAACCACCACATTGTGTTTAAATTTTCTTGACCTAAAAAGGTGAGGAGTATTTTAGATCTGACAAGTCTTTAAAATTTTGTGAAGTATAGACACTTCAAAATGGAGACTTTGAGACTGCCAAACAACTTATTTCAAAAGATGTTATATGGCACCTATAGATATGAAAGATGTATATTACTTAGTGTCTGTTCATTTGTAAGTTAAAAATATTTTAAATTTATCTGAATTAACAATTATGGCAATTCAAAATTCTGTCTTCAGTTCCTAGAATTTCACTAAATTGGTAAAACCAATTTTGGGGCTAATTAGAGTCCAGGGACAGATGTTGATGGCTTAACTGGATGATGTCCTAATTAGGACGAACAAAAGAATTAGTGAGTTATCTCTCTCAATTGTTCAATCCACTTTTGAATGTTTGGGTTTAATTCATCCAGCGAGAAATTAAGGTTAACGCCACTTACAACAATTGATTATTTTAATTTCACAATTGATTCAATTAATTTCACAATTGATTCCCAACAAAATGAAAACAGCAAAAGTCATACCAATATATAAAACTGGAGACAAACATGTACTTTCAAATTACAGACCCATTTCATTGCTTCGACAGTTCTCCAAAATACTGGAAAAAATATTTTACATAAGACTGGACGAATTTATCACCAAACATAACATACTGTACGAACAACAATATGGTTTTAGAGCTAACAGAACAACTTCATTTGCAATTATTGAATTTATAGAAAAAATTACTAAGGCAATAGAAAATAAAGAGTATGCAGTAGGGATTTTTTTGGACTTAAAAAAAGCATTTGACACCGTAGACCACGAGTTATTAATAAAGAAACTAAAAAGATATGGCATTAGAGGCATCGCACTATCATGGCTATTCAGCTACCTACAGAACCGGGAACAATATGTCGAAATACAAAACTATAAATCACAATTACTGCAGGTTACGTGTGGGGTGCCTCAGGGCTCAGTGTTAGGGCCATTATTATTCATTTTGTATATCAATAATATATGTGAAGTGTCAAAAACTCTTGAAACTATTCTCTTCGCTGATGATACTAACTTACTCTGCTGTGGAGACAACTTGGAACAGCTCCTGGATAGTATGGAAAAGGAATTGAGCAGGATGAAGATCTGGTTTGACGAAAATAAACGCACATTGAATTTAAGTAAAACAAAATTCAGAATATTTGGAAATCGATCAACCAACACAGAGAAAAAGCTCATGATAAATGGCACAGAAATAGAAAGAGTATCTGAAATAAAATTTCTTGGAGTATTAATTGACAACAAATTAACTTAGAAATCTCACATAAATTATATTAAAGCCAAAATATCCAAATCAATTGCAATACTGAATAAAGCCAGAGACTTACTAAATCAAGCCTCCCTGTATATGTTGTACTGTTCCCTCATACTCCCATACATGATCTACTGTGTGGAGGTATGGGGAAACACATACAAAACAAATACACATCCAATCTTCATCCTCCTAAAAAGAGCAATACAAATTATACATAAAACCACCTACAGACAATCAACAAAAACATTATTTATCAGACTAAAAACATTAAAATTTCAAGATCTGACAGATTATAAAACTATCCAAATTATGTTCAAAGCAGCAAATCAGCAATTGCCTTGTAATATCCAGGGGTTGTTCCAACGGAGAGAAAGCAAACACAACCTGAGAGGAACCTATATATTCGAAAAACCGGCAATAAGAACTAATGCAAAACTCCATTGTGTTACAGCAAAGGGTGTTATTCTCTGGAATAACTGCCATGATGAGCTGAAACAAATGTAAGACTCTATTCAAACTAAAAACACTCTTCAGAAACAAAAGATTGAATGGTTATGAGCTGGACCAGTGATTTTCTTTTCTGTTTGGTTATTTCTTGTTTGTGGACTGTTCAACAGATTTTGGGTCCATTTGTTCCCATTATTTTGTTTTTCCATGAAAATGTATAGAAAATAAGAGGGGGTAGGACCAGAAAAGTTTTCGAACTTCTTAGACTTATAGACTTAGATTCCTTTATTGTCATTCAGACCTTTCGGTCTGAACGAAATTTCATTGCCTGCAGTCATACATATAACAAATAACAAAACACACAATAAACACAAATTAACATCCACCACAGTGAGTTCACCAGGCACCTCCTCACTGTGATGGAGGCAAAAGTCTTAAAGTCTCTGTCTCTTCCCTCTTTGTTCTCCCTCTGCGTTGAGGTGATCCAGGCTTCTGACGTTGTGACCCCGCCGGGTGATGTTAAGTCAGTCCCGCGGCTGAATCCGTGTTCTGCTCCGCTTCTTACCCCATTTGAACATGAACGATATTATTTGTATTATTTGAGGTACTTATTTGTTTGTTTTCCTTTGTGTTTTATTTTCTTTTTTATTGCTTATAAGTTTATTTGTGTTTGTATTTTTTTAACATGTTCAATTAAAAAAAAATTATTAAAAAAAAAAAAAAAAAATTGACAGGGTAGTAATTTACCCAGGGTAAGGGTAGATCTGATTGATGGTTGCATTAAGCTGTTGAAAAAGCAACAATCTTCAATTAAGACAGGTGGCTAGCTTGCTAGGAAAATTAGTGTTATTTCCAGCAATACAATATGGGCCATTGCACCACCAGCAGCTACAGACTGCAAAAGGAAAGGCACTAAGATGCATGGTGGCCATGTTTGATTGGCCATGCAGTTAAACAACAAATGCTGCTTCTGGTTTGCAGTGGTGGATTTAACATGTCTCCAGTAGTTCAAGCAAGATACTGATTGAACAGCCTTCCATGGTCTTACAGACTGATGTCAGTGCACTAGGATTGGTGCCACTGAAAAGGTATCCATCTGTGGACAGATGGAATATGGAAGAGGCATTATTTTGCAGACATGGAGAATCGACTTTTTACAGCTATTGGAAGGCTTATGAGCTCCAAGCTTGTTGTTAATACAACTAATCTGCATGTTCAGCTTCAAATTAACAACACTACATGAATGGCATGTGTTAATTGTATGGGTGGAATTAAGTTGGTGTCATGTGACAAATTGGCTAATCAAATCTGGACTTGGTGTGTTGACAAATATTTGGTTTCAGCTATTTATCTACCAGGTAGATTCAATATAGTAGCAGACACCAGGTTACGGGAATTTCCATGATAACAAAGAATGGATGTTGAACCTTAAGATTTTAATGATATAGTAGTCAGATTTGGGAAGCCAGATACGACTTGTTTCCATCCAGACTCAATCACCAGTTACAGAGATATGTGTTATGGGAACTACATTGGGAGACAGTAGCGATTGATGTTTCCTGCTACATTAGGGTGGTATGTTTTTATATGCATTTTCCATCATTCTGTCTCATAAACCGGTGTCTGCTTAAAATGAAGCAGGATGCTACCTCTGGGGTACTGGTGGTACCGGACTGGTCTACGCACCCATGGTTCCTTTTGATATTGGAATTAATGACACAGTTTCTGATAAAGGTTCCCAAAAGAAGGGATTTACTGGTGTATCCGATAATTGGAGAGTAACATCCGTTATATGCCTGTATGGATCTGTTAATTTGCAGATTTTAAAAAGAGGATTGTCTGGGCATACTGTGGACATGCTTACAGCAGTCTGGCGGAAGAGCACTCAAAAGCAGTACATTTGCAAATCTGAGGTTGTGACTCTTTAAATGCTGCTTTACCATTATGTAAAGAATGGGGAACATTTTCTGTGTACAAAAGAATATGTAATGTTGTACGGCACATGTCTCAAATGTCTTAGGTTTTCTCAACACTCTATTTGAGGGGTTGAGTTATGGTGCGATTTATTCAGCCAGAAGTACATTGTCCTCGTTTTTTATTGATAAGGTCGGAAAGACATAGAAACATAGAAACATAGAAATTAGGTGCAGGAGTAGGCCATTCGGCCCTTCGAGCCTGCACCGCCATTTAATATGATCATGGCTGATCATCCATCTCAGTATCCCGTACCTGCCTTCTCTCCATACCCTCTGATCCCTTTAGCCACAAGGGCCACATCTAGCTCCCTCTTAAATATAGCCAATGAACTGGCCTCGACTACCCTCTGTGGCAGAGAGTTCCAGAGATTCACCACTCTCTGTGTGAAAAAAGTTCTTCTCATCTCGGTTTTAAAGGATTTCCCCCTTATCCTTAAGCTGTGACCCCTTGTTCTGGACTTCCCCAACATCGGGAGCAATCTTCCTCCATCTAGCCTGTCCAACCCCTTAAGAATTTTGTAAGTTTCTATAAGATCCCCTCTCAATCTCCTAAATTCTAGAGAGTATAAACCAAGTCTATCCAGTCTTTCTTCATAAGACAGTCCTGACATCCCAGGAATCAGTCTGGTGAACCTTCTCTGCACTCCCTCTATGGCAATAATGTCCTTCCTCAGATTTGGAGACCAAAACTGTACGCAATACTCCAGGTGTGGTCTCACCAAGACCCACATCCTGTTGAGTCTCGTTCTTTCATTTCCAGATTAATGAAAGGAATTTTAATTCCAGACCTTCTAAACCTAGGTATGGGAATCTGGAATATAGAATGGTTTTAAGCTACTTCATCAATGGACTCTTGGTACGATTCTGATTTGGCCAAGTTCAGCATGAAGGTAGTCATGCTTATGGCACTTGTAACAAGCACAGAGTGTGCAGACATTACAAAAGTTACAGATACACAGGATGGAAGTACCTCAGGATTATGTTATGTTTTACATTTTATGACCTACTCAAATTAAGTAGGGTCAGGTGTGACAGGATTCAAGAGTGTTTTATTAGCATATTCCATGGATCCATGTCTATGTGTTAAGACATATTTGTTGCAATACATTGAGGCTACAAAGGTCATACATAGATACATAGATACATAGAAAATAGGTGCAGGAGTAGGCCATTCGGCCCTTCGAGCCTGCACCGCCATTCAATATGATCATGGCTGATCATCCAACTCAGTATCCCGTACCTGCCTTTTCTCCATACCCCCTGATCCCCTTAGCCACAAGGGCCACATCTAATTCCCTCTTAAATATAGCCAATGAACTGGCCTCAACTACCCTCTGTGGCAGAGAGTTCCAGAAATTCACCACTCTCTGTGTGAAAAAGTTTTTCCTCATCTCGGTCTTAAAGGATTTCCCCCTTATCCTTAAGCTGTGACCCCTTGTCCTGGACTTCCCCAACATCGGGAACAATCTTCCTGCATCTAGCCTGTCCAACCCCATAAGAATTTTGTACGTTTTTATAAGATCCCCTCTCAATCTCCTAAATTCTAGCGTGTATAAGCCAAGTCTATCCAGTCTTTCTTCGTTTGAAAGTCCTGACATCCCAGGAATCAGTCTGGTGAACCTTCTCTGCACTCCCTCTATGGCTATAATGTGCTTCCTCAGATTTGGAGACCAAAACTGTACACAATACTCCAGGTGTGGTCTCACCAAGACCCTGTACAACTGCAGTAGAACCTCCCTGCTCCTATACTCAAATCCTTTTGCTATGAAAGCTAACATACCATTCGCTTTCTTCACTGCCTGCTGCACCTGCATGCCTACTTTCAATGACTGGTGTACCATGACACCCAGGTCTCGCTGCATCTCCCCATTTCCTAATCGGCCACCATTTAGATAATAGTCTGCTTTCCTGTTTTTGCCACCAAAGTGGATAACCTCACATTTATCCACATTATACTGCATCTGCCAAACATTTGCCCACTCACCCAGCCTATGCAAGTCACCTTGCAGTCTCCTAGCATCCTCCTCACAGCTAACACTGCCCCCCAGCTTAGTGTTATCCGCAAACTTGGAGATGTTGCCTTCAATACCCTCATCCAGGTCATTAATATAAATTGTAAATAGCTGGGGTCCCAGCACTGAGCCTTGCGGTACCCCACTAGTCACTGCCTGCCATTGTGAAAAGGACCCGTTTACTCCTACTCTTTGCTTCCTGTTTGCCAGCCAGTTCTCTATCCACATCAATACTGAACCCCCAATACCGTGTGCTTTAAGTTTGTATACTAATCTCTTATGTGGTACCTTGTCGAAAGCCTTCTGAAAGTCCAGATACAACACATCCACTGGTTCTCCCCTATCCACTCTACTAGTTACATCCTCGAAAAATTCTATAAGATTCGTCAGACATGATTTACCTTTCGTAAATCCATGCTGACTTTGTCCAATGATATCACCACTTTCCAAATGTGCTGCTATCCCATCTTTAACAAGTGACTCTAGCAGTATCCCCACTACCAATGTTAGACTAACTGGTCTGTAATTCCCCGTTTTCTCTCTCCCTCCCTTCTTAAAAAGTGGGGTTACATTTGCCACCCTCCAATCCTCAGGAACTACTCCAGAATCTAAAGAGTTTTGAAAAATTATCACTAATGCATCCACTATTTCTGGAGCTACTTCCTTAAGTACTCTGGGATGCAGCCTATCTGGCCCTGGTGATTTATCGGCCTTTAATCCATTCAATTTACCCAACACCACTTCCCGACTAACCTGGATTTCACTCAGTTCCTCCATCTCCTTTGACCCGCGGCCCCCTGCTATTTCCGGCAGATTATTTATGTCTTCCTCAGTGAAGACGGAACCAAAGTAGTTATTCAATTGGTCCACCATATCCTTGTTCCCCATGATCAATTCACCTGTTTCTGACTGCAAGGGACCTACATTTGTTTTAACTAATCTCTTTCTCTTCACATATCTATAAAAACTTTTGCAGTCAGTTTTTATGTTCCCTGCCAGTTTCCTTTCATAATCTATTTTCCTTTTCCTAACTAAGCCCTTTGTCCTCCTCTGCTCGTCTCTGAATTTCTCCCAGTCCTCTGGTATGCTGCTTTTTCTGGCTAATTTGTACGCATCATCTTTTGCTTTGATACTATCCCTGATTTCCCTTGTTATCCACGGATGCACTACCTTCCCTGATTTATTCTTTTGCCAAACTGGGATGAACAATTTTTGTAGTTCATCCATGCAGTCTTTAAATGCCTTCCATTGCATATCCACCATCAACCCTTTTAGAACTAATTGCCAGTCAATCTTGGCCAATTCACGTCTCATACCCTCAAAGTTACCTTTCTTTAAGTTCAGAACCGTTGTTTCTGAATTAACAATGTCACTCTCCATCCTAATGAAGAACTCAACCATATTATGGTCACTCTTGCCCAAGGGGGCACGCACAACAAGACTGCTGGTTAACCCTTCCTCATTACTCAATACCCAGTCTAGAATAGCCTGCTCTCTCGTTGGTTCCTCTACTTATGAAATATGAAAACAAGATTGTTTATGATTCATGAAAAACCATACAAGATAGTGTCAGTTCAGACTATTTCAAGATGGTTAAAACAAGTTTTGGTTGCTGCAGGTGTGAACAGTGATGTTTTTACATCCCATTCGATTTAGCAGCAACATTGGCAGACAGGGCGAATGACATATTTTCGCAGCTGCCGGGTGATCTAATTAGTTGGTGTTTCAACACTTTTACCATCGGCCTATTGCCAATATGGGGCTGTTTGCAGATACTATATTAAGTTCTGCTTAAATTTCCCTGGGTTAAATGGGATACTGTTAATTCTTTTATTGAAATAAATGAATTACTGCATTTGTCATGCAAATGTCATTATTAATGCATTATTGATTATTTCTCGTTCCGAGTCAATCAATGCAGTGAGAAGCCGGGATTTGTATCTGCGGCATGAAATCACAAAGCTTTAAAATCTTCACGTAGTCACTTACGTGACTCTGAAGTAAAATAGTAAGATTAAACGAGAACTTACCAGTTTCAAGTTTGATCTTTATCTTATGAGGAGTTACGTTGGTGATTACGTGCCCACCACGGCCCAACCCTCTTTCATAAAGGTCAGATGGAAGTTCTTAATTTACTCGTTTTATTATGTAACTATATTACTTCGTTCTTGTTGTTTGTGATTTCACACCGCTGCTTTGAAGATTGATGCGCAGGTGCCCTGACGGGTCTTCTTCACGTAATCACCAACGTAACTCCTCATAAAATAAAGATCAAACTTCAAACTGGTAAGTTCTCGTTTAATCTTACTATTCTATTCATTTGTCCCGCACCGCCCATCGATTGTTTGCTTTTACCACATTAATTGCCAGAAGATGTATTATATTTAAATGGAAATATTCCAACCCTCCGACCACACTCCAGTGGTATTCTGAAATGATATCATGTTTAAATTTAGAAAAAATCAGAAGTGACATTGTTGAACCCTTGGTTAAATTTGATAAGGCTTGGGGAAAATTTATTGAACACTTTCATACAACATAAATTGCTCCCTCTTTAACCGTTGTAAAAAATATTTTACCTACATAGGGTGGAATGGACTTGACGACAAAGACTTAAATTGTTGAATTTCTCAGTTCAGATTCGGTTTTGCTCTGTTTTTTTTTTAATTTTAATTTTATTTTTATTCTTATTTTATTATTATCAATTTTTCTTCTTTTTTTCTTTAGTTTAGTGGGGTTTTGTTTTTTTCCTTTTTTCTTTTTCTTTTTGTCTTTTTATCTTTGCGTTTTTTTTTACATTTATAAGTTTCCTTTTAAAGATTTAACTATATTTACATAGAGACCGGGAGGTCTATATTCCATATACCAGAGGTCTATATACCAGACTGATTCCTGGGATGACCAGACTGATTCCTGGGATGTCAGGACTGTCTTATGAAGAAAGACTGGATAGACTTGGTTTATACTCTCTAGAATTTGGGAGATTGAGAGGGGATCTTATAGAAACGTACAAAATTCTTAAGGGGTTGGACAGGCTAGATGCAGGAAGATTGCTCCCGATGTTGGGGAAGTCCAGGACAAGGGGTCACAGCTTAAGGATAAGGGGGAAATCCTTTAAAACCGAGATGAGAATAACTTTTTTCACACAGAGAGTGGTGAATCTCTGGAACTCTCTGCCACAGAGGGTAGTCGAGGCCAGTTCATTGGCTATATTTAAGAGGGAGTTAGATGTGGCCCTTGTGGCTAAAGGGATCAGAGGGTATGGAGCGAAGGCAGGTACGGGATACTGAGTTGGATGATCAGCCATGATCATATTGAATGGCGGTGCAGGCTCGAAGGGCCGAATGGCCTACTCATGCACCTAATTTCTATGTTTCTATGTTTCTATTCATTGTGTATTTTGACATTGGTCTCATATTAGGTTATACCTGTTATTAATGTAATCCTGATCCCTATGTATCAATACCATTGTTAAGTTTATCATTATTCTTTTTGCTCTGTTTTTTATGTTTTATTTTTGTTTTTTTGGGAAAAAAATAATAAAAAGATTTTAAAAGAAAGTAAAATCAATATAGTGCAAAAAGGAAGTTGTCAAGTTTAGACAAACAACCATTTGCACGCAGTGCCTTTTCACTTCAACCCAACCCCCCAAACAACCATTTGCAGGCAGTGCTTTTTCACTTCAACCCAACCCCCCCAAACAACCATTTACAGGCAGTGCCTTTTCACTTCAACCCAAACGCCCCAAACAACCATTTGCAGGCAGTGCCTTTTTACTTCAACCCAAACCCCCCAAACAACCATTTGCAGGCAGTCCCTTTTCACTTCAACCCAAACCCCCCAAACAACCATTTGCAGGCAGTGCCTTTTCAATTCAACCCAAAACCCCCAAACAACCATTTGCAGGCAGTGCCTTTTCACTTCAACCCAAAACCCCCAAACAACCATTTGCAGGCAGTGCGTTTTCACTTCAACCCAAACCCCCCAAACAACCATTTGCAGGCAGTGCCTTTTCACTTCAACCCAAACCCCCCAAACAACCATTTGCAGGCAGTGCCTTTTCACTTCAACCCAAACCCCCCAAGCAACCATTTGCAGGCAGTGCCTTTTCACTTCAACCCAAACCCCACAAACAACCATTTGCAGGCAGTGCCTTTTCACTTCAACCCAAACAACCATTTGCAGGCAGTGCCTTTTCACTTTAACCCAAACCCCCCAAGCAACCATTTGCAGGCAGTGCCTTTTCATTTCAACCCAAACCCCCCATACAACCATTTGCAGGCAGTGACTTTTCACTTCAACCCAAATCCCCCAAACAACCATTTGCAGGTAGTGCCTTTTTACTTCAACCCAAACCCTCCAAACAACCATTTGCAGGCAGTGCCTTTTTACTTCAAACCAACCATATTTTCATTTTCAAACCACATTAAGGGCACTCACAGTTGAGTAGACATGTGATCAGTGTTATTCAGAGCTCAGAGAGACATGACCCTCTAGCTTCCTCCATCTTGCAGAGACTGTGAGGCACACCACTTCCTGGTTTTATAGTCCCTCTCCCTTCCTCCAGCAGGGGCAGCAGAGAGAATGGCAAATATTTTAAAAACATTAATATCTCTCTGATTTTTCATTGATGAGGAAAATCCTCTGGTCCAGTAAGGCGGAGGGGGCCTCTGAGCGAGGTGGCCAAAAATCACGGCCGCAGGTGGCGGCGTTCTCTCGGAAATCACAGCACAGTGAGCCAAAAGCGGTCAAGATCAGACTTTTAGTAATATTGATATCATCCATGAGAGATGAGTGTATGGAGGATGGTAAAGGAGCAGGGTGACTGTAGGAGTGGGAGAAGGTAGTAAGATGTGCATACCTGTAGAGGGCTGGGATGGTGAAGGATTTATTTTCTTTCAGGGTCACAGTTCATAAGAAAAACTTCAACTTTATTCTAAATAGTACTTTCTCAATGATCAATGATTAGTGAAAATGTTTATGCCTAAAGTAATATTAACAATCCTTAAGTCCAAACCATTGATGGTAATCAATATAACTATTTGTACTTGAAAACTAAGGTGTCTGTTTTACTGCCTTAGGAAGATGCATTTATATCAATTAGGATTCTCATGATTATTTAATCAACAATGTTTTGTTTAGAATGCACATTCTGCACATTATTTTGTTATTGAATGCATTCTCAGTGATAATATTTTTTGGAGTCATTACATTTCAGCTGGATATGCTTTAGCCAAAGCTGAACAATACTACCACCTGGAGATTTCTATTATTTTTTCTATGATTTAAAAAACAAGCCTAACTTTTTACCTTTGTAAAATAATAAACTAAGTGGAATTTCAGTGTGAGCATTGCATGATTTTCTTATTCATGTTAATGGAGTCATTACATTTCAGATGGATATGCATTACCCAAAGCTGAACAAAACTACCCCCTGGAGATTTCTATTATTTTATCTATGATTTAAAAAACAAGCCTAACTTTTTACCTTTGTAAAATAATAAGCTAAGTGGAATTTCATTGTGAGCAGTGCATGATTTTCTTATTCATTAATTTTGGGTCTATTTATCAAAAAATTGAGGGAATTCTTAAAAGGAATTACTTTAGCCAATAGTCTGAACTTTAGTCTGAACTAACTGAAGGACAGATGATTTCTCGATGATGAATGGATAATTAGTCACCAATGGATGAATGATTACTCACTGATCAATGCATGATTAATTACCGGGACAATGTTAATTCCTCACTGGGAAAAGAATGATTACTTCAGAAGGAATGAATACTCACACGGAAGCATAATTACTGACTGAAGGAAGAAAGAAAACTCATTGAGGGAAAAATAATTGCATTTACCATATATGCCAGTAATTATTCCATATACATCCTTCCAGTTGGATAAAATGATTCTGCAGATGTATTTGAGTCACTGCTATCAATATGGTTATTTATGTGTTACTCTTTTTGGAATTCATTGAATAATTATTTGTCCAAATAAAAAGGATTGAGATGTGCAATTAAAGTACTGATTAAAAATAGATGATTCTATCTTTTAAGGAAATAATGCAAAGTAAAAAGTGATAACTCCCTGCATGAGTACATTCAAACCACATTATCTAGTATTATACAGCTAATAAGTGTTTTGGTCGAGTATAGACAGAAAATGCTGTAGTAACTCAGCGGGACAGGCAGCATCTCTTGATAGAAGGAATGGGAGACGTTTTGGGTCGAGACCCTTTTTCGGACTGAGAATCAGGGGAGAGGGAGACACAGAGATAAGGAATGGTAAGATATGAAAACGAGACATCAAAAGAGATGCGGTTCAAGGAAAATGTAGAATAAATCATTGTTAGTTATTAGAAGGTGACAACGAAGCATACAGAGATAACATTTAATCAAGGGGGCAGTCAGACTCTTAGGAGAACTAGGAAGGGGGAGGGATGGAGAGAGAAGGAAAGCAAGGGTTACTTGAAGTTAAAGAAGTCTATATTCATACCGCTGGGGTATAAGCTGTCCAAGCAAAATATGAGGTGCTGTTCCTCCAATTTGTATTGTGCCTCACTCTGAGATTGGATGAGGCCCAGGACAGAAAGATCAGTATGGGAATGGGAGGGAGAGTTAAAGTATTCAGTAAACAGGAGATCAGGTAGGTCAAACAGCTTCTGCTATAAACAGAAGGCATTGCAATGTTAATGATGCCTTTATATCTATGCTTGTATACTTCAAAGTGAGTTCATTTCTGGGCAATTTTAATTGACACACAGGGCATGAAACCCATGGGATTACGAAGAATTCAGTTTTTGCACCCTTCTATTATGCTAATAGGATTCTTCTATTAAAATGCACTATAAAAGTACTGCTGGGAATGGTAGCTGCCTTCTGTTTAATAGATACTGTCACATTCGAATATCTGCAAAAGCAAGATTAAAACAAGAAACTAAAGCAAAAGAGATAGGAGAATAGTCTAGCTTGATCCTCATTCAAATATCCATGTCTCATGAATTAATGCCAATAATTGTACTGACTTTGAATCAAAAGTGTTAACAACCAAACAACCAAAAAAATTAATTTGCCTTTTCATGCAGTTATAACCTATTTGATAATGAGTTAATATACTTCATCCACAAAGTCAGCTATGTGGAAGCCACTAAGAAGGGTCTCGATCTGAAACATCATATGCCCATTTTCCTCTGCAGATACTGCCTGACCATTGAGTTACTCCAGCACATTGTTTTGTACAGGACTTCCCCAATTACAAATGTGTGATTTAGGGACAGCCATTATCATAGAGCCATACAGCACAAAAACAGGCCCTTCAGCCTAACTTGCCCATGCCGACTAAGCTGCCCCACCTACATTGGTTCTACCTTTCCAAGATGGCACCTGTCTGTGGCGACATGTTACCAGCAACACAGCAGAAATTCATCAAATATAATAGTTCTCAGCTTACCTGTATAAAAGAAACAGCAGAAACCAGCACTGTAACAGACAAGCTACTAATGCATTTAAATGCATTAGCGCTATTGCGATCTACCTGCAGCAACGGAGCTGCCGACTGTAAGGGAATTCCCGATCGCAGGGGAATCCCCGACCTGGCAGAGGATCGCAGGATATGGACCGAACGCAGGCATCTGGGAAAGGGAGAGGCCATTAATTCACCTCCTTCAAGGCAAAATCAGGAGGCAGCTCAAGTGTCTGTCTCATGGGCAACTCTTCGTGGTGATCATACGTGGCAGCTCTGTCTAACTCTGGCTCTCCACACTTGGAACATCAGGTGGTGAAGTACCGCCCCTTCTACCTCCCGAGGGAATTCATCTCCATCATCCTGACCACGGTCTACATCCCACCCCAGGCAGACGTCCGTCTAGCATTGGAGGAGCTGCACGCAGTGGTCAACAAGCACCATTCAACGTACCCCAAAGCCTTTACCACCATCCCTGGGACTTCAACAAAGCCAACCTGAAAAAATCACTTCCAAACTATAACCAACATGTCATCTGCAGAACCAGAGGATTAAACACCCTTGACCACTGCTATACGACCATCAAGGATGCCTATCGCTCTGTCCTTCACCCTCACTTCGGGAAATCCAACCATTCAGCGGTGCTGCTTCTTCCTGCATACAGGCAGCAACTGAAGAGCGCACCCCCAGAGTTGAGGACTGCACAGAGCTGGTCTGGGGAGGCAGAGGAACAACTATGGAACTGCTTGGAGTCAGTAGACTGGGCAATGTTCAAGGACTCGTCAACGGACTTGAATGAATATCCACAGTCGTTACAGACTTCATAAGGTAATGTGAGGAGGACTGTGTTCCTACAAAAATCTTCGGAGTGTTTTCTAACCAGAAGCCTTGCATGAAACAGGAGATCCGCATTCTTCTGACGACCAGATCATGGGCATTCAGGTCTGGTGATGCATAGGTCTATAAGAAGACCAGATACGACCTAGACAAGGCCATCAAAAAGGCCAAAAGCACTTCCGCTCAAAGCTGGAGGATGGGGCGGATGTTCGGCAACTGTGGCAGGGCTTGAATACCATCACCTCCAACACGGCGAAATCAAGAGGCAGCTCAAGCGACAGCGAACCCTCACTCCCTGACGAGCTCAATGTGTTCTACGTGCACGTTGATACGGAGAACACTGACGTGCCTTCCCAAGCCCCCATACTCCCTGATCGTATCACAGTCACAGTCACAAAGGCCGACGTCAGAAGATCCTTCAGGGGGGTCAACCCTTTGAAAGTGTCTGGACCTGATGGTATACCCGTTGAGTTCTCAAAACCTGTGCAGACCAACTGGCTGGAGTTTTTGCAGACATTTTCAACCTCTCATTACTGAGGCCTGAGGTTCCCACCTGCTTTAAGAGGGCATCAATAATACCAGTGCCCACGAAGAGTAAGGTAACGTGCCTCAATGTCAATCGACTAGTGGCACTAACGTCCGTGGTGATGAAGTGAATTGAGAAGAAGGGTCTCGACCCAAAACATCACCTATTCCTTCGTTCCATAGATGCTGCCTCACCCGCTGAATTTCTCCTACATTTTTGTCTACCTTCGATTTTTCCAGCATCTGCAGTTCTTTCTTAAAGAAGTGATTTGAGAGGTTGGTTACGGTGCATAGCAACTCCTACCTCAACAAGAACCTCGCCCCACTACAGTTCGTCGACCATCACAACAGGACAACGGAGGATGCAATCTCACTGGCTCTCCACTCTGCACTGGACCACTTGGACAATAAAAACACATACGTCAGGCTGTTGCTTATAGATGTCAGCTCAAAAAAAAAGAAGAAAAGCTGGTTACCATGGGGCTGCTCCTTGTCTTCTGGCTGCACTTCTCACCCACCATCCTCATCTTTGGACACCTTGTGCGTAGGGGAGAGGATACGGCCAAGGATGTCCTAGTTGGGTTGCTCCTGGGCCTGGCCAAACTGGCCATCCGCAAGTCACGGTGCCAGGTGGAAGAGTGCTCTGTCCGAGCCGGCTGCCTGCCCCTTTTCCAGGGTTACGTCCGTGCCTGGGTGGTGTTAGAGAGGGACTACGCACTGTCCACAGGCACCCTGGGCGATTTCGGGAACCACTAGGCACCGTGGGGGGTTGAATGCATCCTTGACAAGGAGTTTAAGATAGTTACAGTATATAATAGTTTATAGTTTGTCGTGTATTATGGTGGTGGGTTCTGTTTTGTTTTTTTACTCTACTGTATATATTATTTTAATATTTGAATAAATATTTTTGATTAAAACATGTTTTTTTTAAAGCTAGTTATCAAGCTCACGGAATTGGGTCTCTGCACACCCCTCTGCAATTGGATCCTTGACTTCCTCATCCACAGACCGCAGGCTGTTCGAATTGGCAGAAATACCTCTTCCTCATTAACAGTCAGTACGGGAGCACCTCAAGGCTGCGTGCTCAGGCCCTGCTCTCCTCACTCTATACTCATGACTGTGTATCCGAACATAGTGCAAACTCCAACTTCAAGTTCACCGATGACACCACTGTTGATGGACGAATTACAAATGATGATGAGTCAGAGTATAGATGTGAGATCGACCGATTGACCAAATAGTGCCAGCACAACAAACTGTCTCTTGAAGGGTCTCGACCCAAAATGTTGCATATTTCCTTCACTCCATAGATGCTGCCTCACCCGCTTAGTTTCTCCAGCATTTTTGCCTACCTTTGATTTTCCAGCATGAAGAAAGGTCTCGACCTGAAACGTTGCCTATTTCCTTCGCTCCATAGATGCTGCCTCACCTGCTGAGTTTCTCCAGCATTTTTGTCTACCTTCGATTTTCCAGCATCTGCAGTTCCTTCTTAAATAAACTGTGTCTCAATATCAGTAAAACCAATGAACTGATTGTGGACTTTGGAAGCGGAATGATGAGGACCCACAATCCTGTTTATATCAATGGGACGATGGTGGAGAGTCAAAAACTTCAAATCCCTGGGCGTGCATATTTCAGAAGATCTTTCCTGGACCCAGCACACTGATGCAATAATAAATAAAGCATATCAATGCCTCTACTTCCTGAGAAGATTAAGGAGATTCAGTATGTCAAAGAGGATTCCATTGAACTTCTACAGGTGTACAGTAGAGAGCATATTGACTGGTTGCATCATGGCCTGGTTCGGCAAATTGAATGTCCAGGATTGGAAAAGACTGCAAAATGTTGTGAACACTGCCCAGTCCATCACCGGCTCTGACCTCCCCACCATCAAAGGGATTTATCGTTGTCGCTGCCTCAAAATGGCAGCCAACATCATCAGAGACCCACACCATCCTGGCCAAACATTCATGTCACCATTGCCATCGGGAAGAAGGTCAAGGAGCCTGAAACCTCTAATGTCCAGGTTCAGGAACATCTTCTTCCCTACAGCCATCAGGCTATTAAACACTACAACTTCAAATATGCTCTGAATTTCAATTGACTATTATTATTATTATTATTGCACTACTATTGTTTTTTTTTTGTGTGTACGTGTGTGGGAATGTGTAATGTGTATATATATATATATATATATATATATATATATATATATATATATATATATATATGTATATATATATATAAAACACATTTACATAAGTATTCAGACCCTTTACTCAGTACTTTGTTGAGGCACCTTTGACAGCGATTACAGCCTCAGTTCTTCTTTAGTACGATGCTACAAGCTTGGCACACCTGTATTTGGGTAATTTCTCCCATTCTTCTCTGCAGATCCTCTCAAGCTCTGTCAGGTAGGATGGGGAGCGTCGATGAATAGCTATTTTCAGGACCCTCCAGAGATGTTCGATTGGGTTCAAGTCCGGGCTCTGGCTGGGCCACTCAAGGACATTCACAGACTTGTCATGAAGCCACTCCTGCATTGTCTTGGATGTGTGCTTAGGGTCATTGTCCTTTTGGAAGGTGAACCTCCGCCCCAGTCTGAGGTTCAGAATGCTCTGGAGCGGGTTTTCATCAAGGATCTCTCTGTAGTCTGCTCCGTTCATCTTTCCCTCGATCCTGACTAGTCTCCCAGTTCCTGACACTGAAACACATCCCCACAGCTTGATGCTGCCACCACCATGCTTCACCGTAGGTATGGTATTGGCCAGGTGATGAGCGGTGCCTGGTTTCCTCCAGACGTCACGCTTGGCATTCAGGCTAAAGAGTTCAATCTTCGTTTCATCATACCAGAGATTCTTGTTTCTCATGCCTTTGGGCAAATTCTAAGCGGGCTGTCATGTGCCTTTTACTGAGGAGTAGCCTCCATCTGGCCACTCTGCCATAAAGGCCTGATTGGTGGAGTGCTGCAGATAGAGTTGTCCTTCTGGAAGGTTCTCCTATCTCCACAGAGGAACTCTGGAGCTCTGTCAGTGTCCATCGGGTTCTTGGTCACTTCCCTGACCAAGGCCCTTCTCCCCCCATTTGCTCAGTTTGGCCAGGTGGCCAGCTCTATGAAGAGTCCTGGCGGTTCAAAAGTTCTTCCATTTAAGAATGACAGAGGCCACTGCTCTTCGGGACCTACAATGCTGCAGAAATTGTTTTATACCCTTCCCCAGATCTGTGTCTCGACACAATCCTGTCTCAGAGGTCTACGCACAATTCCTTCGGCTTCATGGCTTGGTTTTTGCTCTGACATACACTGTCAACTGTGGGACCTTGTATAGACAGGTGTGTGCCTTTCCAAATCATGTCCAATAAATTTAATTTACGTCTGGTGGTAGAAACATCTCAGGGATAATCAATGGAAACAGGATGAACCTAAGCTCATTTTTCTGAGTACTTATGTAAATGTGCTATTTCAGTTATTTATTTTTAATAACTTTGCAAAAATTTCTAAACACACGTTTTTGCTTCTTCATTCTGGGGTTTTGTGTGTAGATTGATGATTAAAATAAATGAATTTAATCAATTTTAAAATAAGTCTGCAATGTAACAAAATGTGGAAAATGTGATGGAGTCTGAATACTTTCTGAATGCATTGTATGTGTATATATATTCACTGAACTTTTCTCTCTTGTTTATTATATTGTTTAGAGTGTACTATGTTTACTATTCTGTTGTGCTGCAGCAAGTAAGAATTTCATTGTTCTATCTGGGACATATGACAATAAAATATTCTTGACTCTTGACTCTCTTGACTACCTGTCTGCATTTGGACTATATTCCTCTAAATCTTTCCTGTCCATATACCTGCCCAAATGTCTTTTAAATGTTCTTATAGCATCTGTCTCAACTATTTCCTCCGGCAACTCATTGCATATACCCACTGCTCTCCATGTGAAAAAGTTGCCTCTCAGATTCCTATTCAATATTTCCCCTCTCACCTTTAATATATGTCCTCATTGCACATTGTGTTTTACCCAGAATCAAAAACCAGAGGACATAGGTTTAATGTCGGAAGAGAAATATTTAATAGAACCTGAGGGACATTTTTTTTACAGAGGGTGGTGGGTATGTGGACTCTATTACTAATTTTAACTATCCAATAATCATTCCAAAGAATTACCATGTGACATTTCATACTGAAGTCACAGAAAATAGTTCAGATGAGGACGTGCAAGATTCTTGGTTTTCTGGTCCTGCTTGCATAGTGGCCTTGATGGTAAGTACTTGAGGTATCTGGTAAAGTTGCAAAGACATTTTACTAAAAGTCTCTTTAAAATTATGTTCTTGGCCTCTACAACTATTCTGAATCATGCATACAGAGTTGGCACTGAATGATACCCATTCAAAGTGGATTGAAGTGAAACATGTGGTGATGTAACATCATTGAACATGCTATATTAGAGACGAGTTGATGTTCATTTCTGCATGTAATAGTTCACTGGAGGAGCTAGTTTCTGACAACCGCCATCAGTTTTGATTTATATTGTTTGTTAACTTTATGAAATAGAGTGACATCAAACCTTATCTCATTCCTTTTTTATCATCTGGGTTAAAATGGAGCAGCACTGAATTCTGTCCAAATAATTCAAGAAGCTCTCAATAGCCAATATGCAAGGCTGTTCAAAATTCAGTACTGCACATGATATGGCTGAAGCACAGAGGAACTCCCCACATGAGCAAAGATCACTTACCGGTAGAAACCTTGATAAAGAGAAGATTGAGAACATGCTTGTGCTTTGCTTAAATACAAGTGGCTTGTAAAGTTGAACAGGGGTTAAATCTGAAAAGTCATCTGAACCTTAACAGGAAAGAATGTATTTTCTAAAAAAAGAAGATAGTAAATCAAATTTATATAAATGGAGAATAGAATTCATACTAGAAGATTTTTGAACTAGAAGATATTTTTGAAAGTGGTCTGTAAATCGAAAGTATTCCCAAAGAATGAATAATTTCTGTTGGATCTAGACCACCTGAATAGAGAAGGTCTCTATTCAATTCTGAAGACAGTTGTCTACTAATTTTTGTATTTGAATAAGTTGTTTGTATTTCACTGCTCTTTCAGAAATAAAAGATGAGCAATGTTGTCTAGCTTTAAGCATGAGTGTACTGTTCTCTCTGTATCCACATACGTGTTCATATTATGATCCTGACAGTAGAGTCAAAGATTAGGCCTGTTTTGCAATCATGTAAAATTGTTACTGGTATTAAATCTATATTAAAGCCTTGAAGGCTCAACCTGGAAATATCGTGATGTGTGCTGCCTTGCAAGCGAATATTACATCTTTGGATATATATGCTCGGTCTTTATCCCCCTATGAAGACATTATAAATTGCATTCTTCCAGCCTTTACTATGCATCTGGGAGCCATGATTAACTATGATTGTCAGTGATGTTTCCTGTTCACAGTTGATCAGCAAATGCACAATCCCTTTGCAGCAAAGATCATTTAGATTCTATTAATGCTTATCCAGACTTCTTATTCTTTCAAAAAAATGTTTTACCCAATCTCTGAAAGAAAATAACAGCTTTCTGGCACTGATTTTTATCCAAATACCCACCAAACTATATGTATTTACTTGAGAAAGGCATAGTAGCTAACCTCAACAAATTGTAGCAGTTAGGATTATGGTCTTATGGTCCAATTAACTTCAACTATTTCATTTTTGGTAGCATCTCCCCAAATTTTGATTTTTCAGTTGTGGTCATTCAAAGATATAACAATGAGAATGTTATTAGATATTTCAGTTTCTGTAGATTCACAACCCATGGCCCTTTCTAGCTCAACAAATGTGGGTAACTATTCTACATTGACCAAATATAATCCTTCAATTACATTCAAAATCCAAACCAAATCACCTTGTAGTTTGCATATTTCTTGAGTAAAGGGCTTTCAGCGGCACCTGAAGACCAAAGGAAAGTATATATCTCAGTAATCTAGCAAATCTTAAGACAAATAGAACATGTAGGAATTCGAGACAAATTTAATAAAATTAGAAATCAAACTATATCTTCAACCTTCCACAGGTATTGGTGCAGAAAGTTATCACTGAGACATCAATCATTGGCTTTAACACATTCAGTCCTGCTGGGAGTCAAACACAATGTAATTATAGCAGTGTGCCATCTGTGATCACAAAGGTAATTAGTTTATCAGTCAAACTATATTGAATTATTTTCAAGTATGTGGTCAGCTTGTTACTGATAATTGGTAACTATGTCAGCTGAACCCCTTTGGATGAATTTCATGTAGTATCATTGCAATATAATATAGAAATGTTTCAACCTATGCAGTGTTATTTTGTTGGCATTATTTAGTAATAATACAATTTACCTTTAAAACCTCAATGCCCAGGAATTCATGTGCGTAGTAATGTTAATCTCGGTGCTATGGGGTGTGAAAATGCATTCTGGATTGATAAAAAATTTGGACGAGTTTCACACCATTTCAATTGGGAACTTACCAGCATATGCTAAGAGTGTTTGACATGGTTTAAACACAATTTCCTGTGCAATTTTGGAGCATTGCAAGGGAATACACGTTGCTCCAAGTTAGATCAGAGACCAGTACAGCAACGGAACAAGCCGAGTGCGATTCCTACTTAACTAATCCCTTCTGCCTGCATGTGTCTCAATTATATATTTATGTTTTACCACCAGTTACAAATTGTGAATTGAGTATTGAAGCCCAGTGATGCAAAGTCAGTGGAATATCAGAACCCAGTGATGGATCATTTGGGGAAGGTGTGTCAGAACCTAATAAACATAGTTGGCATGAATTAGCACATGTTATTCCATGTTATACACAGGACTCAATTTTCCCCAACTGCCATCATTAACCTCTAATAATCATCATCCGCTGACCATCTATCACTAGACTCTGGAGCAATAAACAATCTATTGAAGGAACTCAACGGGTCAGGCAGCATCAGGGGAAGGAAATTGACAATGTTTCAGATCGCGACTCTATTTTGAGACTTGGATAATAGAGAGAAGATAGCCAATACATGGGATAGATATGGTGAATGCATGGAGGTTGTTTTTTTCAGGACAAAGCACAAAGTCCTGGAGGAACTCAACAGGTCAGTGTTGAGCCATTTCCCCAGAGACAGAAACGGAAAGAGCAAGTGCGGCACAGTGGCGCAGCAGTAGAGTTGCTGCCTTACAGGGCTTGCAGCTCCGGAGACCTGGGTTTGATCCCGACTACGGGTGCTCTCTGTACGGAGTTTGTACATTCTTCCCGTGACTTACATGGGTTTTCTCCAAGAACTTTGGTTTCCTCCCACACTCCAAACACATATAGGTTTGTAGGTTAATTGGCTTGGGTTTGTATACTTGGTATAATTGTAAATTGTCCCTAGTGTGTGTAGGATAGTGTTAATGTGCGGCGAACGCTGTTCAGTGTGGACTCGGTGGGCTGAAGGGTCTGTTTCCGCGTTGTATCTCTAAACTAAATTAAAAAGGTTGGGTATCCATAGTCTCACATCATTGTCAGACCTCAGTATCAGAGCACGTATGGATAGGTTTTTAGCACAGACTGAAACAGCCCTTCAGTAAAAGCATTTGAGGCCAACAACATTTCTTAAATCGATGCACCATACACTAGTCCTCATGCCCCCCTCTTCTCTGAACACCCACCATCCCCACACCAGACCTCGCCTTGGCCTCTGTCCACTCCTTGTCTCTCCTCTAACCCCAACCCCCACATTTGTCATGTATTCACCAACCTCCCTGACCTCCCCCTTTCCAATATGGAACAATCTGTCCTCAACAGAGGCCTCACCTCCGTTCCCCTCCTCCCCCACCTCAATGAGTTCCGGGTCCGCCACGACGTAGAGCTTTTCTTCCGTCGCCTCCGTCTCCGTACCTTTTTCTATGGGAAGGAGTCCTCACCGCCCAGTGATGACCCTTCTCCCATCTCCACTGGTCCCCCTCCTCTTGGACTCCTCCAAATGGCCTTCTACCCTCTCTTGCCCTTTTTCTTACTAACTAACTGGTGTGACATCAACCGTCGCAAATTTTCCACTCTCCTTACCTACTCTACCCTTACCTCCTCTGAATGTACAACCCTCTGCTCACTCTGCAGCAACCCCGACATTATCATTAAACCTACCGACAAGGGAGGTGCCGTGGTAGTCTGGCGCACTGACCTCTACCATACTGAGGCCAGGTGTCAGCTCTCGGACACCTCCTCCTACCTATCCTTGGACCATGATCCCACAGATGTGTACCAGGCCATAATTTCACAGATCATTTCAGTTTTTATCACTTCAGGTTGTCTCCACAGCCTCCAACTTTATCTTTTCCCAGCCCCACAGAGCTTGGTTATACCTTCTCCCCAAAATCCATAAACACAACTGCCCTGGCAGACCCATTGTTTCTGCCTGCTCCTGTCCCATTGAAATGATTTCCACGTACCTCGACTCCATCCTATCCCCCTGATCCAATCTTTCCGGACCTATGTCCAAGATAACTCACATGCCGTTCTCTTTAATGACTTCCGCTTTCCGAGCCCCCACCCCTTCATTTACTATGGACATTCAGTCACTCTACACCTCCATCCCCCCACCAGGAAGGCCATAATGCATAGGTCCCCGCTATTCCTGCCTCTTTGTAGGGTACATTGAACAGTCCCTGTTCCAGGCATACAATGGACCTATCCCAGAACTCCATTACATTGATGACTGCATCGGTGCAACCTGCACTCATACAGATCTCATGGACTTCATCAACTTCACAAACAATTTCCATCCTGCATTCACATTTACTTGGACCATCTCCGACACCTCCTTCCCCTTTCTTGATCTCACAGTGTCCAGCACAGGAAATAGACTATCGACTGAGGTCTATTACAAACACACTGACTCCCACAACTATCTGGATTACACTTCTTCCCACCCAGTTTCCTGCAAAGACTCTATCCCCTACTCCCAATTTCTTCGTCTGCGCTGCATTTGGGCCCAAGATGAGGTGTTCAATACCACGACATCCGAGATGTCCTCATTCCTTACGGAACGGGGTTCTCCTCTTCCATCATAGATGAGGCCCTCACTCGTGTCTCCTCAGTTGCCCGCAGCTCCGCCCTTGCTCCCCCTCCCCCTAGTCGCAACAGAGACAGAGTCCCCCTAGTCCTTACATTTTACCCCATCAGCCGTCGCCTATAACACATAATCCTCCAAAATTTCCAACACCTCCCACAGGATCCCACCACTAGTCACATTTTCCCATCTCCATTCCTTTCCGCCTTCCACAGAGAATGTTCCCTCCGCAACTCCCTGGTTAACTCATCCCTTCCCACCCAAACCATCCCCTCCCCAGGTACCTTCCCTGCAACCGCAGAAGATGCAACACCTGTCCCTATACCTTCTCCCTCGACTTTGTCCAGGGACCCCGACAGTCCGTTCAGGTTAGGCAGAGGTTCACTTGCACTTCCTCCAACCTTATCTCCTGTACATCGGCAAGTCCAAACGTAGACTGGTGATCGTTTTGCTGAACACCTTCACTCAGTCCGGCTGAACCTCCCTGATCTCCCGGTTGCTAAACATTTTATTTCTCCTTCCCATTCGTACACAGACCTTTCCATCCAAGGTCTCCTCCATTGTCAGTGTGAGGATAAACGCAAATTGGAGGAACAGCATCTCATATTTCGCTTGGGCAGCTTACAGCCCAGTGGTGTGAATATTGATTTCTCTAACTTGAAGTAACCCCGGCATTCCCTCTTTCTTTATCCCTCCCCCATCCAAGTTGCACCAGCTTCTCGTGTTCACCAAACAAACAGCTAGCAATGGCTTGTTTCCTTTATCATCGTTAGTTTTTTGCATACCTTTCATTCATTGTTCTTTATCTCTCTACATCATCTGCTATATCTCTTGTTTCCCTTTCCCGTGACTTTCAGTCGGAAGAAGGATCTCGACAAGAACACTTCGAATTCGGGGACAAACCCCACAAACTCCTAGCACGGCAACTGAAAAAACGGGAAAAAGAGAATGCAATATTAAAGATTAAATCAGACAGAGGGGAATTATTAACACTACCCAAGGATATCAATAAAAGATTTTGCTCAATTTTACCAGAATCTATACACATCTAAAACATTAATAGACAATAATAAAATCTCAGAATTTTTAGATAACTGTAACCTACCACAATTAGAACTGAGGGAACAAGAGGAACTGGGAGCACAAATTACTTCTAAGGAGATAGAAGACACAATAAAAACACTAAAGAATGGAAAAACACCAGGACCAGACGGATTCAGTAATGAATTTTATAAATCTTTTTATGACATAGTTACTCCACGATTACAGAAAATGTATACACATGCTTTTAAAGAGCAAAACTTACCTGAAACACTAGCAGAATCAACGATCATATTAATACTTAAAAAAGATAAAAATATAGAAGAACCAGGATCATATAGAGCTATAGCTTTGTTAAATACGGATCAAAAAATAATAGCGAAAACACTAGCCAGTAGACTAAGCAGGTATGTTAGTAGACTAATAAATGAGGATCAAACAGGATTTATACCTAAGAGACATTCATTTAATAATTTGAGACGTTTGCTTAACATAATGCACTCGCATAAATCTCAGGACCAAGAGTTATCTATCATCTCATTGGACGCAGAAAAAGCGTTTGATCAAGTAGAATGGGACTATATGATTAAAGTATTGCAAAAATTCCAATTGGGAGAGAACTTCATTGCATGGATAAAACTATTATATAACAAACCTACGGCTAGAATACTAACTAATAATATATTATCCTCGAAATTTGAACTATCAAGGGGCAATAGACAAGGATGTTCATTATCACCGCTGTTATTTGCTTTAGTAATTGAACCCCTTGCTGAAAAAATAAGAACACACGTGGATATTTACGGTTATAATACAAAATATTCAAATAACAAAATATCCTCATATGCCGATGACGTACTATTGTACATCACAAAACCACAAATTAGTATACCAAATATATTAAATTTAATTGAGGACTTTGGATCCTTTTCAGGATATAGAATAAACTGGAACAAAAGTGAAATTATGTCGATAAAGCCAAAAGACTCAACACACCTCAGGAAATTCCCCGTTTAAAATAGCTACAGAAAAATTCAAATATTTGGGAATTGAAATTACTAGAATTTACCAGGATATGTTTAAAGCCAATTATAATCCCTTACTTAAGAAATTAAATAATATGATTACATTCTGGAAAACACTTCCGATGTCCTTAATAGGCAGAATAAATGCTATAAAAATGATTTTCTTACCACAAATCCTATACCTATTTCAATCAATACCTATATATCTCCCAAAAAGTTTTTCAAAAAATTGGACTCAGACATTAAAATTTTTATATGGGATTATAAATCCCATAGAATACAAAGACCACACCTTAATAAACGAAAAGAGTTGGGGGGTCTCGCGCTCCCTAACTTTATGTATTATAAATGGGCAGTAAATATTAAAAATATGATTCACCTGCTGGACAATTCTGCCCAGCAGGTGGACTGGATTATAATGGAAAAAGGGGACTGTTCCCCGAGTAATATAGGAGCGATTATTCTCTCTCCAATAAATTTGAATAATAAAAATTATAATAAAAACCCAATTATAAATAGCACAATTAGAACATGGAAACAAATAAAACAGAATCTAAAATTAAGAAACCTATCTCTCTCAATACCAATAGTTAATAACCCATCGTTTAAACCTTCAACCATAGACAAATCATTTATACAATGGGAAAGAATGGGAATCAAAACGCTCGAAGATCTGTATGAATTGGGAAAATTACTATCATTTCAACAACTACAACTGAAATATAATCTGAAAAATAATCAATACTTTAAATATCTACAAATTCGTGATTACCTGAAAAAATACACAAAAGACTATCATAATATGCCTTCCGACTTACTAGATGAAGCAATGAAGACAAAGGCGGAATCAGCTAATCTAATATCGTACTTATATAATATCATTTTATTTTTTTTTATTTTTTTTTAATTTTTATTTATTAGAAGTACATTACATCACAGCCACATACATTAATACTCGTCATTTATATCTTCTTACAATTAATGTACTCCCTTTATTTTTTTTTTACGCTAAAGAAAGAAAAGATTGAAAGAGAGAAGAAAGTGAAGGAAAAAGTGCAAGTGTAGAAAAGTGTAGAAAATGTAACAACAAACAAAAAAAAAAAAAAGGACGAGGACCCTATGAAAGCGAAATTAAAGACAAAAAAAAAAAGGAGTTAAGAAATAGGCCCTAAGAAAAGAAAAGAGAGAGAGAAAAAAAGAAAAACAAATGTTTTTTTTTTGAGCATCACGTAAATAGGACATACCAACTCTTCAACTATCATCCCCCCTTACCCGACCTCAATTTTTTATTTTTTTAAAGTACTTTTGCACCCTATGTTTGTAATAATTCTATAAATGCAGACCACGTCAGGTGGAAGTGATCTGGTTTACCTGCTAGGAGGAGTCTTATCTCTTCAAGGTGTAGTGTTTCAAACATATTTGAAATCCACATATTTATAATATCATTTTAAACATAGAAATACCCACAACAGAAGGAATTAGAAGAGACTGGGAACAAGAATTAGCTATAAAAATTTCAAAAGAGAGCTGGGATAACCACTTACTACAGGTGCATAAATGTTCGATCAACGTACGACATACGCTCATCCAATTCAAAACATTACATAGACTATATTATTCAAAAACTAAATTAAATAAAATCTTTCCTAATGTTTCACCAATCTGTGATAAATGTCTATGTCAAGAAGCTACCATAGCACATTCTTTTGTTTTTTGTACAAAAATCCAAAATTTTGGGTATGAAATATTTGATATTTTCTCAAAATTAATTAAAATAAAACTGGTACCAAAACCAGAATGGATCATTTTTGGAATATCGGAAGGTATCCCTGAATTAAACGTGTATCAGAAGAACTTATTCAATTACGGGCTAATAATGGGAAAAAGGCTCATACTTAAATTCTGGAAATATGCGCCCACACCAACAATAAAAATGTGGACATCAAATATGTTGGAAACATTACATCTGGAAGAGATGAGATTCCTCTTAGCAGGGAAAGCAGACCAATTCCAAAAGACGTGGTCTACGTTTTTGGACCTATTACAAGCATGAGGTGCAATAGTAATTTAAAAAATAAATAAATAAAGAAATGGTATCAGGACCTGGTAATGGGAGGTAAAACAATAAAAACAGACTTGGTCGGTGGTTCCCTTTCTGCGATTGTTCCTACTTTCTTTTTCTTTCTTTTCTAGGATCTACTTTCTTACTTTACTTCCTTCTCTAACTTCTTTTCTAAGGGGCTTTCTTTTCACAACACTCTCTTGCACCTCACGACTCTTGCGCACTTTCTTTACTTTTCTTACTTCTATCTTTCTCTTAAAGCTCAAAAAAATGAAGCGGTATAAATAATGTATTAAGATATAAGCGTTGTGTATTACTGTAATTTACCGTACTTCTAATAAAAATAATTTAAAAAAATAAAAAATAAAAAAATAAAAGAAATGTCTTCTCGAGAGAAATGCTGCCTGACGTGCTGAGTTACTCCAGCTTTTTGGTTCTATCTTCGGTTTAAGCCAGCATCTGCAGTTCGTTCCTACACTTTATCTTTTATATGCCTTATGCTGCACACACGTTGACCTCCGTGCAGTAAGGAACTTTAGATGCTGGTTTACCATGAAGATAGATGCAAAATGGCTGAGTGACTATGCGGGACAGCATCTCTGGAGAGAAGGAATGGGTGAATGGGCACGTTATTCACATGGATGAATGCATGCACAGATTCACTGTTAAATCTCAATATTCGAATTTAGGATATTGTCACAATTTCCTACATTAGTGTGAACCCACTTGGGCAATTGAAGATGAATAGGTAAAGTGGGAGTTGGGTGGTGGCTGAGGTGCATATGTTGTATAGCAGTGATCTTGAATCTGGGATGTTCAACATTCACTACTTCAATGCACCTCACAAAACTCCTGATTAATTGCAAATGAATTAAAACCTTTGAACATATGTCTCTGAAAATGGCTAAATTAATCTTAAAAGCTTCTCATTGATGTTGATATGAAAACGACTTAACATGCTTGCAGTCACTGATAATCAGCTAGAGAGAATCAAAAGCAGCAGGTCTTTGCCTTCATTTCTATCATTTGTTAGAAGACCTTACATGTTGGGTTATTTTATATTTATTGGGAAGTTTAGTTTAATTTTAGTAACATTAAAGTATAGATGTAACATGGTAGCTTTCAGGACAAAGTAAAAGCTCATAAACGCAAAACTAAAGCTGAACCAGTCTATTAGAGTCAGACATCAGTGTATCATATACTGTAATTGGAGTGGGATCTGAGCTAAGCAGGCAGCAGAAGCTACAGACACCGGGAGTGGGAGCACCCATTCTCATCCACCAGAATTAATTGCACATGTGGACACATGTGGCTCTCCCATGGTCAACCTGCAAGGAAATGCTGATTCCAAAACTCAGACAAGTCCGTACATTACCTGTTTGTCAATGTTATGTTTAGGAGGGGAGAATGGACTAGAACACACAAATCCTATTAAAAAGAACATTGGCAAACATTGGCGAACCACAAATGCGAGCAGGAGTCTGCCTCTGGAACTTAATGTGCCATTCAGTAAATCATGGCTTACCTGACTGCAACCTTAACTCTGCCTTCACGTGTGTTGGGGGATAGGAGCAGAACACAGAACATGTTTAAAAAACATATCTCCACTTTTAGATTTAGTTTAGTTTAATGTAGAGAAATCGCATGGGAACAGGCCCTTTGGCCCACTAGATCCTCACCATCCATCGATCCCCAGCACCATGCACACTATGCATACCACACTAGCACTATGCTACATACTAGGGGCAATTTTTACCAAAGCCAATTGGAGTGTGGGAGGAAACCGGAGCACCCGGGAAAAACACACGTGGTCACGGGGAGAACGTACAAGCTCTGTATTAACAACAACTGTTGTCAGGATCAATGTGCTGTTTCAAAAGAGCAATTATTGTACATGTAGAATATTATATGATGGATAGCATATAGAATAAGCATTTCACAGATTTCACTGTATCTTTGTAAACATGACAATAAAGAAACCATTGAATCATTGACCCAAATAGCAGGTGAAGGATAAACCTACTATTTCATAATCCAAATATGTTATACCTTCCATTGAAATCAGTATTTTCTAGTCCATGGTGCTTTAAGAAAAATTGCTGGGCAATTATCTTAATGCCACATTGCAATACTGAAGAAGCCAGTAGTAACATGCATTAGTTACTGGAAAACAGTTGACAAGTCCAGGACATTGAGATCCATGTAAGCAGAAACCCAGAACTTGCTGGTACTATTGTAGGAAAATGCAAGTTGTTCTACATATGATAATTTATTTGCAAATATCTAGCCAAAGCAGTGCAAGATGGAGACCCAAGTTGAGCAAATAACCCATTACCATAGTGGGCAGGCAAGTGAGTGTGAAGTAAATGCTCCAAAAACTGCCGAACAGAATGAGAAAAGAAAGGAGGCCAATGTAACTGCACTATTTATACAAATGTGATCCTATAAAAATTGGAAGCATGGTGAATCACCAGAATGTAGAAAATCCAATAGACTGGCTATGAATACTTTCAACTTAGCTGGTGAAGTTGTTAGCTGAAGTTAACGTTACTGATTTGTGCCGGTTCATTCACTGATATCAATTATCAGTTTGAAGTCAGTAAGCCAATTAATAGAGATTACTAAATCATCTTCAGATCCAGTGCTTCTCATTTTATTAAGTAGCTTTCTTAATTTATGATTTATTACTGAAACCACTTGATGGTCTTGACTGCACTATATCTGCTTATTAATTGCTAGCTGTTCAAAGCTTAATTTCACATTGTAATATTAAAGGCAGAAAGATAGTTAATGCATGTGTTGGCGTGTGACTGCTTTACAGAGGGGCAAGTTGGTTCAAACAAGTCGGTTCATCCATTATTCAGTCTTAAACACATGCTAGGACTATATGCAATTTGTTTATGAGAAGTTTGTGATCTTCTCTAGTTTCATAATATAGATTTATTAGAAATCTAAATAGAAATGTTATAGTCAGGAGAATGTTTTGCCAAGGGACCTTGAATGTTGAATGGGAAGATGGGATCATAAAGTAATAACTAAAGCTTATATTATTGTTTTGAAGTTTCTTCTGGTCTCATCCTTTTTCTTCTTTATCACCTACCTTACTGATGTTATTGTATCCACTGAATATTTCCTTTTGTGCATTCATGATATTTACTGTTCTTCCAGCCAGTTATTTTTTAAGTGCTGAATTTCCCCACTTAAACTGCCCCCAAGAACCCACATCCCCTCCACACACATCCCCATCTTCACCCATCCCTCATTCTCTCCCTCCTCCTTTAAGGTACTGCCTTCACATTCAATTGAATCACACTGTATTTTTGTGCAATACATGACTCTACAAAAAATAAATTGCAAAAAAATATATATATTTTGGTTTTCAAAGTCAGTAGTTCTAGATTTGTCTGGGTGTCACGATTGACACAAATAAATAACTTGCAACAATATATCTATGGTATTTTGTCAGATGTTCCCTTTGGAGCAGTCCTTGCCATCTATGGTCCTGCATAAGCTTCCAACCGTTCAATCTGCTTCTGCACAACTGAACTCAAACCCTATCCTGAACCTAATCCTAACCAAGTCGAACAATGGTGCCAGAAATCCAATGAGATTATAGCTTTTAAGTTTTTCGACTGCCCAGCACTTCTTTGTTCTGTCCCCATGGCATTCCTTCCCATCATTGTGTGCCTGATCAACTATCTCCTCGCAGTGATTACCTGACTGACTGGACCACTCCAACTATCAAATCCTTGCTCCATCTCTATCCCCAATTATCACAGCTCTCACCAATCACCTGACATCACCCCCCCCACCCCCCCACCCCCACCCTCCTAATTTCCCAACCACTGAATGCTGACTGTAACCATTTACTCCTAACCACCCCACTTTCAATCAACAACCAATCCACAGGTCACTCTCATGAGAACTCAGTCTTGGCCATAACTCTCCACTCAACTGATTCTATTTTCTCACTGCATTGCTGGAGTGTGTGAAAGAAACATATTTCCTTATGTCTGGCTGGTTCAGTAGTTGACAATGGCTTGGCCTCAGGTGATTTTATCATTTGAAGCAGCAAAGCTAACAACCAAAGCTTGCAATGGACAAAGTAGTCATTGTTTGATGTGCCTCTGCAGGTACCAAGGAAAATGTAGACCTATCGCATTGACTAAGCATTTGGTCACTTGTTTTATTTGGCCTTCTGTAATTTGATGTCACATTGTGTGATTTATTACCCCAGAGAGAACACGAGAATGATTTACTCTGGCAAAGATGTTGTGTAATGGAAGACTTCTATTTATGCCAGACATTCCCATTGTCAGGATGAAGGGTCAACTAGACTACAAAAGTTCAAACCAATTTACTTCTGGATAAGATTAATCCAGAACTGCTAAATTAATTACATGACATCATTCCTTTCTACAAAGTATTTTGACAAATGAATGTTTGAATCTAATCAAAAGAAATTAGGACACAGAATTGCAAAATGAAACTAATGGATGTTTGGAATGAAAACAACCATTGGTGATTATGCAAGGAGAACAGATTACTATTCAATTTACAATGTTCTATTTATTCCAAAACATTCCAAAGGAAAGTGGCTATAAATTCAAGTTAAATCTAAATGGAAAACAATTATATGCTTTTTATTACTTGGACACAAATAGACATCCATTTCAACAGCAGCAGAACAAAAAAATAAATGTCACTATAAGTTGTATAAAGCTGAAGCCCCAGACCGTTAAGCCAAATTATCTTTATACTCCACAATTATCAAAGGCACACAGAGAAGCCTGGTGTCTTTAGTATGGTAAAATAAATTGATAGTATTATCGTTTTGGATATCTGTCTCTGAAAGCAGTAAGCTGGTTCAACAGATTTATATAGTAAATGGTAGCTATTTTTTTTTCTAAGTTTGTGTATTCATTTCTGCATTCCTAAAGGTTACAACAGTATTTGCAGAATTTCAGGGATCTTTGAATTATTAAATATTTTCATGCATGTTGTTTCACCTAATGTATCATCTTATGTAAGTTAATTTATCCTCAATTTGCTTATTACATTTTACCACAATTCTTCACAGCAGCTGATAATTTAATCCATTGCAGTGTTGTTCTATTTGAATTAACCAAACAAGGGATATTTATGGGGTAGACTCGTTTCAAACTGTACTTGATACTTTTCATAAGTTCATATGACTGCATTTTTATTTGTTTTCTGAAAGCCTAATACAAATTGGTTTTCAGTAGCAGAAAATGCGGGGCAGGAACATATTAAACAAAGGGAGGATATCTGATAGGGTAAATCCAAATGACTGAATGGATTAAATCTAATCTTTCCATGTGTAAATTAATCCTATCCTCCAGAAGTGTTTCCAATGATTTCCCTCCATTGAGACCCATTGCTTACAATTATGTGCTCTTATTCCTGTTGTCCTTAAATTAGGGTACCATCTTCCAGGTATTCTCCAGTCATCTGTAACCTTACTTGTGGCCAAGGAAGATTTTTAAATCCCCATCAGTTCCCTAGCAATCTCCTTGCTTTTCTCATACATCAGCTTAAAATAAACTTCATGAGATTTTAAGTTCATTAAGGCACTTAATACCTCCTCTTGAATTGTAATGTAAATCTCTCGTTCTAAGCTTCCCCCCGGTCAAGTTTCAGTCAAAAACAACTGAATCAAGCACTTGAACAACTAATCTTTTTTTTAATGAAACACAATTACAGTTCAGCTACTGTACCTATCCCACCGCGGGTTTGATCCTCGTATCTGCCTGATCAAGCCCTCTAGGCCTCGCTCAAACAGAGAAACTCCAGAAGGTCACGCAGTCCCAAGCGCTCTCCCAGAAGATCAACGCTGGACCTCGTGGCAGTGGACTTTTATAGATCCCGGGACCTTGAGGGGCTGAACCACATGGGGGTGGTCTCTTAGCAATACAATTACAGATATCGGGTCAGTGGGCGCGCTGCAAGCCGGCGCCCTGTCAGCAGCGTGTCCAGTTTTTTCTGCTTTTTAAACTTTTTTTAGTATGTTTTAAAGTATGTTTTAATGTTTCTTTGTGTGTCTTGTGTGGGGGGTGGTGTAGGGGGGTGAGGGGGAAACCATTTCGGTCACCTCCTCCATGGAGAGGCGACTTTTTCCAGGTCACCTCCCCCGTGGCCTAACAACAAGGATCGGCGCGGCCTGTCCCGGAGACGCGCCCGGGTCTTCAGCGGCGGGCGCAGCGTGGACTCTCGGCGTGGAGCGGGCAAGCCCTCGCTGGAGCTCGCCGGAGGGGAGAGCTCCGTTTCGCTGGCCCGCGGCAGCCGGCAGCCTGAAGCCGCGATCTGCAGAGCTCCAGCTGGCGCGGCGTCCGCAGTCCGGGATTCCCCGTGGGTGACCCGGGAGAAGAAGAAGCTTCCACCGCCGGCCCACGGCCAACTTCTACTGCGGACCCGGCGTGGACTTACCAACACCCCTGGAGGGGAGCTTCGACCGCCGGCCCTGCGGTCTGCGGTGCATCTGGCTGCGGCACGGCGGGAACTTTAAATCTTCGACCGCCGGCCTGCGGCCTACACCAACCTAAAGCCGCGGTCTCCGGTGGGGAAGAGCCGACTCTGGACTTACCTGGACTTTTACCTGTCTGTACATCTGGACGCCCGCAGCGACAGCTGCGGAGGGTTGAGGTCCCGACCACGGGGGAAAATGGAGGAGGTCTGGCCAAATGTTGTGCCTTCCACCACAGTGATGAATGCTGTGGTGGATGTTTGTGTTAAATTTGTATTGTTTATTGTGTGTTCTTTATTATTGTACCGCTGCTGGCAAATTCATTTCACTTGCACTTTATGTGCAATGTGACAAATAAAACCGTATTGTATTGTATTGTATTGATTAACCCCATACATAACAGACATTTCCCTAACCCAATAATACAGCAGCTAATACATTGTATTCAAACAGGGCTTCTCAAGGAAGCCAACTTAGCAACATTTACCCTGATCTGCAAGAAACCCATACAAGGCGCAATACCTCATCCAATCAACACTCAGCAAAGTAGAACTCTGCAACATGATTTACAATTATTTACAACTATTTACAAGGTGTATGTCTGGTTTGCAGTCATCTAATCCATTCTATGCATTTTGCACCTATTTGACAGGGTCTGCAGATATTCTTATTCTTTTCTTGCAACGTATCTAGGCTCTAGACAAACTGACACCACTCTGCAGCTTGTCCCAGTTCTGCAGAGAGAATTCCAAATTAGCCAAATCTCCCAGCAGCCTTGAAGCTTTCACCCCATTTTAATGCCCAAGCCTCTCGAATTTGGCCAGGATTAACATTCCTTCTTTTTTTTTTATCATATATGATAACCCATCATTTCCCTCCATTCTTGTTGTTGCCCATTCTTCCATCCTTTTCCATAGTTGAACCTAAAACCTAAAATTTCTGAAAAAAATTGGGACACAGCAAGTTACCATCATGCATCCATGCCTTCCCATACATTCACTATAATTCCCTATTCCATTTCTATTGAACCTATTAGATTCTACTCTAGCACTGTATTATTCTGTCCCATAACATACACTTTATTATCCTAGGATCAACACTAATCAGCCTTCTTCATACTCACATGATGTTATAATATGTATACCTGATGACGGGTTCTCATACAAATTTCAGTTGGGTTCAGTCCAGATTTCCCTACAGGCATGACTCTAATTTAAGGCAAACCATGATAAGTGTTCCAATTTAACTAAATTCAGTCTCCGCCTTCAATTTACTATTTCAAATTTCAGTGTCCATCTCATCCTTCTTATTCTACAGCATTGTAGCCAATAATACAATTCCATTCCAATTCCTGTGGAATTCCCAGCTGTTCAAATTTAAACAATCAATTTCTATATGCTGTCAATTTCATCCTAAATCCAATCAAGACTGCCGAATCCAGGGACAATTTCTTTCAACCTTGATAATAGAAGCCGCTTTACCATCAAGGGTTAAACAATTTAAATCCATCAGTCAAATATGCATCATCTCAGCTATTCCTATACTCATTCAAGTTTCTCCCTCTAATTTACTAGGTCTCTCCTCCATTACCTCTTCTTATTTATGTATGTTTCCTTACTATGTTAACTCGTTACTATATTGACTTTACTATATTGACTCTTTACTATGTTGGCTTCGTTCTTTGTCTAGGAGTTCCTGCTTGTACTAGTTCTTAACTACTGTATAATTTCTTAGTCCCAGTCTCTTAAAGGGAAGTCCTGCTGCCCACAGTTTCGCTTTTGACCATTTCCAATTCCCACTCCGATTACAATTTCAATTCCCAATGTAATTTTCAATTTTAATTCCATTTTAATTCCAATATTAATTCCAACTCTCATATTCCCTAAGTAATTCCATGTTACCAGATCTTCCAAAGTTCCATCCTTCTTGATGTCCTCTGAACAATCCTTCCCATCTTTGGCTGCCTTTCTGGGGGTGAGTTAATAACAATATCAATTAATAATCAAACTCCAATTATTTCTGAGCCAGATTCCACAAGTCTGTTCCAAATCTCAAATGTTAAAGTCCCTCCAATTCATTACCATACAATTACGAGACCGAATCCGAAATTTATAATATAAGACACAAATTAGGTATTTTACTCCAACCAATGGTGTTTTTTCTTCTTTTTTTCCGGTCAGTCCTTTAAAGTGGGGCTTGTCCCTAAAGTCGTCATAGGTCGTCGGTGTTGTTTCTTTCAAAGATGATTAGATAGTGTGCTTTACTCTCCTTCCTTTTCTTTCTCCAACAGCTAGGTGATATTAAGGTAGGGTAGGTCTTCTTCTTCTTCTTCTTTTCTGATGTTAGTTTCAATTAGAAGGGAGTAGAGATACTGAGGAGTAGCTTTCTCTGTCTGCTGGTCTTCGCAAATCTGTCTTAAAGGGGCAGGACAGTATCAGTTCTTCTTGCTAGTTGATTCCTGTTTCTGGGGAGCTACATTACCTTTGCTGTCTTCTGCCCATTCTCAAGGGGTCTTTGCATTCTTTACCTCACTTCCCAGATAGTATGTCATCAATATACTGTCCTGCACGCACAAACTCCTCAGTAACACATTAGTAGAATAACTTTTTTTCCCCACTCCCATTCCTCCTGCACAGTACATTTGTATCTTTTCTCCCTAGTGCCATTTCCATTCTTTAGTTACCATTCCATTCCTTCTCATGCTAGCTACTATGTTTCTTACTTCTTCCTTTCAGTGAGGGATTCTCGAGAATTCAATTCTATGTGTCTCCTCCTAGAATCTGGAAGGGGTGCGTTTCTTCTCGTTTTACTGTTGTTTCTCAGGCCATGTGAGGACGCCTTCAAATTTAATAGATGGTATTACTGTTAACTGGCAAGTTAGGGCTAACAAAATGGATTGGATTGCCAAAATGTCCCTGGGCCCTGATCTCCCTGCCAGTGTCCTCATCCTCTACCTTCGGGGTCCCAAGAGTCTCGGTACCCTCTCGGAATCCACTGATTTCTGTAACCCCGTGGCCTTCTTTTCTGCCCCCTTCTTTCTCGATAGTACTCCCTCATAGGACACGACCGACTCCAATGTCCCAATCCCGCACAGTTGTAACACTGATCGGGCCGGACCACTCTATAACCTCTCCAGCCAATCTGAGGAATGGGAGGTCTATCCAGGCCTTGAGGTCTTCCTCCTCCTTATTCTTCTGTCCTTATTTATTTTACTTGAACCTTTAACCTCTGAGCTGCCGTTGAACTAGGCTGCCTTAAAGTCTGAACGTCTGTGGTCTGGGGGGCATTTCTACCTAATGCGGCATCTCCCTACAAACAAACTGTCTACGGGGAATCCGTTCTAAATCCCCTTCGTCGGGGAATTGCTCCGACATAATAATATTATCAATGTCCAGATCTATCCCTCCATATTCTCCTCCTATCTGACCCTCTGAAAAGTTATTCATTCTATCCCTGAACTTCAAGAAGGATTCCTTCACCCTCCCGCTTCTAGAGTTTCTAATCAATTTTGGCACCCATGTTGATGGAGTATTCCTTCTAGCTCCTTGATGTCCCCTACTGTCCTCCACTTGTGGAGCAATCATAGGAGCTAGAAGATCTCTCCCCGATTTTTTCTCTACTTCAGATTTGAATTTAGGGGGAGGAGCCGAAAATAACGCTGACTCCTCCCGTGTGCCCTGCTCGCAAGCTGCACATGGTCTCTCCGAACCGGGAACATGAGAGTGCTGTGAGGCCTGCTGTGACTCTGGCTCTACTCTGAAAAATTCTGCACACCCTGGCATATAATAAACCTCTCTCCCTTCGAAGTCTGAAGGCACTGCTTCACTCTTACCGAATTTAACAAGTTTAGGTTTTGTCGGCACCTCCCTTTTGAGAGCCGTCTCAGTAGTCTCTCTTTTAGACGATGGCATTCTCTCCTGCTCCTGCTCCTGCTATTGGCTTACTAGTTCTTCCTGTCCCTGTTTTGGAATGTCCCGATAAGGATCAGTGCTATCGTGTTCCTCTCTAATTCCCAATTTGCAAGCCGCCATTCTTAGGGTGGACAGCAAAACAATCTCTTTATTTATTTTCCTTTCAGTGAAGAACATTCTCCATATTCCAATTAACTCATTTCCTTCTTCACTATTTCCATAGTTTTTGATGATCATTACTATATAGTTTATTCCTATTACAGATTTTAGTCCACCCAATGGCCAAAGTTCACTTCTCAAGACTGCATTTAATTTCCCCGATATTCTTCTTAGTCTGTCGGCTTCCTGTGGAAGCTTCTCGCAAATTATTCTTATTGGGCTTCCTAATCTGTTTGATCGGTCCTTCTCCGAGTCATTCCCCATTCTCTGAACAATGGTCACAATACAAATTACAAAATAAAAGTTCCAGACACTAACACCTCTTTGAATCACTCCTTCCTCTCAGTTTTCAAGTTCAATGGAATCTCTCCCACACAGTGGTCAACGGTTCTCCGATTCACACTTATTCTAACAATTGCTCCCTTTCAACTGTTCCCAGGCACTCCTTCAATCACTCCTATTCAATTATTCAAACCACTCGCTCGTATTCAGTCTCTCTCCCAACTCTCTTATCATTTAAATCACAATAACTTCATTCAACTCTAAACTTTCAAACAAAGGATCTCCGGTGTCTCAATCCAAGCCTAACTCTCAATCGCAGTCTTTCACGCAGTGTAAGTTATTGGGGGCAAATCCTCCCCAAGATTATGGAAGAACTCAGATAAGGACATGGACATTTTTAAACCAGGTTTGCTGGCTGCAAATGGGAAAAAACCCAATCCACAAAGGAAGAACCAGTTTCGAACCTGTCTGTGGGCCTGGGCATTACACCACTATGCGAATGGTGTGAGCAGGAAAGGCTGAGATGGAGATAACGAGATTATCTTGGAAACAGAAAGGAAGGTACCGAGCCTCAGCAGACGGGGGTAAACAGCCCAGCAGCATTGTGGATGAACCATCCATCGGGACAATGGGAGCCCAACTAGGCGATGGGATAACGATCAGGCTGAGGGTTCATGACATCAGCAAACCCCTTATCATCGGAAGCCTATTGTTCATGCCAGATCGAAACTGGGAATCATCAAAAGACCCTTTTGTCCAGAGGACCACCTGGGGGGTTTCAAGGGAGAAACTCAGGTATAAAAAGCAGGAGTCAAGCCAGAACTCGCTCTCTTTTCTGCTCTGTTGGACGACTCCTGACCCTGCATCGATCTAGCTGTAAGTAACCCAGACGACCTGGTGAAGTTCCCGAAAATAGGATAGAGGTTGAGAGAAGAAGGGGAAAGGGGGTGTATTTGTAAAAATTGTGTAAAGTAAGTTTTACGACGTGCCCGGTAATTTTCTTTCCATAGTCTTAGTTTAAAGCATAAGTTTAGTCACGCATTATGTAGTGTTGGTGAGATTCGATTTCTCATTGTTTAATAAAGCCTGTAAATTTTAGACTTGCTTTGAGTCCGTCTTGGTTTCTGTTTTCTCTCATCAGCACGCCCTGGTCAAGTCAACCTTTTATCATATCCCACCATAATTCCGAGGTCTAGAACCTAGGAGAACCCCTTTTTCGGGCAGTTGGGCCCGGTGGAGTAAAGGGAACCAAAAACCCCCTACAGAATGGTGGCCATGGCAGGACCTCGGTGGTTTGGGATATGTGACTTGCCAGAGGGGGTGAGAGAACGTAGCAAGATGGAGGAGAGAATCTCCTCTTATCTGT
The DNA here is from genome assembly GCA_038087875.1 of Malacoraja senta. NCBI lineage: Eukaryota > Metazoa > Chordata > Chondrichthyes > Rajiformes > Rajidae > Malacoraja > Malacoraja senta. The sequence continues at coordinate 33,698,846 of CM075983.1, forward strand.
TTAAAAAGATCAATCTCACCAAACAATGGGTGGTAGCACTTTTGACAGCACAGCAGCCCGCAGCAGCTGCAGCAGAATGGACGGAAAGCAAAGGGAATAATAAAGGGCAGGAAAAGGCAGTTTGGCTAGCGTGCCTATCACAGCAGGTAGCCAAAATGGAGAGACAGGCAGAAAGTCTGGAAGAGCAACTGAGAAAAGCTAGGACCAGTGCTGAGGAAAGCGTTAGAGAAGGGGAAGGGCTAAATGAGGAACTCGGTGAAGCCAGGCAGTGTATCTTGCAGGTTAGGGAGTCCCACAGAAATGCCCAGGAATTCCTCCAATGCCAGGCGGTAGAGGCAAAGGAGAGGGAACGGAACGCCCAGGAACTCCTGGCTCAGAGTACACAGAGGTACAGGGAGCTGGAGGGAAAGTTCCAAGATATCCAAACAGCATACAGGGTGGCCCGTAGCGAGCAAGGGGATTGTGATCACGGGCCTTGCCAGACAAGGATAGCGCAGCTGGAGGAGACTCTGTCCAAGACTAGGGGACGGGTTCACCTGGTAGGACCAGGGGGGTCCTCCAGGGGCAGAGGGCTTCCCTCAGCACGTGATTCCCCAGGGGCAAAGGGGAATAGACCACCTCCTGAAGCGCAGGGAATAGGTCCGGGTCGGCAGGTGGGGTTCGGGTTGTCCGGGGAGGGACAGGCCCAAGGAGGGGCTGGAGAGCACCCTCAATTAGCGGTGTCTGCGCCATGTGTAGCACACCATGAGGTGGTGGAGTTACCGATCATGGTGGGAGAGCAGGGGGTAAAGGGGCAACAGCCCCGGGTAGGGCAGATGTGCCTGGTATGGCAAAGGAAATATGGTGCCCCGGTAGGGCAGGCAGATAGGGGCCCATAGAGAGTGATATCATCATTCCCCATGGGGCACATGTGCTGAGGGGGATGGTGGCTCACGTTCCCAGGTTAACCAGGGCAGGAGACCCGTCATTGCATTTTATGGAGGTGCAGCAGGCAGCCGACATAAACGATTGCGATGAGGTAGAATGGGTAAAGCTACTACTGATGACCCTGGATTCCTACCTATGCAAGGCGGTGACCTCCAAGGAAGAAGGGGGAAGACCTGAAACATGGGTAGCGGCACAGGCGGCGGTTCTGGAGGCCATGGGGTTGAATCAGGGTAGTCCTTTCGCCAGGGTGGGGGAGACGAAGCAGCAGGTAGCTGAGTCCCCGGACATGTTCGCAAACAGACTGTGGGCAGTGTATGAGGGAGCGTGTGGGATGCCTTTAGATAGGCAGAATTTAGATGAGAGAACAGCCCACTGGCTGAAGACTCTGGTAGCGAATTGGCTCCCGCGAGTTAGGGCAAAGGCCGAGCACTGGTTCGACCCAGCGGACCCAAACCTTAACGAGGCAGAGGTAATAAGGAAGCTCACCCTTGCGTATCGCAACGGGGAGAGAAGTGAGGAGAAGCCCTTTAAGGGCAAGGTGCACAATATAGTACCGGCACCCCCCAAAAGGAGGGAATGGAAACAGGAAGGCAGCCGGACCTCTTCCGAGATGAGGCCGGTGTGCTACGGGTGTGGGAAGCCCGGGCACTACAAGAGGGAGTGCAGAAACCCAAGTAGAGCAGTGGAGGATAGGACCCCGGTAACAGCCGACCCAGCCCCGGAGGAGGGAGCGGCCGTGCCGGGGACAATAGATGTAAAAGATCTATTGGCCTATTTGCAGTCCATGGCGGGAGGGTCCGGACAGGTAGCCATGGCAACAGGCCAGGGCGCGCCCATATCCGCACCCCCGGCACCTTTATGACTGCCAGCAAAACAGCCCACATTCCTATGCCCGTTAGCGTATGGCCCATGTGGGAGACCCTGGGTCAAGATGGAGGTCCAGGATGTGGTCGGGAGTTACCTGCTGGACACAGGCGCTTCCAGTACCATTGTCCACATGGACAATCCCCGTACATCCCCTCTATCTAGTGGGGCGCCCTATAGTCTTGTCGGTTTTATGGGAAACGAGAAGACCGGGTTTTTCTCTTTTCCCTTGTCCATTCGATTAGGAGCACTCCAGGCGCAGTGGAAGTGCGTCCTGATGAGTTGGGAGCAGGAGGGAAAGGGGATACTAGGTGCCAACTTTATACTGGCCCAACAGGTCCTGGTGGACCTGAGGAACCACTGTTTGTGGGGCATAGCAGGAGAAGGGGCTGAGAGAGAGAAGGAGGTAATGGTCATCGAGAGGGCACCAGAAAGAGGGGCTCTGTGTGTCGTGAAGCTCAGAGAGGGGTACGATGTAGAGGCCCTAGTGAGGCAGACCCCGACAGAGTATCGAGGCCATGTTAAGCGAAATTTGGCCGCATTCGCTACTCACAAGCATGACTGTGGAAGGGTCACAGGAACAGAGGTCAGGATAGACGGGGATCCCATGTCCCGACCGCAGAAACAGTACAGTTTTCCCCGAGAAGCGGAGGCTGACTTAGAAGTCGCCCTGAGTTTAGATAGATTAGATTAGATAGCCCTTTATTGTCATTCAGACCGAAGTCTGAACGAAATTGCAACAGTCATACATAAAACAACAGTGAGTCCACCCAACATCTCCTCACTGTGATGGAGGCAAAAGTCTTAGGTCTGCAGTCTCTTCCCTCCTCTTCTCCCTCTGCGCTGAGGCGATACCCCCCGGGCGATGTTTCCCGCGGCTCAAACACGGGGTGGTCGAAGCTGCCACCCACCAGTCCTGCGGACGCAGACGCTGGCCCGCGGCCGAACCCCGGACTCAGGCCACCACCGCCAGAACACCGTCCCAGCCACCCTCACGTGAGTACCGTGCCGTCTTCAGCCTCGGGCTGGGCCGCCCCGACATGGGCGACGAACCTCCCCCGGGCCAGTCCGCCCCGACTTGGGCGTCGCTTCTCCCTCGGGCCGGGCCGCCCCGACTTGGGCGCTCACGGGAGCACTGTTCCAGCCCTGAGCCGGACCACCCTCACGGGAGCGAGCTTAGGGCGAGTCCTGACGGGCTCTGCCTCCGGAGCCTCGAGGTCGCCACCTCCATTAAGCCTCAGCGCAGACGGAGGCAGAGAAGGGGAATACGACAAAAAGTCACATTCCTTCGCAGGGAGAGACTGCAAACCCTGTTACAACCCCCCACCCCCCCAAAACACAAACTAAAAACCAAAAACTAGACTAACCAAAACGAAATAAACAACACAAAAAACACAAACAAACAGGACTGCCGATGAGCCGCTGCAGCCAGTGCCGCGCCGCCACTTCCGAGCCAGTTCACTGGTTAAGCAAGGCGTTTTGAGGCCAATAGCCACCCACACTCACTGCTCTGGCCCGTACGGAAACTAGACAATTCCTGGAGGGCCACGGTAGATTATAGGGTCCTGAATAAGAACATTCTGGCTTGCGCACCAACTGTGGCACCTGTAGCAGACCTATTAGGGGAAATTCCAGCATCTGCATCTGTATTTACGGTGCTAGACATCTCGAACGGTTTCTGGTCTATCCCGGTCAGGAAGGAAGACCAGTACAAATTTGCTTTCACATTCAAGGGGCAGCAGTGGAACTGTCTTCCCCAAGGGTTCCACAATAGCCCCAGCATTTTCCACCAATGTATGGCGGAATGTTTAAAGGAATTCAGTGAGCCCCACAAGATCGTCCAGTATGTGGTCGATATTTTGCTATTCACGGACACCAGTGAGGAACATGGACCCCTAGTAAACGAACTGCTGGAGCTGCTCTGTAAGAGCGGTTTAAAAGTAAATCCCAAGAAGGCACAGATAGGGTTACAAGAGGTAAAGTTCTTGGGACTGACCCTTAGGGCCGGAGAAAGGGGTATCGATACAGCAGGAAGGCAGGCAGTGCAGGAACTCCCAGTCCCAACGGACGTGGGGGGGGGGGTAAGGTCATTTCTGGGAGTCACGGGCTACTGCCGAGACTTTATAGAGGACTATGCCGTGACCACAGCACCCCTGCTCCGGCTGCTACGAAAAGGGGTAGAGTGGGAGTGGGATGAGCAGTGCAAGTCAGCATTCATCCATTTGAAGCGGGACCTGCAAAAGGCCCCAGCTCTGGGGGCCATCGACTACAGGGAGGAATTTTTCCTGGAGGTAGCCGCAGGCAGGGACGGCCTGGGCGCAGTGCTCCTCCAGGAATGGCACGGCAAGTTAAGGATAGTGGTGTATTCCTCCAGAGTCCTCACAGAGGTGGAAAGGTCCTATTCAAACTGTGAGCGGCACCTGCTAGCCACATACTGGGCAGTGAAGAGGGTACAGGTCTTCATAAGAATGTCCCCCATAACCCTCCTGACCCACCATACCCCAACCCAGATGCTGCTGGACGGTCGGATTAAGGATGGGACCGTTAGCAGTGCGAGGATCACTCACTGGACCCTTCTCCTTTCCCAAATGGCCTTACGGGTTGAGAGGCTATGCGAGCCCAAGCTCGCAGCCAATTTGGTGTACCCAGGGGAGCCACACCGTTGCTCGGTGGAAGGGGTATGGGAGGTGGACTTTGGGCTTAGAGCAGGGTTACATCCCACGGGTAGGGAAATATACGTGGACGGGTCCAGTATCGTGTCTGAGGGCAGAAGGGTCACGGGCTGTGGGATCTGGGACCCCGAGGCGGAGATAATAATAATAATAATAATAATAGATTTTATTTATATAGCGCTTTTCAGGACTCAAAGTCGCTTTACAATTGAGAGTCAGGAATAAACAAAACAAAATAGAGCAGTAAGACAGAGGGGGGGGGGGGGTGGACATGGGACTAAGGGTATGCAGAGGTGAGAGAATGGGTCTTGAGGTGGGACTGGAAGATGGTGAGGGACTCAGAATTTCGGACCGGTTGTGGGAGGGAATTCCAGAGCCTGGGAGCTGCCCTGGAGAAGGCTCTGCCTCCAAAATTGCAGAGGTTTGATTTCGGAGTGAGAGGAGACCAGCTGATGTGGATCTGAGGGACCGTGAGGGTTGGTAGGGGGAGAGGAGGTCAATGAGATAAGGGGGGGCCAGGTTGTTGAGGGCTTTGTAGGTGAGGACCAGGATTTTGTAGGCCTAGTCCTTTAACTCCCACATACGTTAAGCGCCCAGCAGGCCGAGCTGGCGGCGGTAATGTACGTGGTCACCCATCCCGAGCATTTCCCCCCTCCATACACCATATATTCGGACAGCATGTTCACATGCAATTCCTGCACGGAATATTGGCCATCTGGTCCCGCCGAGGGTACACCTCATCGGACGGGAAGCCCCTGACCACTAAACCCCTATTGGAGAGGATTGTAGCAGCCGTAGGGAAGGGCGGGGATAGATATATCCATTAGGTGAAGGCCCATTCCAAAACGGAGCCACGGAGCGAGGGAAATCAGAGGGCGGATCGCTTGGCCAGAGAAGAGCCAGGAATGGGAAAGCATGGGACCCCTATGAGGAAGGACAGTAGCTGCAGCAGGGAGCAGCCTCTAGAAAAGGGGAGTGCGGGAGTGCTTTTGCCCCGGACCTGACCACGGTCCAGGCACAAGACCCCATTTTAAAGGCTGCCTCAGCAGCCATTTGCAGGCAGGAGAAGATAGAGGGACCGTATGGGGGTAAAGACATGTCAGTGAAGAAAGGCATGTTATTCAAGGGAGATAAGTGAGTAGTGCCTTCCCTGTACAGAAGGGAATTTTTAAAACTAGCCATGATGGTCCAGGGCAGGTCACCCCGGGCCAGAGACCACATGGCAGCGAGTAGAGGTGGCAGGATGGTGGCCAGGGCTCAGGGGAGACGTTCGCCGACTTTTGCGCAAGCTGTCTGGTTGCGCAGCAAACAACCAGACCCCCAGAAAAGGAAGGTTTCTATGGGACACATCAGGAGGTGGAGGGGCCATGCAGTCGATTCAAAATCAACTACATCGGACCCCTTCCAACCGCTCGGGTTACACGTACTGCTTAGTCCTTGTGGATGTGTTCTCAAAATGGGTAGAGGCCTTCCCTTGCAGAGCAGCCACCGTTATGGGTACGGCAAGGTTAGGCAGGTGTTCACCAGGTGGGGGACTCCCACAGATCGTGGAGTCAGATCAGGGGAGCCATTTCACGGACCAGTCATGCAGTCCCACCCCTTAGAATACTGGGCATCAAAGCCAAGTGGCATGTGGCCTACCACCCCCAGTCCTCAGGTCCGGTAGAGCGGTTGAACCCGGACAATAAAGGAAGGATAAGGAAGGAAACAGGGGACTCACCCAACCTATGGGTGGAGGTTTGACCCCTGGTCCTTTTGGGGATTCGGCGCAGCCAGTCCAGGAGTACGGGGTACTCTCCCCATGAGCTTATGATGGGCCGGGTCATGAGAACGCCCATGCACGTTATGGTCCCAGCCTTAACAGAGGAACAGCATAGGGACAAGTTCGCCAAGAGGCTATTGAAACAACTTAGGCAGGCTCACGGGCAGGCAGCCAGAAACATGGGGGCCCAGCACCAAAGAAACAAGCTACTGCTGGAGCCTCGCAGGCATTGCGAGTGGGCAGCGGGGGACCAGGTAATGGTCAGGAGATATGCTAGGGTAGGGGTGTTTGAACCCTTGTATGCTGGCCCATACAACATAGTGGACAAGGCCAGTCCCATGGTGTATGCCATTCAGCTTCCCCGTAGAGTCAAATGGTTCCACATCAACCAGTGTAAATTGTTCGACCCCACAAGGGCAGGGAAAAGTAAGAAAGGGATACATGTCAAGGAACAGGATCAAGAACAGACCCGGGTTGATGTGGAAACCATAGGGGAGCCAGGCGAGTCCACAGGTAGTCAGCCTGAAGTAGCCTGCTGTGTCCCAGGGCGAGGACTGGAAGCAGCGGGGAAGGATGCTGATTCCAGCCCTCCGCAGGCAGGTACCATAGACTGCTTAAGAGAGGCAGAACTAGCAGAAGCAGAGGAGATGGAGGCATCACCTCTGGTGTGGGAACCCCCGGTCAGACGTAGGAGTAACAGGGTCACTAAACCCCCAGTAAGGTGGTCCCCATCCCTAATTAAACCTAGGGCTAGGGCCGGCCACAGGAGGGCCGGGAAGGAGAGTGGCCGAAACAGGGCACTACGGAGTGCGGCTGGAGGGAGCCCAGTCTCCGCAGGGAACGTAGGGGTATCTCGAAACCCCGTAGTGCAAAGGCAGGTGAGGGGCAGTCAGGCCCCTCGACAGGAGGAGTTCTGGCCTGCACGGGTGGGCCCACCAGAGGGGTGGCCCCAGCGTGACGGGGACCAGTTATGAGTTGGCCACCCGGAGACGGGTGGCGTTGTATATAGCATTGGTTTGTGTGTGAGTAGATGTAGTTAGCATTTGGTAATAGATATAGGGTTTTGTATAGATACTGGGGAATACAGGGACGGACAGTACGGGAACGTCGGCTGCATCGAAGGGATGGGCTGTGGAAAAGTAGACCACAACAGACAAAGACAAAACCCCGAATGCCATTATTAGGACGGTAGCCGCTACCGTCGGCCGGATGGCCACTCTTCCATGGGTGTGATGGAGTGCAGGGAGGCGGATAGCGATGTGGGGGCAAGGAGGTGTTTTGCTTTGTTTTCCAGATGGGTAGCCCCGCCGTATGGATGATGGCAACGAGCTGCTGGGGGAGGATAATGCGGTGGTAGGATCGGGGCTGCACGAAGAGGTGGCAATGACTCTACATCTAAAAGAAATCATAGCACAATTGGAGACACATGCAAAAACGATAAACGCTTTGATTAAAGAGGATCGGAATGCGTCCGATCAGGCTGCACAGAATGAGGTGTGTGGGCTGTATGGTGCGTGGTTGTTGGGGGAGGGGAGAAGCAACCTGGAAGACCTGAGGCAAGGTCGGGTCCCCTCCTGGATAAGCAACCAGCACCTAGCAGCGCTACACCCTTATAACAGCACTTTGAGTCCTTGTCAGCTTTGTGTGGCCTCCGAGGCCTACCCGGTTCCGGTGGATTGCAGACAGTCCAATCACACCATAATGGGAGTGGTCGTAAGAATCCCGGTGATGGGAACCTCGGCACGACCAGCTCCTCTGCACCGAGTGGAGAACGTGGGAGTTGTTCGTGGGGGGCGGTGCATATTCGCTATGGGAAGGTCCCGCCTTATGTCATCGTGAGGGAGCAAGCTGTGACAGGCATTGACCTTTTGGGTTGTCGGAGCCGGGGAGCACAGGTAATCCTGTGTCCCCAGCACATGGGCGCCGAGGCTAGGCCTCAGTATGGGTTCAGGACTGTTGGGGCACAGCCTATAAACTGTACCATGGAGGCGATGGTGGCAGACCATGTCCCTCCACAGGTGGCGTATATAGGCAGTGGGACATACTGTGTCATCACAAGTGCCCAGCGGTATCAGCACGGATCACAGCTGTGGTGCCCGATACCACACAGCAGCTTCTGTTTTAAACCCAGGGCAGAAGTCCATGTGGCACAGCAACAAATATTACCCATCCCGGAACCTTCTTCGGTTCACCTCTCGATACGAGAAAATGTAACGGACTTATCTAACTATGTGGCCCATTTCGGGTATGATATTCCACCAGTGAAGGAAAATTAAAAGAGTTGCTGGTGGCGGTCGAGTTGTCGCAAAAACACTTCTTCTCCCTTGAACAAAAGACACTAGATATCGCCAGGGAGATCGAAGAAATCAAGTCTCCAAGTTGGTGGGACCTGGAGTTCTGGATCATAGTTCCAGCATGGGTCCGCATCGTGTCCCATGTTCTGATCATCTGCCAGATGATAATTGTGGTGTATTTGCTATGCATTAATTGCAAATTTAAAAGGCGGAGGAGGATGGCCAAGTTACAACAGCTGGTAAATCGAGCCGCCCGGCGCAGCTGTAACGACACCTCAGCACTGTAAAATGTCTGTACTCTTGCAATGATTTTCGTACGTATGATGTGATCCCTGCATTTTCAGGGAATGGTCGTGATGGTACTGTATGATTTGTGGGATTGATTTAAAGTAAAAGATGTATAGTGTAAGTTAATGTGCCTCGAGGGCCTAGTTTAGCAATTAAGGGGTCTTTCGGGGTATATAATTTCACCATCTCGCCAGGAGTGTTTACAGCTCTTGAGGCTGGAGGAGTTTCCCACTAACTTTGTCAATCTATACGGTCCGTGCAAGCCTGGACATATCGTAGGTTCCATGTAAGTTATTGGGGGCAAATCCTCCCCAAGATTATGGAAGAACTCAGATAAGGACATGGACATTTTTAAACCTGGTTTGCTGGCTGAAAATGGAGAAATCCCCATTCCACAAAGGAAGAACCAGTTTCGAACCTGTCTGTGGGCCTGGGCATTACACCACTATGCGAATGGTGTGAGCAGGAAAGGCTGAGATGGAGATAACGAGATTATCTTGGAAACACAAAGGAAGGTACCGAGCCTCAGCAGACGGGCGTAAACAGCCCAGCAGCATTGTGGATGAACCATCCATCGGGACAATGGGAGCCCATCTAGGCGATGGGATAACGATCAGGCTGAGGGATCATGACATCAGCAAACCCCTTATCATCGGAAGCCTATTGTTCATGCCAGATCGAAACTGGGAATCATCAAAAGACCCTTTTGTCCAGAGGACCACCTGGGGGGTTTCAAGGGAGAAACAGGTATAAAAAGCAGGAGTCAAGCCAGAACTTGCTCTCTTTTCTGCTCTGTTGGACGACTCCTGACCCTGCATCGATCTAGCTGTAAGTACCCCAGACGACCTGGTGAAGTTCCCTAAAATAGGATAGAAGTTGAGAGAAGAAGGGGAAAGTGGGTGTATTTGTAAAATTGTGTAAAGTAAGTTTTACGACGTGCCCGATAATTTTCTTTCCATAGTCTTAGTTTAAAGCATAAGTTTAGTCACGTATTATGTAGTGTTGGTGAGATTCGATTTCTCATTGTTTAATAAAGCCTGTAAATTTTAGACTTGCTTTGAGTCCGTCTTGGTTTCTGTTTTCTCTCATCAGCACGCCCTGGTCAAGTCAACCTTTTATCATATCCCACCATAATTCCGAGGTCTAGAACCTAGGGCAACCCCTTTTTCGGGCAGTTGGGCCCGAAGTGGAGTAAAGGGAACCAAAACCCCTACAGCAGCAATCTCTCTCTCTCTCACTCAAACCACTTGAAGTTCGCACAAATCCGAACCACGCAAACAAAACTATAATTAGAAACGAAAATATTCCCCCGATTACCAATAACCCAAGACACACCCCAATATAAACTATAAGCATCCAATAAATCCCACTCTAATGAATCTTCCTCATGGTGCAATCGGTCAGTGGAATGACTCCTCCCCTGACGCAGCAATCGAAAGAGTACAACCCCTGATCGAACTACCCCGATTCAGATTCTTACAACACCACGCTCTAAAATAATTACAATTATTTAACTCAAACACATTCTTACTTCAAGTATCTAAATCCGTTAACACTCGCAGAAGCAGCAACACAAATAACGGTCCGCGGACTAAACACAATCTACATCTTAGCTTTCTAAATCTTAATACACTAAGTTTATTTACTTACCCAGAATATTTACACAATCCCGATCTGATGACAATACAAAAAGCTAGATTTTTACTAATTACAAAATGATTTAAAGCACTAGCGCACAGTTCTCGAGAGGGAGGGTGAGCAGCCAGAAGTGGTTGTGCATGTAAGCATAAATGACGTCGGGAAAAAGAGGAAGGAGGTTCTGCAATGTGAGTTTTGAGAGTTAGGTAGAAGACTGAAAAGCAGGACTTCTCGGGTGGTTATCTCTTGATTGCTTCCTGTACCTCGTGCTGGTGAGGGCAGGAACAGGGTGATAGGGGATCTGAATATGTGGCTGAGGGGCTGGTGCAAGGAGCTTGGATTTAGATTTATAGACCACTGGGATCTCTTCTGGGGTAGGGATGACCTGTACAAAAGGGACGGGTTTCACCTTAACTGGAGGGGGACCAACCTTTTGGCAGGCAGGTTTGCTAGTGCTACATGGGTGGGTTTAAACTAAATAGCGGGGGGGGGGGGGAGTTGACAAATTGGGAGTATAAGGATGGAGTTAAAGGGGAAGAGAGTACAGGAAAAGGACACCCAAATTAAAAGGATACCAAATTGGGACGGAAAGTTCAAGAAGGGATAAGAGAGTAAAGTCAGGTGTGAGAGGGGAGGTTAATGCCGAATTAAAAGTGTTATATACGGAATGCGCAAATTATAAGAAATAAAGTAGATGAGCTAGAGGCTCAGTTAGAAATTGGTAAGTATGATGTTGTGGGATTTACAGAGATGTCGCTGCAAGACGATCGGAGATGGGAACTGAATATTCAGGGGTAAATGGGCTATCGAAAAGACAGACAGGTGGGCAGAGTGGGTGAGTGGCTCTGTTGGTAAGGAATGAAATTCAGTTCGTTGTGAGGGGTGACAAAGAATCAGAAGATGTAGAGTCATTGTGGATAGAACTGAGAAATTGTACGGGTAAAAATACCCCAAATGTACCCCCCAAAAAAAACCCCAAACAGGCTCCCAAAGATAGGGTGCAAGTTACATCAGTTAAAATAAGCATGTAACAAAGGTAATGCTACGGTGGGTATGGTAGTTGTTAACATGCTGGTGAACTGGGAAATCGGGTTGGTACTAGACACCAAGAAAGTGAGTTTATAGAGTGCCCCCGAGATGGATTCTTAGAGCAGCTAGTAATGGAGCCTACCAGGGAGAAGGCAATTCTTGATTTAGTGTTGTGTAATAAATCAGATTTAATAAGGGAAGTCAAGGAACCATTAGGAGGTAGTGACCATAAAATGATAAGTTTTAATCTACAATTTGAGAGGCAGAAGGTAAATTCAGAAGTGTCAGTTTTGCAGTTGAAGAAAGGAGATGACTGTATGTTGTCATGAGGGAGGAGCTGGCCAAAGTTGACTGGAAACGGACCCTAGCAGGGATCACAGTGGAACAACAATGGCATGGCAGGTGTTTCTGGGAATAATCCAGAAGATGCAGGGTTATTTCATTCCAAAGAGGAAGAAAGATCTAAGGGGAGTAAGAGGCGACCATGGCTGACAAAGGAAGTCAAGGACAGTATAAAAATAAAAGAGAAGACCTATAACTTAGCAAAGATGAGCGGGAAGCCAGAGGATTGGGTAACTTATAAAGATCAACAGAAGGTAACTAAAAAGGCAATACGGGGAGGAAAGGTGCAGTATGAAGGTAAGCTAGCCAAGAATATAAAGGAGGGTAGTAAAAGCTTCTTTAGGTGTGTGAAGAGAAAAAATATAGTTCAGACAAATGAGGGTCCCTTGAAGACAGAAACAGGTGAATTTATTATGGGGAACAAGAAAATGGCAGACGAGTTGAACAAGTACTTTGGTTCTGTCTTCACTAAAGAAGACACAAACAATCTCCCAGATATACCAGGGGACAGAGGACCTAGGGTGATGGAGGAACGAAGGAAATTCACATTAGTAAGGAAATGGTGTTGGGTAGACTGATGGGACTGAAGGCTGATAAATCCCCAGGGCCTGATAGTCTGCATCCCAGGGAACTTAAGGAGGTGTCTGTAGATATCGTGGACATATTGATGATCATTTTCCAATGTTCTATAGATTCAGGATCAGTTCCTGTGGATTGGAGTGTAGCTAATGTTTTCCCACTTTTCAAGAAAGGAGGGAGGGAGAAAGCAGGGATTTATAGACCAGTTAGCCTGACATCGATGGTGGGGAAGATGCTGGAGTCGATTATCAAAGATGTAATAGCAGCGCATTTGGATAGCAGTAACAGGATCGGTCCAAGTCAGCATGGATTTACGAGGGGGAAATCATGCTTGACTAATCTTCTGGAATTTTTTGAGGATGTAACAAGTAAACTGGACAAGGGAGAGCCAGTGGATGAAATGTATCTGGACTTTCAGAAGGTCTTTGATAAGGTCCCACACAGGAGATTAGTGGGCAAAATTACAAATGTTATTGGGGGTAGGGTATTGACATGGATAGAAAATTGGTTGACAGACAGGAAACAAAGAGTAGGGATTAATGGGTCCCTTTCAGAATGGCAGGCAGTGACTAGTGTGGTGCCGCAATGCTCGGTGCTGGGACCGCAGCTATTTACAATATACATTAATGATTTGGATGGAAGAATTAAAAGTAACATTAGCAAATTTGCAGATGGCAAAGCTGGGTGGCAGTGTGAACTGTGGAGAGGATGCTATGAGGATGCAGAGTGACTTGGACAGGTTGGGTGAGTGGGCAGATGCATGCCAGATGCATTATAATGTGGATAAATATGAGGTTATGCACTTTGGAGGCAAGAATAGGAAGGCAGATTATTATCTGAATGGTGTCAGGTTAGGAAAAGGGGAAGTACAACGAGATCTGGGTGTCCTAGTGCATCAGTCACTGAAAGTAAGCATGCAGGTACAACAGGCAGTGAAGAAAGCTAATGGCATGTTGGCCTTCATAAAGAGAGGAGTTGAATATAGGAACAAAGAGGTCCTTCTGGTTGTACAGGGCCCTGGTGAGACCACACCTGGAGTATTGTGTGAAGTTTTGTTCTCCTAATTTGAGGAAGGACATTCTTGCTATTGAGAGACTGCAGCATAGGTTCACGAGGTTAATTCCCGGGATGGCGGGAATGTCATATCATGAAAGAATGGAGCAACTGGGCTTGTATTCACTGGAATTTAGGATGAGAGGGGATCTTATAGAAACATATAAAATTATTAAGGGATTAAGGGACACGCTGGATGCAGGAAACATGTTCCCGATGTCCAGAACCAGGGGCCACAGTTTCAGAATAAGGGGTAGGCAATTTAGAACTGAGATGAGGAAAAGCTTTTTCACACAGAGTTGTGAATGTCTCTGCTGCACCAGAGGACCAAACACCCTCGACCACTGCTACACCACCATCAAGAATGCCTATCGCTCTATCCCTCGCCCTCACTTCGGTAAATCCGACCATACCGCGGTGCTGCTTCTTCCTGCCTACAGGCAGCAATTAAAGAGCGCACCCCCAGAGGTGAGGACAGTACAGAGCTGGTCGGGGGGGGGGGGGGTGGCAGAGGAACAATTGCAGGACTGTTTGGAGTCTGTAGACTGTGCAATGTTCAAGGGCTCAGCAACGGACCTGAACAAATACGCCACAGTCGTTACAGACTTCATAAAGAAATGTGTGGAGGACTGCATCCCTACAAAAACCTTCCGAGTGTTTCCCAATCAGAAACCTTGGATGAACTTTGAGATCCGCACTCTTCTGAAGACCAGACACTGGGCATTCATGTCTGATGATACAGTGGTCTACAAGAAGTCCAAATACGACCTTGGTAAGGTCATCAAGAAGGCCAAAAGGGACTTCTGCTCCAAGCTGGAGGATGAGACAGATTGTCGGCACCTGTGGCGGGGCTTGAATGCAATCACATCCTACAAGGCAAAATCAGGAGGCAGCTCGAATGTCGGCGAAACATCACTCCCTGACGAGCTCAATGCGTTTTACGCACGCTTTGATAGAGAGAATACTGATGTGCCTTCCCGACCCCCCATTCGCTGTGATGGTATTTCAGTCTCAGTCACAGAGGCCGATGTCAGGAAATCTTTCAGAGGGGTGAACCCTCCAAAAGTGCCTGGACCTGACGGTATACCTGGTCGTGTTCTAAAAACCTGTGCGGACCAACTGGTTGGAGTTTTAACGGACATTTTCAACCTCTCACTTCTGAGGTCTGAGGTCCCCACCTGCTTTAAAAGGGCATCAATTATACCAGTGCCCAAGAAGAGTAAGGTGACGTGCCTCAATGACTATCGACCAGTGGCACTAACGACTGTGGTGATTAAGTGCTTTGAGAGGTTGATCATGGTGCAAATCAACTCCTAACTCGACAAAAATCTGGACCCACTGCAGTTCGCTTATCGCCACAACAGATCAACGGTGGATACGATCTCGCTGGGCCTCCACTCCGCTCTGGACCACTTGGAAAACAAAAACTCATATGTCAGGCTGTTATTCATTGATTACAGCTCAGCATTTAACACAATCATCCCCTCCAAGCTGGTTACCAAACTCGCAGAACTGGGTCTCTGCACGTCTCTCTGCAATTGGATCCTTGACTTCCTCATTCACCTGGTAACCAGAAGAATATGACGGATTTACTGGACACTATGAATAAACGAATTGATGAGGTGAAAGATGGACTATCAGAGAAAATGGATAAGATGGATGTAATTACTACGGATAAGTTCACGGCTGTACTTGAAACAGTAGCTGCAAGTATGCAGACAATCACGGAATTGGAGAAAAATACGGCACGACTTGTTGAAGACATGGCGAAACTGAGGCAAGAACATGAGCAAATGAGGCGAGAAAACGAACAAGCATCACTACAAATGGGGACTCAATTAGAGAAAGTCTCATTCAAATGCCTGGACCTGGAAGCTCGTTCTAGACGCCAGAATCTGAGGATTCTTGGTGTTTCAGAGGGGGCAGAAGGGGAACAGGTACGTGAATTTGCCATGGGCTTGTTGAAACAACTGTTGAATCTTCCCAAGGAACCGAAAATCGAAGTGGCTCATCGTGTCCCAAGATTTGGAAAAAGATTTGATGCGGGAAAAGCTTATCCACGACTCCCGCTAAAATGCGTATTTCTTTTAATGGTCTTGAAAAGTCATTTGTTAAGCCTGAAGACGCTTTCAAATATGCCCAAACGATTGTTGAAAGACAGAAATAAAAGGGAGCTTTGGCAGATCCGAATAATTCTCAGCTATGTTTTGTCTGGGGATAGTTACACTGTTATCTCCGGAATGTTGAAGCAAGGACATTTTCTGTTCAAAACGTGTAAACAACTTTATAACGGGATATGAATTAGAAAATAATTGCTTATTGATTAAAATGTTATAACCAATTGTAAGAACTTATCCTATTAACAACTTTAAAAGTTATGCAGGTTAGATTAGAATACTAACAAAAAAAACAAAAAAATAATGAACTAACATACTAATATGAATTTTTAATAAATTGTAACCTTGTCTATAAGCAGGAGGAGGGGATGAGAAACGAGCTCCTGGCTTATGTCCAGGAGCACGTCTCGTTAACCCCTTCAACCAACAGCTGATTCTGATTGAAATCAAAAATATTGGTTTAATAATTAAACTCTGATATATATATATGTTATAAGGAAATATCAGGGTAAAATTGTATTATATATATGAATGTGAGGCCTCGTTTTAATATTTTAATATGTTATGATTAACTAAGAGAGCGGAGCGAGTTGAGCAACAACGCAATGGAAGTCAAAATAAGGTTTTTTCCCACCTACAGGTGGGTCACTTGCTACAGTGCCGACTATAGACACTGTAGCCTCACTCTTTTAGTTTTTTTTTTATTACATAAAATCACTTGTTTGTGTTCTGTGTTTAGTGATAAGAATAATATGGACATACCAACAAAAGTTAATAATTCAAAAACTCCCCCAATACCTAAAGACCTGGGATATGGACGCACCACAAGATTCAAAGGTACTATAATTATTCAAAATGCATGACACCACACAAAAGAACCTAGGAGGAGTCTCATTTTGTAGTTGGAATATAAGAGGCATTAATGAACCTATCAAAAGGGGTAAGATATTAGCTCAGCTAAAAATGTATAATTCTGACATTACCTTCCTACAAGAAACACACCTAAAACCTCAGGACCAAGTTAGGCTGAGGGCGAAATGGATAGGTCAAACATACCACTCTTCATTCACTTCAAAATCTAGAGGCACGTCAATTATCATAAGAAAAGGTATACCATTTAAAGCAAAGAATATTATAACAGATATAGAAGGGAGATACCTAATAGTTAATGGAGAAATCCATGACACTCCACTTACTTTGGTAAATATATATGCCCCTAACTTTGATAACCCCCACTTTTTCAATAAAATCTTCAATATAATTGCAGAGTCAAACTATCAAAATGTTATAATAGGCGGAGACTTTAATTGTGTTTTAGACCCGTACTTAGATAAATCAAGTCAAAAACAGAGAGGGAATATGAAATCGAAAACTGGGGAACTCCTCAATACCTACATAAACAACACTAATATAGCAGATGTTTGGAGAATTGTGAACCCAACTGGCAGGGAATATTCGTTTTACTCAATGGTACATAAGACATACTCACGTATAGACTATTTTCTGCTGGATACAAAATTAATCCCCCAAACATCTAATGCAATATATCATACAAATTCAATTTCAGACCATTCTCCACTAACTTTCTTTTTAAAACTGGAAGGATTGTCTAAGAATAATTCATTCTGGAGATTTAACTCTCAAATTTTAAAAGATCCACAAGCGAGTATATATTTAAAAGAACAAATGGAGGTCTTTTTTCAAACAAATGATACTTCAGATATATCGCCTACTTTACTTTGGGAATCTTTTAAAGCATACATTAGGGGTATTATAATTTCATATCAAGCTTTTCAAAATAAAAAGAATAAGAATGAACAAAGACAGTTAGAAGAACTTATTAGACAAATGGATATAGATAATGCTAAAGATCCAACAATAGATAAACATAATAAAATAATAATTTTAAAATTTAAATTAAATAAATTATTATCTGCCAAACTTATAAGACTTTTTCAAATTACAAAACAAGAGCACTTTGAATTTGGGGATAAACCGCATAAACTTTTGGCTCGCCAGCTAAAAAAACGAGAAAAGGAACATACTATACCAAAGATCAAATCAGATAAAGGGGAATTATTAACAACACCGAAGGATATTAATAAAAGATTTGCGCAATTTTACGAGAATTTGTATACATCTAAAACGATAATTGATTCCAATAATATCACAAAGTTCTTGGATACCTGTAATCTTCCAAAGTTAGAGCTGAAGGAACAAGAGGAACTGGGTGCACAAATCTCAATTAAGGAATTAGAAGATACAATAAACTCACTAAAAAATGGAAAAACACCAGGCCCTGATGGATTTACTAATGAATTTTATAAAAACTTTTATGAAAAAATAATACCAAGATTACAAAAAATGTACCAATACGCTTTTAAAAAACGAATACTACCTGATACATTAGCGGAATCAACGATTACATTAATACCTAAGAAAAATAAGGATTTAGAAGATCCTGGCTCATATAGAGCTATAGCATTGTTAAACACAGATCAAAAAATATTAGCGAAAACATTAGCCAGAAGATTAAGTAAATACATTAGTAAATTAATAAACCCAGATCAGACAGGGTTTATCCCTAAGAGATACTCTTCTAATAATATGAGACGTCTACTCAACATAATGCACTCACACAAATCTGAAGATCAAGAATTATCAATTATTTCGCTGGATGCTGAAAAAGCATTTGATCAAGTAGAATGGAATTATATGGATAAAGTATTACAAACATTTCAACTGGGAGAGAATTTTATTTTATGGATTAAGTTACTATATAACAAACCTACAGCTAGAATACTTACTAATAACATATTATCCTCGAAATTTCAACTATCAAGGGGAAATAGACAAGGATGCTCATTATCACCACAGCTGTTTGCTCTCATTATTGAACCGCTAGCAGAAAAAATTAGAATACACCCTGATATTCATGGATATAATACT
Source organism: Malacoraja senta (assembly GCA_038087875.1). Taxonomy (NCBI): domain Eukaryota; kingdom Metazoa; phylum Chordata; class Chondrichthyes; order Rajiformes; family Rajidae; genus Malacoraja; species Malacoraja senta. The sequence continues at coordinate 33,717,360 of CM075983.1, forward strand.
AAAGACTCATATAATAAAATATCTTTATACGCGGATGATATATTATTGTATATTACAAAACCTCAAATCACTATACCAAATATATTAAATTTAATTGAAGACTTCGGATCTTTTTCTGGATATAGAATAAATTGGAATAAAAGTGAAATTATGTCAATAAAACCGAAAGATTCAACACATCTTTTAAAATTCCCTTTTAAAATAGCTACAGAAAAATTTAAATATTTGGGAATCGAAATTACCAGAGCATATCAAGGTATGCTCAGGGCAAATTTTGACCCCCTACTTAATAAACTGAATACATTAATTAAATTCTGGAAAACGCTTCCGATGTCTTTAATAGGCCGAATAAACGCAATAAAAATGATCTTTTTACCACAAATTTTATACCTATTTCAATCAATTCCTATATACTTACCTAAGAAGTTTTTTAAAAAACTCGACTCAGATATCACTAATTTTATATGGGACTATAAATCACATAGAATACAAAAAACCCATCTGAATAAATCTAAAGTATTGGGGGGTCTAGCACTACCCAATTTTATGTATTATTATTGGTCAGTAAATATTAAAAACATGATTCAACTGATGGATAACTCCGCCCAGCAAGTAGACTGGATTGTAATGGAGAAAGAGGATTGCTCCTCTAGAAACATTGGAGCGATCCTCCTCTCTCCAATGAAATTGAATAACATAAACTATAATAAGAACCCAATTATTCATAGTACAATCCGTATTTGGAAACAAATAAAACAAAATTTAAAATTAAGAAACTTATCACTTTTATTACCTATAGTCAATAACCCTTCGTTTAGTCCTTCTATTATAGATAAAGCTTATACACAATGGGATAGACTAGGAATTAAAACGCTTGGTGACTTGTATGAAACTGGAAAATTACTTTCATTTCAACAATTACAAATAAAATATAAACTCGGAAATAATCAATATTTTAAATACTTTCAAATATGCGACTATTTGAAAAAATATATAAAAGATCATCATAATAACCCAGCAGATGTACTGGACGAGGCAATGCAGACAAAAGCGGAATCAGCAAACTTAATATCATATTTGTACAATATTATCTTAAATGTACAAATACCATCTACGGAGGGTATCAGAAGAGACTGGGAACAAGAGTTAGCTATTAAAATTTCAAAGGAAAGTTGGAATGAATACTTATTAAAAGTACATAAATGCTCGATTAATGTAAGACACACTTTAATACAATTTAAAATTTTACATAGATTATATTATTCGAAAACTAAAATTCATAAAATTTTCCCAAACGTATCATCTATTTGTGATAAATGTCAATCCCAAGAAGCAACTATAGCGCACTCATTTGTCTTCTGTACAAAAATTCAAAAATTTTGGAATGAAATTTTTGAAATTTTTACAAAGTTATTTAAAACAAGACTGATACCCAAAGCAGAATGGATTATCTTCGGAATAACGGAAGATGATCCAGAACTAAATGTGTTTCAAAAGAAATTAATGGATTATGGGTTAATAACTGGAAAAAAGCTAATTCTAAAATTTTGGAAGAAGGCTCCAATACCAACTATAAATATGTGGATTTCAAATATGTTTGAAACACTACACCTTGAAGAGATAAGACTCCTCCTAGCAGGTAAACCAGATCACTTCCACCTGACGTGGTCTGCATTTATAGAATTATTACAAACATAGGGTGCAAAAGTACTTTAAAAAAATAAAAAATTGAGGTCGGGTAAGGGGGGATGATAGTTGAAGAGTTGGTATGTCCTATTTACGTGATGCTCAAAAAAAAAAACATTTGTTTTTCTTTTTTTCTCTCTCTCTTTTCTTTTCTTAGGGCCTATTTCTTAACTCTTTTTTTTTTTGTTTTTAATTTCGCTTTCATAGGGTCCTCGTCCTTTTTTTTTTTGTTGTTACATTTTCTACACTTTTCTACACTTGCACTTTTTCCTTCACTTTCTTCTCTCTTTCAATCTTTTCTTTCTTTAGCGTAAAAAAAAAAAATAAAGGGAGTACATTAATTGTAAGAAGATATAAATGACGAGTATTAATGTATGTGGCTGTGATGTAATGTACTTCTAATAAATAAAAATTAAAAAAAAAAAAAAAGACTTCCTCATTCACAGACTGCAGTCTGTTCGTATTGGTGGAAATATGTCAACCTCGATAACAATCAGCACGGGAGCACCTCAAGGCTGCTGTACTCACTGTACTCTGCTGTACTCACTCTATATTCATGACTGCATAGCCGGTCATAGTGCGAACTCCATCATCAAGTTTGCTGATGACACCACTGTTGTGGGATGTATCACTGATGGGGATGAGTCAGAGTATAGAAGAGAGATCGAGCGACTGTCCATATGGTGCCAGCTCAATAACCTAGCCCATAACACCAGCAAAACCAAGGAACTGATTGTGGACTTTGGAAGGATGGGGACCCACAGTCCCATTTATATCAACGGGTCGATGGTTGAAAGGGTCAAGAGCTTCAAATTCCTGGGCGTGCACATCTCTGAAGATCTTTCCTGGTCCGAGAACACTAATGCAATTATAAAGAAAGCACATCAGCGCCTCTACTTCCTGAGAATATTACAGAGAGTAGGTTTGTCAAGGAGGACTCTCTCTAACTTCTACAGGTGCACAGTAGAGAGCATGCTGACCGGTTGCATCGTGGCTTGGTTCGGCAACTTGAGCACCCTGGAGAGGAAAAGACTACAAAAATTTGTAAACACTGCCCAGTCCATCATCGGCTCTGACCTCCCTTCCATCGAGGGGATCTATCGCAGTCGCTGCCTCAAAAAGGCTGGTAGTATCATCAAGGACCCACACCATCCTGGCCACACCCTCATCTCCCCGCTACCTTCAGGTAGAAGGTACAGGAGCCTGAAGACTGCAACGACCAGGTTCAGGAATACCTACTTCCCCACAACCATCAGGCTATTAACCTTGGCTCGGACAAAACTCTGAACATTAATAGCCCATTATCTGCTATTTGCACTTGATCAGTTTATTTATTCATGTGTGTATATATTTATATAATGGTATATGGACACATTGATCTGTTCTGTAGTCAATGCCTACTATGTTTTGTTGTGCTGAAGCAAAGCAAGAATGTCATTGTCCTTTCAGGGACACATGACAATAAACTCACTTGAATCTTGAATCTTGAATCTTGAATTTGTGGAATTCTCTGCTTCTGAAGGCAGTGGAGGCCGATTCACTGGATGCATTCAAAAGAGAGTTAGATAGAGCTCTTAGGGTTAGTGGAATCAAGGGGTGTTGGGAGAAAGCAGGAACGGGGTACTGATTGTGGATGATCAGCCATGATCACATTGAATGGTGGTGCTGGCTCGAAGGGCCGAATGACCTACTCCTGCACCTATTGTCTATGTATCTATGTTTATATATATATATATATATATATCCCTCCCTCTGGCTTTACATTTCTCGTTATCTGACACCATTTCGTCTTCTTTTTATCTTTAACCGTTGCACTGACTCCACCCATCTGCCACTCAGATCCCCCTCACCTGTATCCACCTATCACTTGCAAGAACTTATCGCACCCCCTCCCTTTTACTAGCTATTTTCGCCCACCTACAATCAGTGGGAAGAACTGTCCCGACCTGAAATGGGACAGTTGCTTTTCCATTTCCTCTGAAGATGCTGCCTGACCCGTTGAGTTACTTCAGCACTTGTATTTTGCTCAAATAAACTTTATAATTATCTTGATATTCTTTATAATTATCTTGATATTTATCAACATTTACATTCATTTACACTATAGAGATAGAAATGAGTACATCTGTAGTAAGCACTCTAACATTGTTAATCCCTACGTATCTGACATTCCACATAAAGTAATCTATTTCCCGAACTGCCTTTTGTCCCAAATTTTCCCTCCTTCTTGGAGGAATTGTGGAGGAATATGAAAACCCAAAAAGTAGTAAATAGAGTATGCTAACAATCTCAGGAAAAATTGCATAACCATTCATATTACTTCCCCGGTTCCACATAATACATTTGTATTCACATCATGTTACAGTGCCTGAATGTAGCAAATTTACCGCAGTCAGAGAAAAAGGCAAAGTTCAAGTGAAAGTGCGGATACAACATATAATTCTGACTAACAACGGCAACAAGACTAGCTGTCAGCCAGAGGAGTGTGGAATACAATATTAATGGCTGTCAATCATAAAACCAACTTACGTAACAGAGCAACGCATCTGCGATCATTTGTGAATAGAACATAGAACTGTACAGAGTGAATGTAAATTAGTTGACCAGTAATATTTCCAACTTATAATTGAAGTAAAATCCAAGCAAATGCCATATGCCTATTATGAAACAAAAATATGAAGTGAAACTCTTAAAAAATAGGATCGATTATATGGATAATCACTGAGTCTACACATTGATTTCTCATATTTTCTTTTATATAAGGTTCTCAAAAAAACTTAATATACTATGAGAAGAGTAGATTCCAGCATTATCTGAATATTTTATGAATTGACTTCTGCTGCTTGTCTGAAGTAAAATTATTATTCAGCACACTTGCTGCAAAAATTGCAAGTTTAATTTGGTTCACATCAGTTATGCCATGTATACTTGAGAAGTTATGATGTGCATGTTATATTGAGAAAGAAATTCCTCAGAGATTATATCCTGGTAGGAAAAAAAAGGGAAGATAAAAGAAGTACCCATTAAATTGTAATTGCATATTTTACTGATAATGAACTATTTGAATAGACATCCAACTTAATGCAGAAACTTTTCCTGGGCTGGGCTGATAATTTTAGTTTCAGTATAAACTTAAGCTGAAACTTAAACTTAATTATTTTGCAACATTCAATTTTTGTCCTTGGTTGTGACTTAGGGAACTATTTGCAATTTTAAGAACATTTGTAGTGAAATATAATGAAGGCTTATCCTTGAAATAGTCAAGAGATCCTTCTAATGATACACTTTGGGGCTCTTTTTCTTTTTGATGCACACTGGTTGGTGGTAATTATTCCATCTGTGGTGAAACAGCTTTGTGTCTTCAGGCAGACCTGTGCCTGATCTTGTACCTGCACGGAGTATATACTGTTTTTTTCTGTGTTCCAGATACTTACACTGTCTCTACCTGCAGTCGAGTGAGTGTTTTGCACTGTATATTTGTCATTGATTCTTCATCAGGTAACTTCAACCAGGGATCTGCTGTAAAGCTTTGTTTTGATTTAGGTTTAGGTTTGGGTTTAGGCTTATCATTATCATGTATATCGAGGTAATGTGAAAAACCTTGTTTTGCATGCTATCCAATCAAGTCAGATAATATTATACATGAATGCATGAATACAATCAAATCAAACTCAACGTCCCCATAGATCCCATTTGCACTCTTACCAGTTTAATGACATTCTTCCTAGAGCAAAATTAGCCTGAAGCGTATGTTTTGCGAGTTTAGCATCTACACATTCATCAGACCTCTGCTGTAGTCCCCTGCTATTTTGAAGAAACTAACTTATTGAATGAAACATTAATACTTCTGTGGAAATAATGGTTAGTGGAGGCTCAAACCAGCTTGTTAACCATTTATATGTTAATGCAGGCAGGAATAGCTGGACAACAAACTTCTGATAAATATTTTTATTAACAGAATGTTATCACAAAGATAGTAAAAAAAGATGCCATATACAATATAAATCAGCATAAAATGATTCATCTTTTCATTAACAAGAATTAAGCATATAACATTTATAAAATTTGTACAAATCATATCAGAGCTGAAGAATTTATCCTCAAAGCTAACAGAATGCAAATTTGTCTGGTGGTTTACAAAGACTCAGATAATTTAAGCATCTAAATGGTTCTTGAAATTTCCTAACAAGGCTATTTTCTGCCAATTTATCTGTCCCTAGTGTGGTGTTACTTTTGCAATGTTTGATTTTGTCAATAGCATATTAATGATTTTCCTTTGAAGATCATACAAAACAATTGTTGCCCAATCCAAAACCAAATTAGCCGAGATATTGTGCTACTTGAACTCCAGAAAACAAAAGAATATCAGAGTAGGCAGAGATTCAGAATTACAGAGTTACAGTCAGCCGTTTGTTGACAAAAGAGCAATGATGTAAACGTTATCAGATTCTGTAAATATTCTCTATGGGATTGAAAAATGATGTCTGTGCTGGACAAATTACATCTGTGCTGGACACATTCATCTGAAGATACTAACACAGCTTAAGTGTGACTCACAATTCTTCACGCTGCCTGAGGTTGCTATTAGTCCTCGCTCCTTTTAATTAGACATCTGGAGAGAGAAATTAATCTTCATGCTCTTTTTCATGTATGGAACAGGTGAGCAATGATCAATACCAGGGACAAATGCCTCTTGGTCCCAAAGATATGACAGAATTTAGGTTTTGGACCACTCACACAGTTATTGTTTGTTTTAGAGACACAAGGTACTGCAGGTGTTGTATTCTTGGACAAATACAGTATCAAAGTCCCAGAGGAACTAAACGGGTCAGAAGCATCTGTGGAGTGAATGGACAGACAACATTTCATGTCAGGAATATCTTTGGACTCTTTGTTTCTGGTCAGGACCCTTCTTCAGTTTTAGGTCCAGTTGAAAAAATAGATAGCTGTGAAACAGCAAGGCACCTTCCACCCAAGATTCTTCAGTTACAAATTATTTGTTTCCTCAAATTCATTAACTCTAAACCATTCTTGTTCAGCTCCCGGTAACAATATTGAATGCCTGATTGGACTCAGTCAACATCCTTTGTGACAGCACTCCTCCCTCAGTTGCGGTTCTGATCCCCATCACTGGCTGACAGGCCACAAGAGACTGAATAGACCAGGACGTTTTTCCTTGGAGCAAAGGAGGATGAGTGGTGACATTATCGAGGTGTATCCATTAATATTAGACATAATGGAAAAAGTGAATACTCGCAGTATTTTTTTCCAGGTTAGAGGATTCTAAAACTAGAGGGCATTGACTTAAAGTGAGAGGGGAGAGGACTAAGAGGGTCGTCAGGGGCAACCTTTTCATTCAGAGTGTGGTCCATATCTGGAATGTGCTGCCAGAGGAAACTGTTAAAGTGGATACAACGTTTCAGAAGACATTTGGAGAGATATGTAGATCGGAATGGTTTCGAAATCTATGGGCCAAATACAGGCAAATAGGAACTAGCCCAAAATGCAAATTACCAGCAGCTTACAAGGTGGGCCAAAGAGTCTGTTTCCATTCTGCATATCTCTACAAATCTCTTCCATTTTATGTATCAATTGAAATTTTGACCATTTACATTAATATTACATGCACATTTTCCGTCAAAATCAATGTTCAGGAGATTTTTTGTCTGCTATTGCTCATTCCTGAAGAATTCCCAATCCTTTGCTCTACCACACAACTTGGTTTGTCTTAGTTTTCAACTTCACAGTATTCTTAAACTTCTTTGTAGTCATGTATGGCCCTCTTTCTATATTTCTGCTGAACTAGTTCTTATTTTCTGCCACTTCCATTGACAGACTTATTCCATTCTACTCTGGACAACTATAACTTCATATCATTGTAGATGCTCTAATTTAAATTGAAGACACTGATTTTTGGACGTGTTCATGACATGTTCAGTTAATTTAACCACAGGATATATTTTTAAGCCTTCTTCTTTACATATGACCACATCTAAAATAGACTGTTCCAGATAGATTATGCTATAAACTGCATTAAGAAGCAACCCCTGATGCATTTCACAACTTATTTTCCACAATGACCTTGCCAGTCTGATTTGTCCAATCAATAAGCAGATTTAAATCTCCATGATAAAACCAATTAATGATTCTGATTTTGGATGGTTATATTAAGTACTATTTATATCACTAATTAAACAACCACAGTGTTGATGCATTGTTCATCTTTCCGTAGATGATACCTGACCTCCGCTCTTTCTGTTTTTACTTTTGTTATTTAGCACTAATAGTGTTCTACTTTTCTACATATCCATTTCATTTCCTTCATTTATGATAAGAGAATAGTATTAGAACACATTTAAAATCACACCTGACTTTCAAATATCTAATTGTGAAAACAACCTGAATCTGCAAAGAGCACTCATTAATTTTTGTATTGCTAAGGCAACATGTATCTTTCAATATGTTTCCTGGAAAGTACTGAGGATTCCATTCGCAGTGGATGTAGAAAATTCACCATTCTGAGGATTTAGCTGAACCATAAAAACCCAATAAATCGATTGGTTTTGTAAAATAATCAAATAACCGTTATTAAATTATTTCTCAAGCATTTCACAGTATTTCTACGGCAATTGAAGTTATTGCAATTACAACAAATTGTAATACATCATGTCTTCAGCTAAATACAATTTCAACCAAAGGATTTGTGAGGAAATTAGATGAAGATTAGTTGTCATTCTTCATTGGTCTTCTCAGATGCAGCTTTAAATTCACACCGCAGTGCCTGGCTTAATGCTAAGTATTTGCTCGTGAATTATTTTGGTACAGAAATGGGAATGAATGAAATTTCTGTAAAACTCAGTCGCTGGATTATAATGTGGGCTTTGAAAAGCAAAAATAAGGAAAATGCAGATGTTTGAATCTGAAACAAAAAAAGTGCAAATTTCTGGGCTTATTCAGCAGGTCAGGTAAGTGTGAAACAGTGAATGATTTGTGTTGATGATATTCTGATGAAAGGTTATCCATCTGAAACATTAACTTTGTGTTTCCATTTATAGTTATTGTTACATCTCGTGAACAAATTCAGCATTTTCTTAGGGTCCCGCCCTGAAACGACACCTATCTATGTCCTTCTGAGATGCTGCCTGATGTGCTGAATTACTCCAGCTCTTTGTGTCTTTTTTAAATAAACCAGCATCTGCAGTTCCTTGTGTCTACAATTTAGTTTCCTTTACTTTTTCATGGTTGGTTTCTCAAAGTTGTGAGCTCTGCTGCTCTAACCAAAGGGATGATCCGAAAGACCTAAATGTGGGATCAAATGGATCGAAGAATGTTCATCTTAATAAAAAGTAATGCGTAGTACTTTGACTGCAATCATTCTTGTAAGTAATCGGTGGCACTCCATACCTGACATCATTATTGTGTTTCAAAAAATACTGCAGCCACTGACATCTTGTGCTCTGTGGGCAAGCCAGCTGTTTTAAATGGGACTCTTTTCATCAAGTGTCACTGTGTTGCCAGCAAGGTAATGAAGTGAATACCCCTCAAGCTAGTTTGTACAGTAATACAATGCCTCAGAGCTCCCAGAGCTGCTAAGCTGAAATTTCATGCAAGTAAAGTGGCAGTACTGGCATGTGAATAATGGCACTACAGCTGATGAGAGCAACGTTCTCTCACAGGAGTCAACACTTGTCAAAAAACATTTCTGTTTTCAAAATCTGAGCCTATTGATATGGTAACAGAAATGGAGTGATACTTTACTTGAAGTATTAAAAAGAACAATTTCATTATTCCACACTTTTCAACAAAATGGAGCAAAGTAATCAAATTAATCTTTTAATCACAGAAATGTGGACATGATTTAACTTTTTGTGAGACAAATTTTTGTTACTAAACTGTGGATTGAGAAAATTAAAAGAATGTAAATCCTAAAATGTTATTGAGATTGTCACTTGGTTTAGTCATTACCATTAGAACTTCCTCACATTTACATATGGCATGGAGAAGGGTCTGATAGATCTCTAGTCTTGCACTGCTAAACGTGGATCAAACAAGACTCCATGGCACAGTTACATAAATATAAGATGCACTGCATCTTTCAGCCTTCGTGATCATATTTTTTAGCAGCAATTCTGAAATGGAGTGTTTTTTAATCCATTAATTAGAAATTAATTTGCATTTTATGTCATGCTTTGTTTCTTTGAAGAAATATGACATTCATAAGAAAGTAGTTACAGTAATAAAATTAACAGTTAATGAAATTCAGACATTCCCAACAGAGAAGTATTTAATTTGCAAATTATTATTTCCAACTAAACTTCCAGATTACTTTTTAAATCTTTATATCGTTCAACATAATGGTTTATACTTTCAGTAGTTGAACATTATCCATGAGAACTAGAAATAAGGAAAAATAATTTATACAATTTTGATGAAAGCACATTTTGCTAAATTCAGAGCAAATCTAATGGAAATTAATTCATGCTGCAGCCCACAATCATAAATATTGTTGCAGTAAAACAAAATGACTCCTAAATTTCTGAGATAAACTATTCTGATCAGAGTTGTAATATTTTCATTTAAAACCAGTTAACAGTGAAGCAGGAGGAGGATTTTACTTCGGAGTCACGTGAGTCAAGTTGAAGAAGACCCCGTCCAGCCGCACACGCGTCAATCTTCAAAGCAGCGGAGTGAAAATCACAGACGATAATCACTGAAGTATGATAGTAAGATGCATAAAGACTAGAACTACCTTTTATGAGGGTGGGAGCGGAGGGCACGTAATCCTTCAACGTTACTCCTCATAAAATAAAGATCAAACTTCAAACTGGTAAGTTCTCATTTACTTTTACTATTATTTTCTTCATAATAGCGGCACGGTGAAACAGTGGTAGAGTTTGCTGCCTTGCAGCACTATAGAACAGGGTTCGATCCTGACTATGGGTGCTGTCTGCATGGAGTTTGTACATTCTTCCCCATGACCTATGTGGGTTTTCTCTGGGTCCTCTGATTTCCTCCCACACTCCAAGTTTGGTTTGTAGATTAATTGGCTTGGTATAATTGTAACTTGTCCCTAGTGTGTGTAGGATAGTGCTAGTGTGCCGGGATCGCCGGTCCGGCATGGACTCGGTGGGCCAAAGGGCCTGTTTCCGTGCTGTATCTCTAAACTAAACTAAACTAAAATAACCAGTGGTTCATGGCTTGCAAATACATTCTAATATGCTTAGTGGTTGTTTCAACCTGCATGACAGAATTCAACCAAGATCTGACTTCTCACTTTGAATCCCAGAAACTGAAATTTAAGGTCAAAAGGTCAAAGGTTATTTATTGGCCACATACACCAATTGGTGTAGTGAAATGCTTATATGCCAATGCAGCACATAAAAAAAAGAATACAGACATAACAATAATAAAGAGATTTAAACATAAAAAACATCCCCCCACAATGGTTCCCATTATGAGGGAAGGCACAAAGTCCAGTCCCCATCCCCTTGTCCACCCATAGTCAGGCCTATTGAGGCCTCCGCAGTTGCCTTTACGGAGGGCCCGATGTTCCAGGCCGTTCCTCTCGCCGGATGATGGTGCTCCGGCGTCAGGAGAATCCTCTCAGCGGTTTGGGATACCTGGAGCGGCCGCTTCCTTATCAGAGACCGGGGCTTTTGAAGCCAACAGGCCACGCTGGATGGAGCTCCACCACTGGCGATCTCGGCGAGAGATCCCAGGCTCCCGATGTGAAGTTCAGCGCCGCCGCCCGCAGCTGGCCACTCCACAGTCCCGCAGCTCCGCCATGTTTTTCCTCGGCGGTCTTCAGCTCATCGGAGCTCCAGCGCGGCGACCCGTGCAAGGCATCGCCTGCTCCGCGATAGCGCACCAGCGCTGCGCCACCGCCGAAGCCGAGGTTCTGGCCGGTCCCGACAGGAAACGCCGCTCCAGGCCCGCTGGTAGGCTGCGAGGACGGGTCGGAGATGCTGCCCGGAGAAAAGCCGCCTCTCCGACCAGGTAGGGACCCTGAAAAGTAGTTTATTGTTTTAAAACATATTCATAACAGTGAAACACTACATTCTGTGGTCCAGATTCAGCATCAAACAGACACCTGCCTTAATTATATACTGGTATTCCAAAAAGCATTTTGAAAGCACATGGAAGTAATGAAGGTCTACATATAATGACTTTATGACGTTAGAAAATATGGAATATCACTGAAGAAGAAGGAGAACTCGGTGAAAAATATAATTACTGTGTGAAAGGGAGAAGTGATAATAGTTGGGAGCAGCAGGCACACATGTGCACTTACTCTGTGCATTTCAATGGCTCCTGGAGGTGCCTTTCATGATAAACAGAGTGTTCAAACGAAAATGGACACAATTAATTCAAATGCTGAGACTGGATTACAGTCTCATGTCTCAGCATAAGCATGTCAGCCCACTGGGGTGGAATTACAACTGAAGCATTAAAGTGTCAGTGCAAATCTACAGGATTTACAATATTGCTATGAACATCTTCATGTTAGCCCCTGGGTCCACACCACTTTAATAGCACCATCCACATGACAGAAATTGTGTCACAAGCTAAAACCGGGTTAGAAAGGGATAACAAAGCTTCCTGAATGTTATTATTTAATGACATTGCAAGATAATAACTGTAATTAGCGAATACACAATGTGAAATGGTGGATTGAAAGGAATGAGCTACCCCACTGTGCACTTGATTAGTCTGCCAGTGTAAATGAATCCCCTAGATCTGAGTAAGCCCTTTGAAACTCGATAGTCCTGCCCTTACAATATAAATTGACTTTACGTGGAATGAATAAGTTTCAGCCTTGATACTTTACTGCCTGAGGAGTTCTCGAAAACAAGGCTGTGAACTTTGAAATTGGACGACATTTACAGGCCCATAAATCAAGCCAATAAAAATTATGAAAAGGAATATGGAGGAGTTTTTAGATATTACTTTGGCCCTGTGTGATACAGTATAACCAGACAGTGGTGGAATTGCAATGAAAGCCCCGGGGACACCAGCAGTAGTAAAGCTTTGAAATTTTAAAACAAAGTCATTTTTAGCATTAATTTAAACTGGCTGTATACAATAATTTCAAATACTGCAAGAATCCTGATTTTCTTTCCCTTCCACCTCAGTATTGAGTATGCTTTGCCTCCACTCCAGTTTTGTGGGCCCTGAGGTGGCTGATAAAACCAATATGGAAATGGAAGCATTTTCATCAGATTGATCAAGAGATTCATTAAATTAAGTAATTCAGCTTGGAAACAGGCCCTTTGATCCATCAAACTCACAGGTCCATCAATCACTCGTTCACCCTTTCTCCCAGGCCAGCAGGTTTGCACAGAAAAACTCAACCTCCTACTTACACGCATGATCTGTCCAGTGCATTCCCTCTGCAACTTTCCCAGCAACCTTTCGCCTCCTATGGAGATTTCTCACCAATTATCATCAATACCTTTCAAGCAACTTTCCTATATCAGACTATAATCCCAATGCTTATTGAAAACCACAATGTTCATCTCTCCGTAAGCCCATCTCCAACGTTTCCTACTGCAGCATGTTTTCCTATCAGATCAAAGGCTAGCCTGTCAAATAAGCTGACCGCTTGGCAAGAAACCTGGATGAAATAATAGTTTTCCTGTAATTCCAAAGTTGTAGGTATTTTGGTGCCCGTTTCTAACTTCAGCACTGCCCTAACATATGGTCCAAATGTGCAGTCTACTAAAGATGAATGCCAATACTTTTCAACAGTTGTTTATGACTCGACAATTAATACAGCTATATTAATTCTGCAGAGAGGACTCAGATGCACTCATTGGTTTCCTCGAGCAAGACGGTGCAGTCGGTACTCTGGATTGGTTCTGCTTTACCTATTTGGCATATCCAATTGTGAAGCCTTTAACACTTTTGGTGCAGCAGTTAATGCAAGAATTCATTGAGATGTATGCTATGTGCATGTGTGTGCTTCCATGTGGGTACGTGTGTGTGTGTGTGTGTGTGTGTGCGTGCGTGCGTGCGTGCGTGCGTGCGTGCGTGCGTGCGTGCGTGCGTGTGTGTGTGTGTGTGTGTGTGTGTGTGTGTGTGTGTGTGTGTGTGTATGCGTGTGTGTGTGCGTGTGTGTGTGTGTGTGTGTGTGTGTGCAGGGCCGGCCTTAGGAGGTGCGGGGCCCAATTGGGAAAAAAAATTGTAGAAATATAAAGAAATAATTATAAATGAGTCACGTGTCGTGAGTAACATGACAATTCGGGGGAGAGTTCCTTTCACAGCGTGTGGCGAGTCTAGCCGGGGTAAAGTTGCGAGGATGGAAGGAGCGTTGAGAAGGAGAGGGTCGGGTTCATGCCAGTAACACTCACTCACCGCTGCCGCGGCGCTCCGGGTGCCACCGCATTGTGGCTGAGGTGGGAAGCAGCTCGCCTACGAGCGGCTTCCATCACCGGACAGCGGAACCGACTGCCATCTCAGCGCCTTCTGCCGGCCCGCTCACCTCTGGCAGTGCTCTCCGTGTGAACAGTGAGGGAACCAGCTCAAGAGCAAATATCATATAGCGGAGTGGTCAGCGGGTGATGGATAACATCACAGCGGGCGGTGGAGCTTACTCTTGTGTCAGCGCGAACAACGGATCAATTGAGGTTACTCACACTGACATATGGAGTAAGCTCCTCCTTCAGACTGAACTGAACTCTCGTCGGTGAGAGTACTTGTGATTGTCTGAAGAAGGATCTCGACCAGAACCGCAACCCTCTCCCCAGAGCCCCTGCCCGTCCCGCTGAGCCACCACAGACAGGGAGTTGAAGGTAGACACAGGGGTGTCCACCTTCAACTTCAGAGCCAAACAAAAAACACAGAGTGCTGGAGGAACTCAGCGGGCAAGGCAGCACCCGCGGAGGGAACATATCACTTATCAGGAGCCGCCACGGGCCAGGACTCTTCCCACCCCCCTCCCTCTCCCCCCAACAGAAAGGAACCGCAGATGCAGCCATCTCCGCAAAACGTCTAAGAAGGAACTGTAGATGCTGGAAAATCGAAGATAGACAAAAATGCTGGAGAAACTCAGCAGGTGTGAAGCCCTGTCCCACTGTGCGAGTTCACCCAAGAGCTCTCCCGAGTTTTAAAAAAAATCAAAACTCGTGGTAAATACGTAGAATGAAAGTAGTGGGTACGTCGGAGCTCGGGACGTTTCAATAGACAATAAACAATAGGCGCAGGAGCAGGCCATTTGGCCCTTCGAGCCAGCACCGCCATTCAATGTGAACATGGCTGATCGTCCACAATGAGTACCCCGTTCCTGCCTTCTCCCCATATCCCCTGACTCAGCTATTTTTTAAGAGCCCTATCTAGCACTCTCTTGAAAGCATCCAGAGAACCTGCATCCACCTCCCTCTGAGGCAGAGAATTCCACACTCACCACTCTCTGTGAGAAAAAGTGTTTCCTCGTCCCCGTTCTAAATGGCTTACCCCTTATTCTTAAACTGTGGCCCCTGGTTCTGCACTCCCTCAAGAATGTCCTTCCTCAAATTAGGGGACCAAAACTGCACACAATACGCCAGGTGCGGTCTCACTAGAACTCTGTACAACTGCAGAAGGACCTCTTTGCTCCTATATTCGATTCCTCCTGTTATAAAAGCCAACATGCCATTTCTTAGTGCTAACGGCAGGTACTCGGGAAACGTGGTAACTCGTGAAGATTTTTCAACATGTTGAAAAATGTTCACATGTAAAATATACTCAGGATGTAAAAATGTGATACTTTTTAACACGTAGTCATACCGTAGTAACTTGTGAGTTTACCGTAGTAGGACCTGGTGTCCTATATCACTATTGTATGTTCATGATGGAAATAAGAATACTCTGTATATTCATTACCTTTGAATTGTAGTTTTATGTAATTCTCCCATAATTTCTGTTGCATTTCACAATATCTATCAGACATACAGAATGTTGCAAGGTAATATCTTGCCCAAACTCAGTTGTATCTTTCTATCTCAATAAATATCACAAAATATGCCATTGTTTCAGCCACATTATGACAAAATATAGATTGTAGGTTATTTGTTATCAGAAATTCCATCCCAGAAACAACAGTACTTAAAGAAGGTTGATCCATATCCAACAAAATGTGATAATTGCATAAAATGTATTATTGTCTAAGAAATTTGGTGTGGAATGATAATCCATCTCAGTACTCATTTAGGCAAGTCCCAAGCTGTACATACTTTTCCCCCACCCCCAATCCCCCTCGCCCAATCTTCATTGAACCTACCATTTGACTAATATTTTACTCAGCTGCTGTAACGTTTCCTTCCTATCAAAATCTCTGTGTAGCATCTCTGTCCCTATCTTCCAATTCCCACTTTGAAATAAAATACAACTTTCGAACAAAATTTTCGCAGCAGGATCGCTATATAAAGACAAATATATGTATTTTATCCAGCATTCCCCCCCCCCCCCCCCCGTACCACCACACAAGAAGCGTAACTTGAAGCGTTTACATTTGGAGAAGTTCAATACGGACCAGGAACGAAAATTAATAGCTATGAATCGATTAACAGCGAGCTACGAGGTTAGATTGAAACACCTGTCAGAGGGCTAAGAAACAATCCTGAGTTGACGGCGTATTGTTTTAAGTGAGCATTTTGCAGCGACCTCACATATTCTGGTTAAATATTCTTTCCACGGAAATCTCCTATTTCACTTTGAAATTATATTCATTTAAAACCATTTGTAACATCAGTAACCACCTTAATGTTTGTGCGTTTAGTACCAGGTATGCTTGAAACTATTTATTGTAATGTACTGTATCTTTAAAAAAAACTATATCAACCAGGTGTGAAAATTACACTGAATTGAACGATGATTGAAAATGCGTGGGAATCGACTAATCGCGATCCTGCTGCGAAATGTTTGTCGAAAACTGTATTTTATTTCAAAGTGGGAATTTGAAGATAGGGACAGAGATGCTACCAGAGATTTTAAGCTCCTTGTGTGAACTCGCACAGTGGCACAGGGCTTGAGGCAGCATCTATGGAGTGAAGGAAATAGCCGGGTCTGAAGGGTCTCGACCCGAAACGTTGCATATTTCCTTCGCTCCATAGATGCTGCCTCACCCGCTAAGTTTCTCCAGCATTTTTGTCTACCGCAAAACGTCAATGATTCCGGGAATGCCGAGAGAGCTCGAGAGAGGTGGGGAATGGGAGAGAGAGAGCGCACGGGAGAGAGAGCGCACGGGGGAGAGAGAGTGCGCGAGAGGGAGAGGGAGGGAGAGAGCGAAAACAGAGAGACACAACGTGGGTCGGTAGGTAAATTGAATGACTAACCTGCACACCAAGAATGTCACCAAGAAGAAGTTCTCAATCATGATGGTGAGTTTTAAGAAATTCTCAATGTGTCATTAATGCATCAATCTACATTCCTCAGTAAAATGTAATTATGTTTTGAAGAAGTGTTAATGACGGCACGTGAATTGTATTCAAAGGAACGCAGCGTCATTGATACTTCTTCTAAAGCACAATTACACATTTACTGAGGAATGTGGATCGATGCATTGATGATGCATTGGATAACTACTTGTTAACTACTGGCTGTTAACACATCGTTTGTGTCTGATGGCCGCACAGCGCTTATATTCCAGGTACAAAACCATGTAAGTTTTGTAAAAAAATCCGTAAGGCGAATTAAAAAAAAAAAATCTTTATTTAACAAAGCAAATTTGTATTTCCATATGAAATACGGAAAATTAACGCAGGGCCAATTTGGAAAAATCAGTTCAATCGGCCTAGGGCCGGCCCTGTGTGTGTGTGTGTGTGTGTGTGTGTGTGTGTGTGTGTGTGTGTGTGTGTGTGTGTGTGTGTGTGTGTGTGTGTGTGTGTGTGTGTGTGTGTGTGTGTGTTTGTGACTAAATGCACATGCATGTGTGTGTACCAACGCATGTTTGCTCCAGGAAATTTTCAAAACATATGTGATATAATTGTCAGAGAACAAATTGTGCCATTGACATTCAAATATATTGGATAATGAGAGGTTAATATTCTCTGAAATATTAATGAAACAAATAAATACAATAAATAAGTCATTTATAATGTGTTCCCCATGTCAAAAAATGACGTAGCATTATCTGAAAATGAACTATAAAATTATTTACATTACTATTACTTAAATTATAGATCTTCAAAGTCATTTGTCTTTTAAAACAGGATCATTACATATGGTTATCTGCCACCTATCAAAGCTAAAGATGGGCTCTAGAGTACTTTGAAAAACTTAATCTACACACAGATCAGACAGATATCATGCTGCATATTCAATTCAGAGTTTGTACAAATTAATTGGGAGAAATGTAAATTAGCATGTCATTATTATGTCATTTTTTAAAATGAAGTCCGAGTTTTTCCAATTGTGAGCATTTGCTTCCTTGGCTTACAAAGTCTCAGACGTTTGACTGCTATAAACTAATGTACATATTTTAATGTAGACTGAAAAAAAAGTGTTCAGGACACGTAGTGTGAAATATCAGTCAATTAACTTTAAATTACACCACACAGATTTATTTGCAATATTAGCTGTTTGCTTTTAATCCCATTTATAAATATGTTAATCAAGAACTGGAATATGACTATGTCTCATAGTAATAACAATTTCTCCATAAAGTAGTTTGTAGAATGATTCTGTATGGGACCATGGTTACGTCTTAGAGGACGCTAATAGGTGACATGGCCATTTTATAGGTGACATTACCTATATGCAAAGGTTCTTATGTTTATAATAGTACAGAAAATGGTCATTTTAGAT
The DNA here is from genome assembly GCA_038087875.1 of Malacoraja senta. Classification (NCBI taxonomy): domain Eukaryota; kingdom Metazoa; phylum Chordata; class Chondrichthyes; order Rajiformes; family Rajidae; genus Malacoraja; species Malacoraja senta. The sequence continues at coordinate 33,735,828 of CM075983.1, forward strand.
GGGACCAATATTCCTCTCCTTATTTCCTTGTACTCTTGCCACTTATATTCACTTGCGCATATCCATCAACTTCCCATTTGATTCTGATTTGAATTGCCCAGAGGGCTATTTTAAAGGGTAGTATTTTTAATTTCCTTTATTGCCCCTCAATCTCTCAATCAACTCCATGCCCATGTGTTTTTCCAAGAGAGAAACATAAGCAAAAAAAAAAGAGGGTCCAGAGGAGGTTTACGGGAATGATCCCAGGAATGAGTGGGTTAACATATGATGAGCGTTTGGCGCCACTGGAGTTTGGAAGGATGAGAGAGACTTCATTAAAAATTACCGAGTTGTGAAAGACCTAGATATAGTGGATGTGGATAGAATGTATCCACCAGTGGGAGAGTTTAGGACCAGAGGTCACTTATGAGATTTATGAATTTATAATCTCAGTGACAAATTTTTTTCTTTAATTTTGGTAACAGCAACAGCCACTGAAACTGAGCCCAGTTTAATTCTGTTTCATATACAGTTATAACGGGTACGGATAATTATTTATACTTATCCATGTTGACTATTTTTCTCATGTTTATTGTGTTCACAATTTATACCAATTTTTTTCATGATGCAGAAAAATACAGCCCAATATACTTTTTCACTTTAGCTGATCTCTGAAAACAAAACAGGACATTTTTTCAAAGAAAAATATGAACATTCGGGGATTGTTAATATTATTTTCTTCCATACCGCCAGAATAATATTAATTCATATCCGTTGGCAAGGGGGAAAATAATTCCTAGAATGCTCTGATATAATATGTTGGTGATAAAGTAATCAAAAATAATTTGAACATGTTCTTTTTCCAGTGAACAATTCCCACTGTATCTGTCTTCTGCAGAGTAGATAATCTATTTTGATTCCATTCCAAATCACGCAATACCAGAAATTTCAATTTAGGAAAAGCCAGCAAAAATAATTTCAAAATCCTGTTTGGATTATATGTCTTATTTTCTTGTACATGCTAATATTACATATCATTCATTTACAAAAAGCTATTGTAAGAATTTGGCTATTTGTGGGTATTTTGAAAGATTAGGCATAGCCAGAGATTTTTTTTAATTACTTTTTTTATTACTTCTGTGTTCAGAATATGTTACTATAGACTGAATGCTAACTGCTAGGAAGCAAAGTTTCACATGGTTAATAAAGTCATAATGACTGACACAAAACTTTCTCCAGCTTAACTCTTATCTGTATATATGTCCATGCGAAAGCAATAACTTTTAGCAAGTTGCTAAAATATAATCAAATATATTTCCTACTAATACTCAGCATTAAGCCTTGCTAGATAGCAGCTTAATATTAATGCGTCAGTTATGGCTTGGTGGGCAGTTCTCTTGTCTCTATGTCAATAGGTTGTAAGCTTCACTCCAGAGACAGTCTATTCTGTTTTCTATGTGATGTTGCACTAAAGTACCATCTGCTTTGTTAAAAGATTCCAAGACATTATTTCAAAGACCAGATAAGTTGTCTGCAGTATCTTAGCCATCAGTTTTGAATCAATCAACATTACTGCAAGATTATCCAATGATTATCATCTTGCTGTTTGTGAAAACTTGCAGTGTACCACATTTCAAGACAAGTCAAGGTGAGTTTATTGTCATATGCACAACTACGGTGTGATACATGTACAATGAAAATCTTGCTTGGAGCAGCATCGCATGCACTTAGTCTCAGACCACACACACAACATAATATACATATTAAGATACATAATAATAATAATACATAATAATAATAATAATAATAATAATAATAATACATAATTAATACATAATTAATACATATTAAGTAAAAGCGGAGCTGCGGGATATCGAGGAGACCCCAGTGAGAGTCTCATCAATAATGGAAGAGGGAACCCATAATAATAATACATATTATGGGTTCCCTCTTCCATTATTGATGAGACTCTCACTGGGGTCTCCTCGATATCCCGCAGCTCCGCTCTTACTCCCCCTCCCCCCATTCGTAACAAGGACAGAGTTCCCCTTGTCCTCACCTTCCACCCCATCAGCTGTCGCATACAGCATATAACCCTCCAACATTTTTGCCACCTCCAATGTGATCCCATCTGCTTTGTTAAAGCCCCATCTGCTTTGTTAAAAGATTCCAAGGCATTATTTCAAAGACCAGATAAGTTTTCTGCAGTATCTTAGCCATCAGCTTTAGCCAACATCTTCCCATCTCCACCCCTTTCTGCTTTCCGCAGAGACCATTCGCTTCAAAACTCCCCGGTCAACTCATCCCTTCCCACCCAAACCAACCCCTCCCCACATACTTTCCCCTGCAACCGCAGGAGATGCAACACCTGTCCCTTTACCTCCCCCCTCGAATCCATCCAAGGACCCAAACAGTCTTTCCAGGTGAAGCAGAGGTTCACTTGAATCTCCTCCAACCTCATCTACTGAATCCGCTGTTCCAGGTGTCAACTTCTCTACATCAGCAAGACCAAGCGCAGGCTCAGCAATCGTTTCACTGAACACCTCCGTTCAGTCCGTCTTGACCTACCTGATCTCCCGGGGGCTCAGCACATCAACTCCCCCTCCCATTCCGAATCTGGCCTTTCTGGCCTGGGCCTCCTCCATTGTCAGAGTGAGGCCCAACACAAATTGGAGGAACAGCACCTCATATTTCGCTTGGGTAGTTTACACCCCAGCGGTATGAACATTGACTTCTCTAACTTCAGATAGCTCTTGTTTTCTCTCTGCTTCCCCTTCTCCTTCCCAGTTCTCCCACTAGTCTTACTGTCTCCGACTACATTCTATTTTTGTCCCGCCCCCTCCCTACATCAGCCTGAATTTAGGGTCTCGACCTGAAACGTCACCCATTCCTTCTCTCCAGAGATGCTGCCTCACCCGCTGAGTTACTCCAGCATTTTGTGTCTACCATAATAATACATAAGATAGACACAAAAAGCTGGAGTAATTCAGCGGGTCAGGCAGCATCTCTGGAGAGAAGAAATGGGTGACGTTTCGGGTCGAGACCCTTCCTTCTCCCATTCCTTCTCTCCAGAGATGTTGCCTGTCCCGCTGAGTTACTCCAACTTTTTGTGTCTTTCAGTTTAATCCAGCATCTGCAGCTCCTTCCTACACATAATAAGACATAAATTATCTATAAATTATGGAAACAGGACCTTCAACCCAACTTATCCATGCCAAACAAGATGCCGTATCTACACTAGTCCCACCTGCCTGCATCTGGTCCACATTCTTCTAAACCTTTCCTATCCATGTACCAATCCAAATGTCATTTACATTTCATTATAGTTCCTGCCTCAACCACCTCATCTGGCAGCTCATTCCATATACCCATCACATTTTTTGTGTGGAAAATGTTGTCCCTCAGGTTTCAATTAAATCTTTCCCCTCTCAAATGAAAGCAATGACCTCCTGTCATTGATTCCCCTACTCTGGGTAAATCTGTGTTGTGTTGGAGAGCCAGGATGTTCACCACAAAAATGTAGATGCACATGTGAGAAGATGGGATGGAAATAGCTAGAGCTCATACTGAAAGGACAATACATGTAATTGTATTTTGTTAACTGTTGCTTCTTTAGTGATAATATAATGATAATACTGTAGCAGTCACTGACACATTACACCTCTTGCAGGTAAATTCATACAGAATCCGAGGCAACATGGGCAGGCCAGTAAGGAGCATGTACAATTCTATGTCCTGAACATCAAAATCCACATGATAATGAAGCCTGTAACCAGGACAAGGATGAATCAATATAAGCAAGCTTATTTTTCATTCTCAATGGTTTGCACATCCTGCATCATCCTCATCCCACAATCTCCTCTGAATTATAATATACATTGATGAAAGCATGCACCTCTTACCTTATCTCCTTCTCTCAATAGAATCTTACACCTTATTTCTTTCTCCTTTTGGATACCCAAGAAATACAAATTTGGTGGCATAGTACAGGAACAAGAAGGAGAGAACGAGTATCAAGACATATTATCTCTCAACAAACTCTCACATGTGCCAACTCAGATATTCAATGCTTGATGCCTGTGTTGAAGCCCAACTTGGAATGGGTTAACATAAGATGAGAAGACCAAACCATCATATTTGGTACTGAGCCTCTACTCACTGCACACAAGTAGTCTGGAAAAAGGACAGAGAAAATGCAGAGGATCAGTGCCAGCTTGGTCAAAGTTAAGGCCTCAAATTTGTAATATTGCAGAGAACACAGCACAGGACTTGATAAGTCAACCTGCAGAAGAAGCCTGATGGATGAGAATGGTGAAATGTTTGGTCTTCTGATGGGACTGCTTTAGAATCAATTCAGAGTCAAGGATCCTGAAGTAGACCAACTTCAACTCAACACACAGCTCTGCAGAGAAATGGGGATCGGACGTGAGTATACTTATGGGCACAACCGTCTTGTAGTTAGTTCTGAATGGTCAGTAATAGACCTTCTACGCAGTCCAGTTGTTCTTCAGAAATCTTTGAATCCTGCTGAAATAGCACTAAATGTTTCCAATGGAATATGGTATGCAGAGATTTTGTTTCCACTAAACTTCAATCTCCTCATGATGATATTTCTTCTTCTCATGCATGTCTGTGTGCCTGCCACAGAATGTATTTCAGAACTCCTGGTGCTCAAATAGAAAGTGCTAATAATTCCAATGTTTCACTGGGTTTGTTCACCAATTATTTTCCATTGATGTGTACTTCCAAAGACCACTACCCCTTCAAACCATGGACATTGTAATCATAAATGGTTATAACAATAACTATAAAGATTTTGACAGAAACTATCACATCTTTTTGTATGCCAGAACTAATTATGATAGGAAAGAGACCAAGAAGCAAATGCAAGTTAAAATAAGAGAAATTCATGGGTTGGTATTAAAGGAAAAATGCCATTTAAAAGAGATAATAATATGAAGATTGATTGTATGGAACACAGGAGATGTGAGAAATGACTTTTATGCAAAGAATGTATTGTAAAAGGGAAGAGAGAACAGAACATTTGGTGTAAAAATGGTTTATTATATTGAGAATTTCAGTAAAGAACGCCTCACAGGCCAATAATCTAAATCCAGGGAATTTATTACCTTATACTTGTCATTTTCCACTTTTGAATGAAACTAAGCATATTTTGAATGATCATACGACACTTTAATCAAAGTAAACTTAGTAAGGTTAATGATTGTATATTTTACAAACAATGGTTAATAATTCACTGCAAGAGAAATCTTTTGGTCTTTCTGTTCTCCGTGAAACTGCAAATTTAATGCAATTCATTACTGATACATATATAGCTTTGTTCGATATGCATTTTTTCCAGTTCCCATTCTAAATAATTGTTTAGCCTCTTTTTTGCAGTTGTGAGTTTCCACCTACCATAAGTATTTTCTAAAATACCAACCCAAAATAGTAATGTTACAAGGATCAATCCTACGCAGCCAGAGGATTATTTGTGTGATAAATTTATCTTCGAAACTGTTTATTCTGTTTTATCTATGGTTCAATATTGCATGTATGAACAAAACATCTAATTCAGAGGTAAACGTTCAATCTTAACATATTTTAAAGGTTTATTTAAAATATATTAATTTATTTTCTTGATAAATATATCAGATTGTTAAAAGAACAAGTTAATCTCTGCTCCAGCAAAGTTCAGTCAGGAACTGCATGAACTGAAAAATCCTTGTGGCAAACATCCTGGTTTGATTTTTGCCTTGCTTCAGATATTTGCATGAATTATCCTTGCCCAAGCTCCCACATTCACGTTTAGCTTGATAGAGTTAAAGAATTGAATCTTCATGCACAATATACAGTAAGGGATGCGGAATGCAGATATATGTTTGCAGCGAAACAATAGGTTTTCCTCACAAATAACTAGGTATACAGATTCCTGCATTGAACCACGAGCTACATGTCAACAAGCAAAGGTGGGCTTCCTTCACTGGCACTGAATGGAAATCAAACTGGAATAGGGCTTCTAAAGGTAGCAGGAGGCATCAAGCTGATTAACCAGTCATTAATCTTTGAGGTAATGGATGTAGACGAATGTAAGAAAGATAAAGATTAAATTTGAAATAGTTGGCCCAAGTACACATAGAAGCACAGTCATTAAGATGTGAGCTAGAGGGTGCAAAAGTACTTTAAAAAAATAAAAAATTGAGGTCGGGTAAGGGGGGATGATAGTTGAAGAGTTGGTATGTCCTATTTACGTGATGCTCAAAAAAAAAAAAAACATTTGTTTCTCTTTTTTTCTCTTTATCTTTTCTTTTCTTAGGGCCTATTTCTTAACTCTTTTTCTTTTTGTTTTTAATTTCGCTCTTATAGGGTCTTCGTCCTTTTTTGTTGTTACATTTTCTACACTTTTCTACACTTGCACTTTTTCCTTCACTTTCTTCTCTCTTTCAATCTTTTCTTTCTCTAGTGTAAAAAAATAAATAAAGGGAGTACATTAATTGTAAGAAGATATAAATGACGAGTATTAATGTATGTGGTTGTAATGTAATGTACTTCTAATAAATAAAAATTAAAAAAAAAAAAAAAAAAGATGTGAGCTAGTATCCAGCGACCTGGATTATTGGAGTGTGGACATGCTTGAATCCTGCTTGCCTTAAATTCAAATAATTAAGAAAATCTGAAATGGAAAAAATAAAGTTTGTAGTGACAGCAATAATGGACTGTTATAAACTCCCCATCAAGTTAACGTTTGACCACTATGGAAGGAAATCTACTATCCTTACCTGCTCTGGCATCCGTTACACAACATCCAGCAAACCCACTCCGTCCAGGGGAAATTAGGAATGGGCAATGTGTTGATGTCACTAATGTCTACTAAAAAATATAGCATTTTATCATTACCTGTAGCTCTATCCAAAGTAATACATGATACAATTGTAACAGTAAATAGTAAGATTAAACGAGAACTTACCAGTTTGAAGTTTGATCTTTATTTTATGAGGAGTTACGATGAGCGATTACGTGAAGAAGGCCGTCACCACGCATGCGCGTCAATCTTCAATGCAGCGGTGTGAAATCACAGAGAAGAGTTGTTGAACTAAAATAGTAAGATTAGAGTTGACTAGAACTTACAGAAAGATCTTTATGTTACGAGGGTCGGGAGCGGAGGGCACGTAATCGCTCATCGTAACTCCTCATAAATAAAGATCAAACTTCAAACTAGTAAGTTCTCATTTAATCTTACTATTTTACTTCGGAGTCACGTGAGTGACTACGTGAAGATTTTGAAGCTCTGTGATTTCATGCCGAGGAATGAGTCCACGGGTCACAACTGCATCAATTGACCAGGACGAGTGAGAAAAATATTAATGCATTCAAACATGACATGGTTAAACAATACTGATACTTTAATAACAAAAGAAAAATAACAGTGACCCCTCTCACCCAGGGGGAAACTGTGAAACAGAACTTAAAACAGAATCAGCAAAAATCCCCGGTCTGGCGATAGGCTTGTTATAAAACCTTTGGTACGTCCGCTCATTAGACCATCCCGCAGCCGCTAGAATGTGGTCGAGAGGGACGTCCATATCCCTTGCTGCTGATGTCGATGCAGCTCTGGTGGAATGAGGTTTAAAAGTGTCAGTGTCCACTCCTGCACACGCCAGAACCTGTTTAATCATTCTAGAGATGGTGTGCACCGTAACCTTTTTATGAGGTTTGGTATAACTAACAAAGAAGGAGAGTTCCAAGCCTCTCAGGCTCTTAGTGACCTTTATGTATTGAAGTATGTGTGACACCACACACAATCCTAGGTCTGAGGGGTATGCCATAAAACTCAATTTGAGCCCCAACATCCCTGGCTTGCTCTGCTTAATGAGGTCATGAATAAAAAAGGTGATGTTATTACAAGATGTACCCATACTGTCCAGTCTGAGTTTATGTAATGTCTGGACCCGTTGTGCTGAGGCCAGCACCATGAGCATGACTACTTTAAGTGTAAGATGGTGCAGAGACAGAGATGAAGCTGGTGCCCACTAACGGAGCAGCGTGAGAACCACGCTCACATCTCATATTTGTGAATACCTGGGCCTAGGGGGAGTGGAGATAAAAATGCCCTTCATAAACTTCGTTATTAAAAGGTGAGATCCTACCGTGTGGTTCCCTGACCCCAGCCATAAATAAGATGACAAAGCGCTCCTGGCACTGTTAATGGCACTGTAACTGAGCTTGTGATCATAGAAAAGTGACGAAAGAAACTCCAAAATGTCCGTGATAGAAGCCGTGTCATATGAAATATTAGAGCGGGAACAGTACATCTCCCATTTCCTTATGTGAGTGATGTACTGTTTCTGGGTGCTCTTCCTCCAGGCCGCAGTGATGACATCTATCGTACGATCTGAAAGCCCGTGCCCCAGGAACGGTCTCCTCAGAATCTGCAAACCAATACATGTATACGGTCATGAAGAGGGTGGCTTTCCCCTGTCACCTGGTGTAGCAGCAGATTTCTGCTCTTGGGCACTGCCATAAAAGGCTGTGTAATTAAAGCTAGAACCAGTGGGAACCAATGCTGAGTAGGCCAGTCTGGTACTACCAATATGCCAGAGGCGGAGTCTTGCTTGATTTTGGCCAAACATCGACTAATGAGGCAGAATGGGGGGAAACATACAAAAAATTTCCATCCCAGTGTAGCGAGAATGCATCTACTGCTACTGCCCCTGGGTCTGGCTCCCATGACACATAAATTGGTAACTGATGATTAAGCCTGGATGCAAACAGATCAATGTCTGGTACACCATAACGAAGGACAATGTCATTAAACACTTTGTGATTCAACATCCATTCTTTGTTGTCATTAAACTCTCATGACCTGGTGTCTGCTACCGTGTTATATCTACCTGGTAAGTAGAAGCTGAAACCCAGATGTTTCCCGCAATACACCAGTGCCAGATGAGATTAGACAATTTAACACAGGATACAGACTTATTTCCACCCATGTGATTAATGTACGCTACTGCTGTAGTGTTGTCAATCTGAAGTTGGACATGTACATGATGCATGTTGGTACAAAAAGCCTTTAACCCATAGAGTGCTCCCAACAGCTCTAAGTAGTTAATACCATGTGACTGAGGCATCGATGATTCCTGCAGATCCCATCTGCCACCGCAGCTCGAGACGCTGTCGGTAGCACCCCAACCTAGCACACTGGCATCAGTCTGCAGGATAACTGATGGTGTATCGACTAAAATAGTACTAGAACAATACTGAATATTGGTAACCCACCATTGTAACTCAGCCAGGGCTTTAGGTGGCAATTTGTATGGGTCTATCGAAGCGACCTCTATGAAGCTTGAGTGCCTGTTCCTTTGCACGCTGTAAGTTTTGGTAGTGCAAAGGCCCGAACGGAGCAGCTGGGAAAGCAGCCACTAATTTTCCAATTATACTAGCCACATGTCTAATAGAAGGTTGATTATTAACAATGAGTTTCCTGCATGCTTCAATTAACTCTAATTGCTTGTCCCGAAGCAGAGTCACTGACATGTGTACTGAGTTAATGGTGAATCCCAAATAGTCAATTAACATAGATGGTACCAATTTAGACTTAACTGGATGGATTAAGAACCCCAGTTTCTCAAAAATGAGTTTTGTAGGTGACACAGATAATTCAGCTAATTCCAAAGTCCTCCCAATGACTAAGATGTTGTCCAAATATGCCATGACTATATGATGCTGTGCCCTGAGTAGCCCCAGGACTGGTTTTAGCAATTTAGTGAATAGTCTGGGTCTGAGGTTAATCCATTAGGCAATGCTTTAAACTGCCACAACTGCTCCATCCAGTTAAACTTCAAAAATCTCCTGTGATCTTCATGAATGGCCACTGAATAGTAAGCATCTTTGAGGTCAATGCTTGCCACATAGCATCCCTTGGAAAGCAGTTGTTTGGCAGTGACAACAGTTTCCATTTTGAAGTGTTTATACTGCACAAAGGTGTTATGCTCTGTTAAATCAAGGATAATTCGACATCCTCCATCCTTCTTTTGCCTAGTAAATATGTTGGACACAAACTGGTGAGGCTCATGACTCAACCTCTCAATTACCCCTTTCTTGAGCAAAGACTCAATTTCTCCTTGTGCACTCATACACTCCTGTTGTGAAAACACAAAAGAGCGGCTAGGTGTATGCTGAGTGGGTGGAGGCGAGTCAGAAATGAACTCAATTTGGAAACCTTGTATACAGTGCAGTATAAACTGGTCAGATGTTATCCAATGCCATTCATGCAAGAAAAATTGTAATCTCCCCCCAACTTGTAACTGATCCATTGCAGGCTCACTTAACTTAGTGGTTACTGGCGGTATGGTCTCTGCTTCTGCCCCCAAGGTCTGGGGGGTAAGGCTGTTGCAGGACGCCATCCCCGCATCTTGAACATGGCCCGGCTTGGGCCCTGCCCTAAAAAAGGCTTCTGTGCCTGTTGCTCGGAACCACATCCACCTTATCCGGCGAACCGGCTGGTATGGAGAGGAGGGTAGGGGTACTGTCGCCGGAAAGATGACACCTTGGGAGGTGCCTTGATAAGGCCAACAGTTTTAGCCTCCTGATCCAGCTCCTTTACCTGTTTAGGCAGGTCTTCTCCGAACAGGAGGCTTGGGGGTTGGACATTCCCCGGCTTGCACAGCCCAGCAATTTTTGGGTTTAGAGCAGGACAGATGGCATTCTTCCTGAGGCAATTGATTTCAAAATGTGCATTGCACATTAATGCCATCGCTGGATATCAGAGAGGGGCACCCCATCCACTGACCTGGCAAAGGCCGTAATGCCTGAGGCAAGTAGCCTGAGAATTTTTTGGATTTTAACCTCTTGGGTTCTGACGCCCCCTCCAATGTGTCCCCAGATAGATTGGTTTACAACCGGGACACTTAGTGAGGCACAGTTCAGTGGAGTATTATACTTGGCAGTAGTTTCCTCGATAGTTTGGTCTTGGAGTTGATGGGAGACCAGATAATTTATGCTCATGGCGAGCTCTTCTCCCAATGGCTCCCCTGTTAGGGCAGGGATAGCAAATCTGGATGCCATAGGGGGTACATCCGATGTTTGCCTCTCATGCCATGAAGCATGCTGCCCAACTGTGCCTCCGTACTCTGGGTCAGTATAACACTGGCCTCGTATGCTCCCCTCATCAGAGAGGGAGATATTCTGCAGCCCTGACACAGGTGCCGCTGCCTCGGGTTCTCTGTAATCCCCGGGCTCCGATAGCTCCCTCCTATGGAGCATATCTATTTGGAGCAATCTCTCCACCAGGTTCTCCATGTGGGTCAGCCTGCCAATAACACTGCCCATAGGAGGGGAAATTTCCACCTCCTGGCCCGATCATCTGAGTCCAGGGCCCTCACAGATTTTCTGGTGGCTTTCCTCCCCCGCAAAGCAGCCAAGGCGCATTCTGGCAGCACCACGTCTGTAGCCGCTGGCTCCTCTGCCAGCGACCCTGAAGGCGAATTTGGAGGTCGCCCGCTGCCCGCAGGCCCGTGGTCTTCCATAGCCGGTTTCGTCGTGGCCTGCCTCTTTACCTTGGACATGTTCTCCCGAAGTCCGATGTTGAAAGGTAAGCAAAATCCCCGAGCCGGGAGCAACGACCTCAGATAAGTTATGAACACTAACCTGAGCGTTTTGATGCGCATGCATGGTGATGGCCTTCTTCACGTAGTCACTCACGTGACTCCGAAGTAAAATTTACATTCTTCCAGTGTTCTTTTTCCATCATCGATCCAAATTATCAAAATGTCCTTATACTATTATATCAGTATCACTCCATGAAGCATATTCTTACATGATAATACATATTCATTGTGTGACAAAATCTTAAAAGGGGATCTCTGTGCTTCAATTTTCTTGTAGCAAGCAATGTAGAGGAACAGAGATGGGAAGGAGAGTGAAGTATTCCCTTGTAGTAGTGCAGAATATATTACTGGACAACTAGAATGGAGGAGAATTAATTTTTAAATTCCATTTCTAGTCTAGAGCTAATATCACCCTGTGCTAATGTTATCAACACACAGCGTTAATTCACATAAAACCAGAAATCTGAAGAAGGGTCTTGACCCGAAATGTCACCCATTCCTTCTCTCCAGAGATGCTGCCTGTCCCACTGAGTTACTCCAGTATTTTGTGTCTACACAAAGCCATTACATGCGCAGTAAACGAAATATTACATAATGTAACATTTTGTTTACTGCACATCATCAAATATCACAAATATGATATTTGATGATGTTGTAATGGCACGAAAATGTCAGCTGCTGACCTGATTGGTAATGAGGTTTGCACCTACAGTGATTTCAAAATGTTTTCCAAGGAAGAAAATAAGAGAACCATTTGGGGGAGCATTAACATATGTTTGCTACTAGCAAGTCATTGAAATATTTTTATCCACTGAATACTCATTCACAATATTGTTAGAAATCAAATCTGATCACTGTATACCCCAGAGATTACACTACTAAACCAGGCACGGAAATCGCTTTCAAAACATGGGGATGACCGGGGGAGCGCAATTTCTTGGCGGCCGCACGCGCATGCGCACACTCACACACACACACACACATGCGAGGCTTCGGAGGCTTCAGACGTGGGCCCTGTGGATGGTAATTAGTGATGAATGCCGGCAGTCGCCGAAAAAATCGCGTAAGTGGGACAGGCCCTTAATTTCCCATCGAATCTTCAGCTCCCACTACTCGAGATGCAGGTGCTTTGTGATAAAAACATTGAAGCTTTTTCCTAAGGTGGATTTTCTTCTGAAATGTAGCAAACTGTATTGATCGTGATTGACTCCAGGTGGCTATTTTATTTCAAGAGTTAAAACATAATGGCAAGTATTATAAATGGCACATATAAAAGAAAGCTAACAAACCAATGAAGAAACCATCATTGTTGGTATAATTTTCAGTAGCACTCATCACCTGTTTGTCCTCTGGTTTAGTTGTGAACAGGTGTGTTGTTGGCTTGTGGATCGCTAACAATCGAGAACAGCTTTTATAAAGCGTGATTTGCTACATTATTATATGCATACCATTCAGTTTCTGGAAAGTTAGTTTCTGGTCGGGACCCTTCTTCAGACTTCAACCACTAGAGCTGCTGCCTCACAGTGCCAGAGACACGGGTTCAATCCTGACTTCGGATGCCATCTGTGTGAAGTTTGCCCTTTCTCCCTCTGACCATGTGAGTTTCCTCCTGTTTGAACAAGGGTCCCGACCGAAATGTCACCCATCCTTTAACTCCAGAGAAGCTGCCTGACCATCTGAGTTACTGCAGCACTTTGTGTCTATGTTTGGAGTTTTAAATAATCCTAACGTCAGACGGGAGCAGCGCCCCCAGGCCCACAGCCAGCGCAGAGAAGCAGCACTAAATCCAGCTCAACTCTGCCTGTTAACCTACCAGCCCTGCCTGGACTTACGGGAACGACGGCCCAGGCTTACGGCCAACGCGGAGAAGCAGAGCTAAATCCAGCTCAACTCTGCCTGTCTCTCCGGGTTAACCTACAGCCCTGCCTGGACTAACGGGACACCAGTCCGGAGCCATGGAGCTAGCGCTGCTTCTCCGTGCTGGCTGTAAACCTGGGCCGTCGTTCCCGTAAGTCCAGGCAGGGCTGTAGGTGAACCTGGCGGGACAGACAGAGTTGAGCCGGGTTTAGCGCTGCTTCTCTGCACTGGCTGTGGGCCTGGGGGCACCGCTCCCGTTGGACTCCTGAAGTCTCTGGCCACCCCCAGGCATGGGGGGGGGGCACTCGGGTGGGGACAGAGATGGTCCAGTGGCTTTTCGGCAGCGATTGCAGTGCCGGAGACCCGGGATCGATCCTGGCTGCAGATGCGGCACAGGTCTGTGTCCAGGGCTGCCGAGAGTGCTTTTCGCTTGTGACCTATGACCTGGGCATGCAATTCAAGCTCCGCTCTATGATCTTTGCTCTACCAGGACGTCTCACTCCTCCAATCACCGTGCTCTATCCTCAGTCCCACACCCCTACTTCCGCCTCTGACCGACACCTCCCTCCTCCAATCATCGCGCTGAATCATCATGGTCTCCCCCCCCCCCCCATTGCCTGCTGACTGACATCTCTCTCATCCAATCGGCGCCCTCGATCATCAGTCCCACCCCCACTGTCTCGCGGAATGCGGATATTTCACCAAGTTTTAAAATCCGGATTACAAAAAATGGGGGGGGATCGTCCCCCACCTCTCAAAACAGGGGGCCTGCCCCCCCCCCCCGGGATTTCTGCCCCTGTCTAAACAGAGGTAATGTCATTGTGTGACTGCTGGAGGACCAGGCCATTTCCTATGCCTTGTCTCTAGTTTATGAGATGAACAACAAACAAAGCAACAGGAAATGCTTGCATATTATTCATTGGTGGAGTCAGGGTTCCAACAGTGCTTGTTTAAAGGTTCCTCAAAACTGGACAGAATTAGATTGATAATTTCAGTTGGAGCTTCACATTAGAATACTCAGCAAGGCTCATATGCCCTGAATATTATTGTCTTGATTATTAAATGAGGGCATAACATTTATGAGTTGAGATTCAAATCATTATTGGAATGATGATGGCTGTAGATTAAGTAACTGTTTATCATTCGTTATGATATTTTCTTTGAAATATATAGATTAAATATACCTTCAAGCTATACATTAAACTATTCCAGATCTGAAGGGATTGTACCAGTTAATACTCCTAACAAAGATCAATGTTTTAACCAGTGGCTTTTGATGGTAAAGAGTAATTACATAGGACTTCAAAAACAGTCTATCACTCATGGAAACTATGCATTCTGACACAGAAGCATGAATAACTGTGTTGTTTAATGTTTAGTGAAAACTGATGCATTGGCTCAATTTCTAATTACAGATGATTTCAGTATTAATACCAAGATCTGTATTTAATAATTTACATAAATTGAGTTATTTCTACTTGAGAGAATGTGGGTAAATTGATATGGATTTCCACCACACCTCACCTCAACTCTCTTTTACCACCCTATCAAGCAGAGAGTGAGTGACCAGAATATGATCAGTGTTCAGGTAGGAAGCTAATTAAACAATATTAAGGGATAAACCTCATTGTGATTTGCATGCAATCTACAGTTACAAAATTAATTGGCGTCATAAATCTGCTCCTGTAGCGGAGCCTGCTGGCGTACGCAGAGATCGAACCCGGCATTCGGAAGCCGCGGTCACGTGACTCGGGAGGGCCCGATTGTTTCGCGCGTTTTTTCACTTGCGCGCGTTAGTTCAGCGCTGACCCCCGTTGTGGGCAGACGTGTCTGTAGAACCTGCATACTGGCAATCAAACTTGTGAATAAAGATTTATTGAAAACTCCAGTAGTCGTTTCTCAGACCACTAAATTGGTGACCACGACCTGCCTAGCCGTCGTTAGACAAGAAGAATTATGCAGGAAGAGAGTGTTCCCCTCAGAATCGGCCAGCACGAGGCAGGGCGCACCGGCCTTCAAACTGCCAGCCTTTTGGCCTGATCAACTTCAGGTGTGGTTCGCCCATGTTGAGGCACAGTTCAAACTTCATCGCATCTTGCAGGACGACACGGTGTATTTCCATGTGGTGGGTGCATTGCCACAGGACTGTGCCTCGAGGCTGTTGCCCTACATCAGAGACCCTCCATCTAACGGCAAGTACGAAGGGATGAAGGCCCTGTTATTCCACGCGTACGGCCTTACCTGCAGAGACAGAGCAGCAAGGCTGCTGCACATGGACTGTATCGGCGACTGGCAGCCATCAACCATCATGGCGAAGATGTTGGCCCTGATGGACGGGCACCGCCCTTGCCTGTTTTTCAAACAGGCGTTCTTAGAGCAGATGCCCAACGAAGTCCAGCTAATGCTCGCCGGAGCTGATTTCAGCGATCCGCAACAACTCGCAGAGAGATCCGACGAACTGTGGGCGCACAGGCGACTGGACGTTTTCACTTTTGCCCGCCCCCTGGTCACACAACGGGTGCAGCCGAGCCGACATCGAGGAGAGGAAGAGGAAGCCCAGCCCAGCGCCAAAGAGGAATCGGCACAGCCAGTGGTCTACAGCCATCGCATATGGTGCTACTACCACCAACGATACGGACCCGAAGCCCGAAGATGTCGGAGCCCCTGCCCGTTTCTGGGAAAGGCCACGGCCGATCGTCCATAGAGGCGAACATGATCGGCCCCAACGAACGCCTCTACGTCCGCGATCGCCATTCCGGCCACCGTTTCCTGGTGGACTCCGGTGCCCATGCCAGTATCCTGCCTCCGAGCGCCTGAGATATTTGTGCTGGTAAGGTAGGACCCGTCCTCTCGGCCATTAACGGGAGCGATATTCAAACTTACAGCACGCGGACCGCGAACCTAAATTTCAACTCCCACCAGTACAGGTGGAAGTTTATCATTGCTGACATCACCCAACCGATCCTGGGGGCCAATTTCTTGCGCGTGTTCTCCCTGTTAGTCAATGTGCGAGGTGGACGCATGGTCTGTGTGTCGGACCCATGCCCTGCCAAGCCGCACAACCCGTCAATGCCCCTACAGCAACTCAACGAGGTAGCTGATATCCAGCCACCTTTCACAGCCCTGCTCGCCAACTTTCCAGGGTTGCTCACACCCCGGTTCGACGGGGCCGTGCCCCGTCATGGCGCGGTCCACAACATTCCCACTGAGGGACCACCAGTAGACGCCCGTGCGCGCCGTCTCCCGCCTGATAAACTGCGCAACGCACGAGACGAGTTCCAACTTATGGAGGACCTTGGGATCGTCCGGCGGTCGGATAGCCCCTGGGCTTCCCCGTCACACATGGTGCCTAAAGCGTCCGGGGGTTGGAGACTTTGCGGTGATTACAGGCGTTTGAATGCAGTAACCACATGCCGATCGGTATCCAGTGCCAAACATCCAGGATTTCTCGGCCCATCTGGAAGGTGCGACTTTCTTCTCGGCCTTTTCAAATGACTCAGAATGCGTTTTGGTTTGAAGAACGCTGCTCAGGCGTTCCAAAGGCTAATAGATCAGGTTGGCCGGGGTCTGCCGTTCATTTTCATCTACCTGGATGATATCCTGGTGGCCAGCAGCTCACAGGCGGAACATGTCAAGCATCTCCGCCTACTTTTCGAACGGCTGCGCAAACACGGGTTGGTAATCAACCCTGCGAAGTGCCAGTTCGGATTGCGCTCCATCTCTTTCTTAGGTCATAGCATCACCTCCCACGGTGCGCAGCCACTGCCCGAAAAAGTCGACACTATCCGTCGCTTCTCGAGGCCCCTACAGAGGGTCAACAGGAGTTTATCGGGATGGTTAACTTCTACCACCGATTCGTCCCGTCAGCAGCCGCCATCATGCGGCCGTTGATCCAGTGCCTGGCCGGTAAGCCCAAAGACCTGGTCTGGTCTAAGGAGGCACAGAAGGCATTCGAGGGGGCCAACGCCACTATGCTGGAACACCCTAGGGCGTTAGCCCAAACGGCCCTCACCGTATACGCTTCCGACATCGCAGTAGGCGCCGTCTTTGAGCAGCATGTAGGTAGTCGCTGGGTGCTGCTGGCATTTTTCAGCAGGCAGCTGCGAGCCCCCGAAGTTAAATACAGCGCTTTCGACAGGGAGCTCCTCGAACTTTACCTAGCGATCCATTTTCATTATTTCCTGGAGGGGCGTGCTTTCACTGCATTCACCGACCACAAGCCACTGACGTTCGCTTTGACCAAGGTGTCTGACCCCTGGTCTGCCAGACAACAATGGCACCTCGCCTACATTTCTGAATTCACGTCCGATATTCGGCATGTGGCAGGGAAGCTGAACGTTGTGGCTGATGCGTTGTCCCGTCCAGTGCTGCCCGAAGTCTCAGCGCTAAGTCTAGGCATTGATTATGGGGAGCTGGCTGCTGCCCGAAGTTTCAGCGCTTAGCCTAGGCATTGATTATGAGGAGCTGGCTGCTGCCCGAAGTCTCAGCGCTAAGCCTAGGCATTGATTATGGGGAGCTGGCTGCTGCCCGAAGTCTCAGCGCTAAGTCTAGGCATTGATTATGGGGAGCTGGCTGCTGCCCAACAGCAGATGCCGGTATGTAGGTTTACCGCAATGCTGAATCAGTGCTCAAGCTGGTTAAGGTGCCCTGTGGCGCCGCCGGCGTGCAAGTCCTTTATGATATCTCCACGGGCAAAGCCCATCCCATTGTCCCGGT
Source organism: Malacoraja senta (assembly GCA_038087875.1). NCBI lineage: Eukaryota > Metazoa > Chordata > Chondrichthyes > Rajiformes > Rajidae > Malacoraja > Malacoraja senta. The sequence continues at coordinate 33,753,986 of CM075983.1, forward strand.
CGTTTGGAGGCGTCGTATTTTCAACATTATCCACAGCCTAGCGCACCCGTTCATTCGCGCCACCTCTGCCTTGGTTGCGGCGAAGTTCGTCTGGCACGGGTTAAGGAAGCAAGTCGCTGCATGGGCTCGTTCCTGCATCCCATGCCAGACCTCCAAAGTGCAGAGATATGTGCACCCGCCAGTCCAGGATTTTGCCATCCCAGACGGCAGGTTCCTGCACATCCATGTCGACCTGGTAGGTCCCTTGCCGTGTTTGCACGGGGCTACTCACTTACTGACCATTGTGGACAGGTTTACCAGGTGGGCAGAGGCAATTCCATTAATGGATACCTCCGCTGAAGCATGCGCGAGGGCCATTGTCTCCAATTGGATCGCTCGTTTCGGGGTCCCCTCAGATATTACTACCGATCGTGAGGCCCAGTTCACGTCCTCCCTGTGGTGTGGTATGGCGCAACTGTATGGAGCAAAGCCACATCAGACTACCGCTTAATACCCGGAGTCCAACGGGTTGGTTGAGCATTTCCACAGGCACCTCAAGTCGCCGTTAAAAGCTCGACTCACCGGCGCTGATTGGGTCGACCAGTTACCTTGGGTCCTCCTAGGCATCAGAACAACGCCTAAGGAGGACCTCAAAGCCTACTTGGCCGAGTTGGTTTATGGCTCGGTTTTGAGAGTTCCCAGAGATTTCTTGCCTGTCCCCCAGGATCATGAGGTCCCGATTTCAGCGTTGTTAACGGACCTTCGCGAGCGGGCGCGCGATTAGTTCCCTGTTCCCACATCCTTGCATGGTTCGTCTGCAATGCATGTGCCTACTATGTTACGGGATTGTGCTTAGGTTTTTCTCCGTAGAGACGCTCATTGCTCGCCGTTATAGCGGGTGTACGAGGGTCCGTACAAGGTGCTCAGTACTGGTGTCTCGACGTTCACGTTGGACATGAGTGGTAGAGAGGAGTTCATCTCCGTGAGCTGCCTTAAGCCAGCACACGTCGACGAGGATAGCCCAGTGACAGTGGCTACTCCACGGCGTAGACGTCCACCAGCCGTTTTACCGCCCTCTGCACCTGTTACCCCCGGTCGCGTTTCTCCGGTCCCCTTTGTTACTCCCGTCCCTCGTTCGCGTTTTTCGCGCCCCTCCGGTCCTGTTTTACCAGTCCCTAATGTTACGCTCGCCCCGCGACCTCTGACTACGCGTTCAGGTCGAACCGTCCGTTTACCCGTGTGTTTCTGTACCGCGGATTCTGGGGAGGCCATGTAGCGGCGCCTGCTGGCGTATGCAGGGATCGAAGCCGGCGTTCGGAAGCCGCGGTCACGTAACTCGGGAGGGGCCGCTTGTTTTGCGCGGTTTTTCACTTGCACACGTTAGTTCAGCGCTGACCACCGTTGTGGGCAGACATGTCTGTAGATCCTGCACACTGGCAATCAAACTTCTGAATAAAGATTTGTTGAAAACCCCAGTAGTCGTTTCTCAGACCATTAAACTACCATCTTGTATCCCATCCTGAATTGGCATAGAAGCAAACACAGTCTAAAATATCATAAAATACTGATTCTCGTATTAATGTAACTTGCAGCTAAGTCAAGATTAACATCTAGCTGCCCTGTAACAATGGATCAATCTTCCTCAAAAAATAAAGCAAAAAGTGCTGGAGTAAATCAGCAGGTCAGGCATCATCTCTGGATAATATGGATAGGTGCCGTTTTAGGTCAGGACCTTTCTTCAGAATGATTCAGAATGATGAGAATGCTAGAAGAGAGGTTTGCCTCCAAACCTTTCTTATCCATGTACCTTTCCAGATTTCATAAATGTTGTTATTGTACCCGCTCAACTACTTCCTCTGGCAGCTTTTTCCATATACCCATCATATTCTCTATTTAAAAAAATGCCTCTCAGATTCCTAATAAACCTTTCCTCTCTCACCTTAAACCTATACTCTTTAATTCTAGATTCCCCTTAAAAGAATATGGGAAAAGATTAAGTGCATTCATCCTAACTATTTAATTAATGATTTTATACACCAATAAATATATATATTTTTTAAATTTCAAAATAGACTTTATTCAGGTAATAAATATATACAATACATGAACTGTTCAAAAAAATTCATCCAACATTTTCAGAGGCTATACAAATTATTCAATACAGTCTACATACATTGCTCAAATTTCACAAATTTCTCCCCCACCCTTGCCACTCATGTGGCCTACTGGCGTGGGATCCCTTCCCTTATTTTGAGGGGAGTCTCCACCACACCCTGCCCCCCATGTCCAGCAGCGGAAGGACCCTAGACTGTGGCCCTCCCCCACCGAGCCTTGGCGTTGGCTGCACCGAGCTTCAGTGCATCCCTCAACACGTACTCCTGCCGTCTGCAGCGGGCCAGTCGGTAACATTCCCCGACGGACATCTCGCTCTGCTGGGTGATGAACAGCGCTCGGGCAGACCAAAGCGCGTCTTTCACTGAGTTGATGACCATCCAGCAGCACTTGAGGTCAGTCTTTATACAACAATATAAGATCACCCTTCAGCCTCTGGCACTCAAAGGAATAAAGTCCTAAACTCTCCTTATAGCTCAGGCCCGTAGGTTGGGAAAATGCCTCATTAATCTTTGTTGCTCTCTTTCCAGCTTAAAGGCATAATTTCTATGTGTATGAAAGAACTGCAGATGCTGGTTTAAACCGAAGATAGACACAAAAATGCTGGAGTAACTCAGCGGGACAGGCAGTATCTCTGGAGAGAAGGAATGGGTGATGATTCGGGTTGAGACCCTTCATCAGACTGACGTCAGGGAGAGGGAGATACATAGATAATAATAATAATATAATAATAAGTTTATTTATATAGCACATTTTCCAATTGATTTAAATCAAAAGCCAAAGTGCTTTACAGTTACTAACCAAACAAATAATAAAAAGAGATAGAAAAAATGACAACACACTATAAGAGATTTTACACAAACACGAACGATAAAGAAGTGTGAATGTGTGAAAACAGTACAAAGGGAATGGAGATCAAGGAAATAGATCATTGTTTGGTAACAACAAAGCAAACAGAGATAAAATGTAGTCGGAGACAGTAAGACTGGTCCGACAACTGGGAAGGGGGAGAGATGGAGAGAGGGAAAGCAAAGGTTACTTGAAGTTATCCCGCTGAGTTACTCTAGCATTTGTGTCTATCTTCGGCATAATTTCTATTCCAGGATAACTAAAACTGAACGCAATCCTCGAAGTGCAACCTCACCATCATCTTGTACAATTGTAACATAATGTTTCATTTTCTATACACAATTCCCTGACTGATGGACAATGTGCCAAAAGCCCTCTTCGTCATTTTAGTTACCTGAAATACCACTTTTGGGGTACGTGTGCTCTTAAATCCTTTTGCTCTGCAACACTTCCCAGGGCACTGTGAAGTTCTTGCCCTGGCTTGGCTTCCCAAAATAGTAAGATTAAACGAGAACTTACCTAAGTTTGAAGTTTGATCTTTATTTTATGAGGAGTTACGTAGGTGATTACGTGCCCACCACGACCCTACCCTCTATCATAAAGGTCAGATGGAAGTTCTTGTATTACTCGTTTTATTATGAGACTATATTACTTCGGTTGTTGTTTTTTGTGATTTCACACCGCTGCTTTGAAGATTGACGCGCGGGCGCACTGGCGGGGTTCTTCACGTAATCACCTACGTAACTCCTCATAAAATAAAGATCAAACTTCAAACTTAGGTAAGTTCTCATTTAATCTTACTATTAAATCAGCTTTGCTGAATACATTGGAGCATAACTGTTTTTTAAGTTACCACATGCAAGGAATTAAGCATGCTTAGAATTATGCACAGGACCCTTAAATAGGAAATTCACACAACATTTTTAGAGAAAAAAGCAAAAACATTGCTTAAAATTGCAGATAGACACATTAAGCAATCATTTGCCAGCACTGCTCAGTGCTGTTTCAGTGAACCAATCGCCCAGTCTATCTTAATGTCCTAGGTTAGTGAAATAAATATAACCTCAGAGAAGTTTTCTGAATAATAGTTGCTAATACAGAAAAATAGTGATAAAGAAAGGGATATGAGGCAAAAGACGAGGAGGAGATTATGCACACATCAATAGAATAACGCAGGAGTCTACCCAAGCCCAACAAAATGACAACTAATGGTCAGAAGTAGTTCTGTAGAAGATCAATACTTAATTTAGAACAAATCCAATAAAGTGTGTATAAAAATACCTCAACTAATTTAGCTGTAATAGTATGCAACACTAACAATGAACCTTGGTTTCAAGTTAATGTAATAGAGTTTAACATATCATTACACTGGAATGCTAATGTGAAATGCGAGTATATTAAATGGCAATCTGAAGCGCAATGAGGTAAAACAAACTCAGCATGTAGCTGTGTCAGTTTGAATATGGACCTCATCTTTTAAAACTGCAAAATCACACGGCACTATTGCAATGTGATGAGCTTACATGGGCAGTTTCCATTACAAAACTGGAGATCTGCATGAGGAGATTCAATTATACCATGCATTTTTTTTCAGCATTCTGTAAATTAAGAGCTTTTTTCCCCCCAGGATGAGATACAATCACAAGCATTTCTGAATTGTTTCACACATCTAGAAACTCAAACATGCACTTCCAGATGTGAAATTGCACCCTCATGCAAAAGTCACAGAATTCCCAATGCTGCAAATCCCTCGGAACGCTGTCGAGGTGTTTGGAGAATATTGTCCTGCCAGTGACCATCTCTCAGCCATTCCCAGTGAAACCTACTTTTCTCAGCTCACCACTTAATTTGGATCTCAATGGGGTCATTCACTGACTTACCCTTCATTCACCGCATTCACCCTACCCTTGCAGTCATTCTTGATATTAGGACAATTCACCTAGAATTCCCCATGACCCTGCTGTCCTTCTGAGGCCCTTGATGAACACCGCAATCTTACGATACGATACGATACGATAGAATACAATACAATATGATACGATACGATACAGTACGGTACGATATCATACGATACAATCCAATGCGATACGATATGGTCCAATACGATATGGTATGATACAATACGATATGATAGAACTTTATTTATCCCAGGAGAGAAATTGCTCTGCCAAAAGTCGTAAAACACAAAATACTTGAAACATGAAATTAAAGTGACGAGTGGAAAGGATTGGGAATGTACAAAGATTGGGGGGGGGGGGGGGCGGGGGGGCAGTCAGTCTACCCTACGACCAAAGGAGGAGGAGTTGTACACCTCTCTCTCCTCCCTTGCTCATAAATTAGCACATTATGGGGTGATCCTTTCTGTCCCCATCATCCTGCCCCACTACAAGCCACGTACCCCAATCACCTGTACTACAAAGCATAACACACTGTCTTCCCTCCACCATGATCACAGCGCAGCAGATACACGTGTATGTGAGCCCGAAGCACTTCAACATTAGTGGAGTTGTGACCTGAACTAAAACTTGTGCTGGATCTCTTGTTTGCTAACCATTTCAACTCCCCTTCCTATTCCCATACCGATAATTCTGGTCTGGGCCTCCTCCACTGCCAGAGTAAGGCCACATGCAAACTGGAGGAACAGTACCTCATATTCCACTTGAGTAATTTGCATATGATAATTGAATTTTCCAATTTTAAGTAACACCTCTCCTTTCCCCCCTCTTTCATATGCCCCCTTCCACTATCCTTGTGTGCATCTATTTATTCTTTTATCCAGCATTTTTCCCCTCCCTTTCCTTCAATCCCTCCCTCTGGTTTATATTTCAATCATCTTCTCTCCCTATCCTCCCCCCTCATTTGTATCCACCATCACTTGTCAGGCTTTGTCCCAACCCCACCTCTATACACTTTCTCACCCCTATTATAATCAATCTGAAGAAGGGTCCCGACAGGAAATTATTTTGCAAGCATGGGATGGGCCTCTAACTTTACTGAATATGAGCACCTGGAGAAAACTCATGCGGTCACAGAGAGAACATTCAAACTCTGCACAGAGCATCCGAGGTCAGGATCGAATCCAGTCTCTGCCACTGTGAGGCAGTAACTTTATCACTTTTATTTTGTTTCTTTATGTTTTTATTAATTTATTGGATTTGGATGTAACTGTAAAGGCCACCATTTGTTAACTATCTGTTATGGACCCTTGAACTCTGTACAAAATTTGAGACTGCCCAGAAGTGATTTGGATCAGAAACAGTGTTACAAATCACATATAATCACTACTGTACTATTGTGATGTAATTCATAGATAGTACAACAGCATTCCATCACTATTGCTGGGTCTAAATGCTGGAAATCTCGACCTAACAGCATTGTGGCACTACTTTCAGCAGAATCATGGCAGTGGCTCAAAAGGTCGGCTCACCACAGCCTTCTCAAAGGAATTGGGATGGAAATAAATGTTGGCCTTATCAACAGTGTCCATATCTTGAATCTAAAATAAATACATGAAGGAAAAATGTATTGTTTTTCTAAATGTCATTCCAAGTCCACCAAAATGTATTTCTATATCCCTTGGTTTCATAATTATTTCCCACTTTGAAATATACTTTTGCATTATTCCTTTGGTCATCTCCCCATATCCCTGCTTCCATTCAGAGCATGCTCCTGTAAAATATGATGGTAAATATTTTATGTGAATGGCTGGTGGCCGTGATGAGAACCGTTGCTGTGGAGAGAGTGCAGGCCAAAGCCCTGGGTGCAGCCGCTATAATCCACCTCCTGCATTTTGTCTGCTTCATCAGCGCAGCACTGGTCAGTGATGTGATCCAGCTGATGGACGACGACTTCAAGGATCAGATCGACGACCACAATTTGGCACCAATGAAGCACGGCAAAAGCTCCCGGAAGACACTGCGCCACTGGCTTATCCCGGCAGGCAGCAGGCCTGGCTCGCCCACCATTGAACCAGGAACCCACCTGGACTGGGAGTTTTGTCCGAGGCTTGTCTCCTGCTCGCCCCCAAAGACCAGGAACCGGAGAGAAGGGTGGAGAAAGTCAGTGACAGCACCGAACGCTGGATCAAAGGCCAGTAAGAAGAATCGGGGGTCTTATCTTACACGCTCTCAAGGTTGTTTGCTGGAGGCGCCCCTGGGGCACAAAACCTAGAGGTTGCCAGACAAGGTGATGGGGCTATCCGGATCATGATGATGGCTGCAATGGGCCTTTATGGCCAGCTGCAGCTGGGACTGAAAATGTGTGCCAACACCTGGCGAATCTTGCATATGGAGTCATTAGGGTGTTTCTATGCATTATGTACTTATCTGGAGATTGTACTTATGTATGCCAATAACCTTACTACGCAAAAAACTATTTCATGTACCTTGGTACACATGGTAATAAAGAATCATTGAACCTTTGAACAACAATGGTTATTTAAACCATATTTAAATGCCAGAAAGCAGATGGTATACCAAATTTTAAAACATTCAATCGATTCATGTAAAATGGTTATTTTTACTTACGATATTTTATGTCAAAGCATCTTAAAGCATTAAAATAATATCTTAACCAGGATCCTATAGTTAATATGGGCAAAATCTATCTTTTAATATATTGATATCCTCTCTTTTTGGCAGTGTAGCATTTTGAGGATAAAGATGTATTCATCATTCTTATAAAATAAGAATTTTCATGCACAAAGTTTCAGTCAAATGAATATCGATGATGCAATTGAATACAAACCATTGAACATATTAAATATTAAATTTCTTTCACTCCTTCTTAACCCAATGTCAAAACCGTATGGAAGTCAGTGGGGCTGACCAGCACAAGGTTTTCATGTCATTTTTGCTATCAGATTATTGCTATATTCTCTGCCCAAAATCAGGAATGACATGGAGGAAATTATGTTGTCCTCTGGGTATCACCACCTGCAAACAAACCTATCATTTGCAGCTAGCATAGCCGGCAAAACTCTGCCCCGAGCTCTGTTGAGGCAAATCAATTGTCAGGGACAAATTGTGGAGCCTTTACATTATGCTACCTGCAGTCACGATTCAAACTACAATTCCGAACTTGGGCAAATCCGCAGAAAGTTCAGCCCTCTGCTTGTGGCTCAGTTCAAGTGCAAGCTAGACACAACTCTTGCAAACAGGGGAACCATGTGACTGGAGTCGGTTTGGTTATTTGCTTTTGATTTCCATGTATAATGTTCAACCTAGCTATGATAATTAAGTACATTAGTTTATGATGATCAGTTTCAAAAATTAAGGAAATCTTCAGAAATTAACCCAAGGTTGGTGTTTAATATAATTCAGCAAATAAATGGAAATATGTCTTGGTACATTGAGGACAATAAAATAAAGATACACTTCTAAATCAGTCATGACATATTTACATTGTTATTCCTCTTGATATCGAATCACAATTTTCATAAGCTCTTCTAACATCATGTTGGTTGTTTATCTTTTGACACATCTATTAATAACTTCTGGTGTTTTTGTAGCCCGATCGTTTATGTTGTCAATCAACCTTGCACACACTGATATATCTCTCCCCGATTATGCCATTATTATTTTTACTTTATATTCTTAAAGCATGCTCTGAAATTTGGTTTAGACATGCATTCAATTTCATTCCAAAATCCAGATCAAATGGCATGGCTAATTCATATACAACCATTGACAGCAATAAATCACAAACAATTTCTTGTATTGCAGTTACTATAGCAATATTAAAAGCTTCCTTCCAAATGTTGACAGTAGTTATGTCTGCTTTATGACTGGCAGTTATTGTGTATTGATGCAATTTTTGATGCATTGCACAGGTTTTTCCAAGCAATACATAACTCTTGTGGAAAATTATTCAGTTTCATGTAAAATGGTTGCAGTTACTACGGTATTTAGTGTCAAACCATCTAATAGCATTATATGGGCTGGTTATTTAATCTAACAATCTCAGATGACCAGCCATTCCTGTTTATGTCTAAACTGGCCAGTTACTATGGTATTTAGCCTCAAACCATCTGATAGCATTTTATCTATGCCCCTCATTATCTTGTACACCTCATTAAGGTTTCCCATCAGCCTCTGGCACTCTAAAGCAAAAAACCCAGCCTTTCCAACATCTTCCTCTAACTCAAGTCTGCAAGCCCAGATAACATTCTGATGAATCTCTTTTGTCCCCTTTCTAACAATGACATCCTTCCTTTAGCTGGGCAACCAAAATGGCACAAGGGTAAGACAACTATGAACCATGTGACTGAAGCAGGCCAAAAGCCGCAATCTCTAACAGCCTAAGCAAAGTTTAATAGCTTAGCTGGCTGCCGAGAATTTCAGGGGAGTAAGGCTTTCAACGTGTGGCAGGCAGACCTTCTACCCACGAGGACTCATGAATTAGGGGCAACACCAAACTGCAGATAAATGTGGACAATGAGGGAGTTGAACATGCTTAGCTGACTGCTTTTACTGTGAACTTTCATGTTCCATCTTGTGTTTATGATAACATAGTGTAACATAAGTATAGATTGTGTTGTTTGTAAAGAACATAATTATTTGTCTGAGAAGCACTTTAATGCCATCAGCTGGAGAACGTGAAGTAGGGATACTTCTAAATAAAATGTCCACCTTATCATCTTTTGTTGCTGGAATTATAATAGCCAGTACTTGAACTTTGCACCACTCTCCAACAGCTAAGAGACACATAGAGATAGAGATACTCTTATTTTGGCAGTGGAGCATTTTGAGAATAAAAGGTGTTTTCATGATTCTAGATGAAATAAGAATGTTCATGCAAAAGTTTCATTGTCAAATTAATGTAGATAATGCTTTTGAACAAATCATGAACCTACCTGAGGGAAGTTAATAAGTCAGGCACTTCTGGCTAAATGTTATACGTTATGCCTAAAGATCAAAGCAGCAATCTCTTAAATCTGGTTTAGGGATGACATTCAGTTAAATTCCTGAATCCAGATAGGATGGCACAGATTAATCATGTATCCCCTTCAGGAAACAAACAAATATAGATGTAGCCCCTGGGGCTCGTTATTTAATCTAAGAATTTCAGATGACCAGCCTTTCCTGTGTATGTCTACACTGGCCAGTTCTGATGTGAGGTCATCCATCCATAGCACTGACTTAGTTTTTCCTCTTTCCAGCAATGCTACTTGATCTCTGGGCCATGCGGGCTATCAAGCACCCACCTACACACAAGGGGCAATTTACAGTGGCCAATTTACATTCCAACCCACAGATATCTGGGATGTGAGAGAACCCAGAGCACCCAGAAGAAATCATGCAGTTTTGGGAAGAATGCCTAATCTCTACATGGGCAGCACCAGGGACCAGGATCGAATCTAGGTGTCTGTTTTGTCAGATTTCTAGCACCTGCTCCTCTACTCCCCAACTCAAAACATTCTTATTTCCTTACTTATCTAATTCTGGAATATTGACTGACAATATTATATCTGTCCCCATAGATGTTGCCTGACCTGCTGAATATCCTCAGCTTTTTTGTATTTAGTCAATCCACTTACATTTCCTTGATTTGCTGTCACTGTATCCCGACAGCATTCTTGACTATTCCGTAACTTGCAGTTGGTGTCATTTAAAACACACTTTACATATATTTCTAAAGAATAGCTAGCTTTGGAAAAAACAAATAGAAAATACAAAAACTTAGAAAAAAAATCCCAATTCTATTTTTTTTTACAGCATTTTCATTGAATGGCAAATCATTCATTTCTTGTTAATTTTTGGCACTTTTTTCCCCTGGTTCCCTGACAATTTAAGAGATAAAGTGGAGATAAATTGGCACCATGTCTGGCAAAGCATTCAAGATAAGTAATCGATGGAGGAAATTATTCAGAAAGCGGGATGGAGGGCGGAATGGGAGTGGACTGAATGATTTTTTTTCCACAGAATACATCATTTTCTAGTTCCAACCATGACATTGATGTTGCTGTTCCACTTAAGATAAATATTCAGACGTTGTTCAAGGGATTATCAATGGTAAAGTTGTTGGAGGTCAAGGTGAGGTAGGTTGATTCTCTGTTGTTGTTGGAACTTATTGCTTGGCATGTGTTTGTTGTGATTATTTTTTGACATTCTAAATTCAAATATGGATCTTTTCTTAATCTTAGTGAACGTTGACGTGGACAGCTGGCAGCACATGTAGAGAAATCTTTTTTCTTTATCACATCTGATACTTAGATCATTACAGGGGTAATATTAAATGGTTCATCTATGTCAAGGGTTCCCAACCTGGGGTAAAATTTCACCTACAAAGGGGGTAAATTTGTAGATTCTGGATTTGTACATATTTTTTCACATTGATGTTTGGTTCTGGTATACCGGTATCTGTTCATCATTAGTTGTTCATGAGTAAGTGAAATAACATTGTTATGTGCTATTAAAGTTGCCAGGGTAAATGGGACGAAAAAGGTTGGGTACCCCTGATCTATGTTTTTCTGCACTGTCTTGTAGAGATTTGATACACCGAACTGGGTGCTAACATATGCAGATAATTAGGTCAGAACGCCTAAGTGCCCATGTTTCCTAGCCATAAAGAATATCAATGAACTATGGTGTTTAGGTGATAATTTGATATTGTTTTTTCTTCCACTTGATTTTTTGTTGTTGATTTAAATCTGTTTTAAAACTGTTTTCAATTCTATTAAGACAATGGAAGATACTAGATCTAAATTCACTATAACCAGAAAATAAATGAATCAGCATTCATTAGATTTTGTCTTAAGGTCTGGTATAAATCTTGGAAATAGGCAATTAAAATGCTACATTTCCATCTCTTATGCAAAAGGAAAGTAATTATGTATGTTATTAACCAATCACATCATAGAATCATGACATATGTCCAAATAGAAAACAGTTAAAGTACTTCACAAATCAATCACCATGTCTTTCTACATACACTACATTCCCAAAGGTGGAAGATTTTCATTCCAAATTGAGGCATCCATTTGGTGTGACATTTTGAAACGTATTCTGAAGTTAAGTCCTTCCTGCAGTCTGCATTCAATCTCTGGTTCGTAATAAAAAAGCCTAATCTCGCATCTTAGTAAACTATATTCTCTGCCTCATTTCCCAAGCAAGATAAAAGTCATTTGCTGTAATCTACCATATTTACAATTACAATTCTAAAAGACTTGTTTAATTTTAATTGCTTTGGGACAGATTTTGACTATCTCTGAGGCGTACTTTAATGACTCTAATAGGTTGGATGAGCAAAAATCCCATAAAAGAAAATTCTATTTATTTGTTCAAAATATGATTTGCATTGATGTTTAACAAGAGAATAATTATATACAAAAATAACAGTTTCAGTATTAAGTTGTTTATATTTGATAACATTTTTTTTGCACAAATATTAAAGCAATTACTTTTCATTGTAAACAATGTCTTCCCCAAGGATCATAGATCAAAAAAAACTTTGGAGCATCATTGACCAAACACTTATCCCTTAAAATATCACTGTAATGTCTTTATTTAATATACCTAATTAAGAAACAGAACCTAAATCAAGAATATCTATCTATCTATATATTACCAAAACTCTTTGTTTTTTTTAATGTATTAGCGTGAGTGTGTGACGATTCATAACTTCGCCAAAAAGGTACATGATAGTGCTACAATTTTGACCCGCCTTACTCACCATTGTACTGGGATGTAAAAGGGACCTGTTTCGTTCAGATTGATGTTATATTTTACAAGTTATTGACATTTTTAATTTTACAAAAGCCACTTTTTAACACTTTTCCACTTGCCCTGACCGTCAGCCGCGTCACAATGACGTCACAATGGGATCCCAAATCTAATTTACATTAAAAAATCATGATTTTCCCAAAAAATCCATCTTCCTCAAATTCTTCTCTTTTCATTGACACCTAACATTGTGTTTAGTTTTTTTTAAAGAAAAATCGCGATTTGCAGTGACAATTCCTTTTTTTTAAAATTGCAATTTTCATTGTGGGTGGAGGTGGGATGCGGGGGAGCTTTCATTAAAAAAAACTTCACCATTTGCATTGTAGGGGGGTGGGATAGGGGGGGATGTGAGGAGCAGGGGGATAGAGGGAGATGAGGGGGGTTAGGGAGGGGAGAGCGATTATGGAGGGGGAGGGAGGGAGTGACTGAGCGTATCCACGCGTGCGGTTTTAAAAATAACTGAATTCTACCTGCGCCTGCGCAGTGTACCCGGTATCCGCACGTGCGGGATTTGAAATGACCGCGGCGCAGAGGCTGGGGAGAGGTCTGGGGGCAGCGAGAGGAGCAGGATCCGGGTCATGGACTAGGCCGCAGCCTAAGACTCTCCCTCCCCCGGCTCTAGGTCGCCCGGCCCATCCCCCTGACAGCCCCTGCCTCAAGTACAACTTGGAGAAAACGGAGCTGGCACTGGTTTACATCGAGATCCTGGGGAGGTGAGGAAAGAGGTGTGGGGGGATTGAGGAAGAGGAGGCGATAGGTAGGGAGAGGGAAGGGAAAGTGGGGGAGGTGAGTGTAGATGAGATATGCATGTGCCTTTAACATAGTGACCTCATACCTACTAACCACTCCCCATATCACAAGTATATCTACAACCTCCCCACCCACAGATCGCTCTCTAGTTCCTGTGACAGACCACGTACAGCTAGTGCACTGTGTAATGCTCCAGTATGAATAAAGATAGTAAAGTAATGATGCCTCGATATATGTTCTTTACATGGTGTCAAATAACTTACCTTGCGCCTCCTGTTTATCGGTTTATCATTTAATTTTGTCCCAGTTTCTTGTTTCCCCTGCCCTCCTATTTCTTTGTCATGGCCTCTTCTGCCCGTAAGCCCGATGTGCTCGTTTTCGATTTAGACATCGCCCTTCGATGGGACGTATTCAAACGTGACTTTGAACACTATTTCACGATCGCTCATCCTGCCGCCACCGCCGCTCTCAAAGCCTCTCTGCTTCTCAACTTGGCTGGTCCCGAGGCCCTGACTCGCTCCGACTTCTTCGTCTACGCTGATGGCGAATCAGCTCGGGACCCGGTATGTCTGTTGGCTAAGTTTGACGCTATTTGTGACATTCCGACAAATTGCATCTTAGAACGTTTTAAACTGTTCGCGCGGCGTCAGCTCCCTGGGGAATCTGCTGAGAACGATGTCATTGCGCTGCGGCACCTCGGCAGGCGCTTCCGCCTTCATGCGTGGAACCCCGATGAGATTCTCAGGGACCTTCTGGTTTACGGTCTCCGTGATGAGAAGCTCAGGGCCGAACTTCTGTGCAAGCCGGATCTGACTTTAACCGATGCTATGCACGCTACTCGCTTAGCTGAAGCTGTTTCCTCGGCGGCGTCGCCGGCTGAACAGGCGATCAACTTTGCCAGCACTCCCAGTCGTCTCATGAACACACCCCAGTCGCGACCCCCGGGGTCGCTCGCTGCTCGAGGGGGACGCGCCCCGGGGTTCGGTGCTGCTACAGGGGGAGGTACCCGGCAAAGGTGCCCTAATTGCAACTTCACGACTCATCAATTCAATGTGTGCCCTGCCTTGGGGAAAACGTGTAATGTCTGCAAAAAATTGAACCATTTTGCTGCGGCTTGTCGTTCCCGTGGGAAGCCTGTCGCTGCTCGAAGGGGAAATTTAAACAACCTTATACAAGCTGACAGTGCGCTCAGCTCCCAGTGCTATTTCGATGAACAGTCTGTTTCTGCATCTGACTCCTCTCAGGGGGAGACCAACTTGTTTACCGTGTTGGACGCACCTGCTATGATAACGGACCCTTCTGTGCTAGTCACTGTGAACAACTCGACCTTCACTGCTAAGATCGACACGGGGGCTGTGGCCAACGTAATGTCAACATCTCTTTTCAACCAGATAAGAACTAATGAGCAGATATTTTCCCAGAGCTCAACCTTGCATGCCTACGGTGGGGAGATTCTTACTGCTGTGGGCAAGGCCACGCTACGCTGTAAGATACTAGAGACCTCTCGGCCCCTCACCTTCTATCTCCTCAATCAAAAATGCATTCCCCTGCTGGGGATCCAGGCATGCCAGGAAATGGGACTGGTGTACTTCCACCGTGACATCCACCAGGTGCAGACTCTTATGGACCCGCTGGCCGATTATCCCGACCGCTTTGATGATAAGCTAGGCAAACTACCCTGCAGCTACAAGATTGTAGTGGACCATAAGATCGTTCCTGTGGTCCATGCTCCTCACCGTGTCTCCTTCGCCATGAGGGACAGAGTGGAGGCAACACTACACAGTATGGTACAAATGGGCAACCTAAAGGCGGTCGTCGAGCCCACCAGCTGGGTCTCTTCCATGGTTGTTGCTGCTAAAAAGGACATGAGCGAGATACGCATCTGCATCAACCCCAAAGACCTCAACCTGGCCATTAGACGCCCTCACTACCCTATGAGAACGGTGGAAGAAGTCGCTGCACAGGTTGGTCCAGCAACGGTTTTTTCTGTCCTCGATGCCAAAAGCTCCTTCTGGCAGATACCACTGGACGAGCGGTCGTCCATTTTGACAACTTTCGCCACCCCCTACGGAAGGTTTCGGTTCCTCCGAATGCCATTCGGGATCAACTCTGCCAGCGAGGTATTTCAGCGGACAATGGAGCAGTTGTTTTTAGGTCTACCTTGCGCCATAATTGTTGACGACATCCTCGTTTACGGTAAGGACGTTGCCGAACACGATGTCAACCTCCGCCAGGTCCTGGACCGGGCCCGGCAAATCAACTTGAAACTGAACCCCAAGAAATGCCGATTCCGCGTCCCGGAGGTCACCTATGTTGGACATGTATTCACCGCTGAGGGGTTAAAACCAGACCCGCAGAAAACGGCTGCCATTTCAGGGATGCCCCCTCCTACCAATGTGGCAGGCCTGCAACGCTTCCTAGGCTTGGTAAACTACCTGGGGAAGTTCATCCCCGACCTCAGCGAGCTCAGCGCTCCCCTGAGGGATCTGATCAAAAAGGACACGTCCTGGCTTTGGTTACCCAACCATCAGAAGGCATTCGACATTCTTAAGTCTAAGCTGATAAGCACCCCCACGCTCAAGTTCTTTGACCTGCAGCGTCCCATTGTCCTCACCTGCGACGCCTCTCAGTTCGGACTCGGTGCCGCCTGTCTCCAGGTCCATGACGGCCTGCAGCTGCCTGTCTCCTTCGCGTCCCGCACCATGACCGCCACCGAACAGCACTACGCGCAGATTGAGAAGGAGCTACTGGCCGTGGTGTTTGCCTGCTCCAAATTCCGGGACTACATCGTGGGCAACACTTTCACCGTTGAAACTGACCATCAGCCACTTGTCACCATCCTCAACAAGTCGATCCATGTGGCCTCATCACGCCTGCAGCGCATGATGCTGCAGCTCCAGCGCTTCACGTTCACGGTGGTTTATCGTAAGGGCAAGGACATGTTCGTGGCCGACACGTTGTCTCGCGCCCCGCTGACGTCCACCGCTCGCCACCAATATGAAATGTCTGAGCTATTGGTGCTACGATTGAACATCGTCCCCTCACAGCAGATGAAGTCCCTGGTTGAACACACTACCAATGACCCTGCCCTGCAACA
Organism: Malacoraja senta; assembly: GCA_038087875.1. Lineage (NCBI taxonomy): Eukaryota > Metazoa > Chordata > Chondrichthyes > Rajiformes > Rajidae > Malacoraja > Malacoraja senta. The sequence goes on from CM075983.1 coordinate 33,770,495, forward strand.
GCTGTCTGCCGTCATCCGGCAGGGCTGGCCTGACCGTCGTTCGGCACTGCCGGCTGGTGCCGTGCCCTACATCCTGGTCCGGGACGAGCTCGTACTGCACGACGGCGTGGTGGTGAAGGGTCACAAGGTGGTCGTGCCCGCGGCGCTGCACGACCACTATTTTCAAGTCGCTCACCGCGGTCATCCTGGGGCCGAAGCCACCGTGTCTCTCGCCAGGAGCCAGTTCTATTGGCCGGATATGGCCAAATACATCCGGGAGAGGGTCTCTTCGTGTTCCACCTGCAACAGCCTCGCCCCCCACCAGCAGCGTCAGCCGCTTCTGCAGCAGCCCGCGCCCGAACTGCCCTGGATGGCGCTTGCCGCTGACATTTTCGAGTGGCGGGGCAAAGATTTCCTGGTTCTCGTTGACTCCTACTCCAGCTGGTTTGTGGTCGACCGGCTGCATTCCATAACCTCTTCGGCCGTCATCGATAGGTTGTACCCTCATTTTGGCACTTTTGGCCCCCCGGCAAGCCTGCAGTCGGACAATGGCAGCCAGTTCACGAGCTCCGAGTTTAAAGCGTTCGCTTCCAGATGGAACTTCCGCCATATCACCAGCAGCCCGGAGTACCCGCAAAGCAACGGTTTGGCCGAGCGCGCAGACCGCAGCGCGAAGCACCTGTTGGAACAGTGTGGTGGCATTAACTCCGACTTCCATCTGGCCCTCCTCAACCTTCGGAACATTTCCCGCGACTCTGCCATGGGTTCAGCTGCTCAGCGGCTCATGTCTCGCCCCACCTGCGGCGGTTCAGAAACGCATTGCCTTCAGGCACGACGTCCAACAGCGTTCCCATGACAGGTCCTGCCACCCGCTGCCGCGCCTCTTCCCCGGTCAAGTTGTCCGTATGCAGACCGCTCCCGGTCACTCCAAGCTCGCTACTGTCGTCGGCTCTGCGGGGTCGCCCAGGTCCTATCTCGTCGACCACGCTGGAGCCATTTACCGACGGTCCTGCCAGCACCTTCGGCTCGTCAACGAGCCGCGTCCTCCTGCCGCGGATCCCTTTGCTCCCCCACTGCCTGTTTCGCGTCAGGGCGTTGCTCTGCCCGTCCTTCCTGACATGCAACGTTCTGCTCCTCCTCAGCCCCTTCCGTTCCACCCCACTCCGACTAGTCCTCGCTCGCCTGCCCGCGCTCTTCCCGGTCCCGATCTCGCATCCCCTCCGGGTTCGGTGCCGCGGTCTCCTCCGTCTCCTCCCGTTTCCCCCTTTCAGGTTCGTCTGTCCCCGCCGGTGCCTCTTCCTCCTGCAGGAAGGGTGGATGGCGAGACGCGAACCCGGGCGGGACGTCTTGTCAAACCGCCTGACCGCTATGGCGATTTTGTTTAACTATCCTGGCGCATGAGCCGTGGTCGCCATGTCACCATTGTATTTGCCTGTCGTTTCGAAGAGGAAAGATGTAGATGAGATATGCATGTGCCTTTAACATAGTGACCTCATACCTACTAACCACTCCCCATATCACAAGTATATCTACAACCTCCCCACCCACAGATCGCTCTCTAGTTCCTGTGACAGACCACGTACAGCTAGTGCACTGTGTAATGCTCCAGTATGAATAAAGATAGTAAAGTAACGATGCCTCGATATACGTTCTTTACAGTGAGGAGGGAGAGTGAGGGAGCGGCGATAGAGGGAGAGGAGGGGGGATTAGGGATGGTAGGGAGTGGGCGATAGAGGGAGAGGATGGCAGTGGGGGAGCTGAGGAGGGAGAGTGGGGGAATTGTATAGAAGGGGAGGTCAGGCATTGGGGAGGAAGGGTATAGAGGGAGAGGAGGAGGTAGGGAGGGGAGAGGGGTTATGGAGGACAGGAGGAAGTGTGAGGGTCGGGGAAAGGAGAGGGAGGGAGAGGTGAAGGAGATAGTGGGGAGGGGAGGAGGAGAGGGGAAAGAAGAGGGAGGGTGAAGGAGGGGAGGGAGTTTGTGAGGTAATGGAGGAGGGAGGGGGAAGCGAGAGATGGGGAGGGAGGGATGAGCAGAGGATGGGTGGTGGAGGGAGTATAATGGAGGAGGAGAATTGGGGACTGAACAGGGAGAGTGAGCTGCATTCACATTGATCTTAAATTTTACAATGCAATTTAAAATTTTAAAAACGTCGCAGTCTCGCTCCCACTTGCTGGTCGCACCTGTGCAGTTGGGTGAGGGTTGCCGTGATTCGCGTCAGGACGGGGATCTCTGGCGTCACAATGGGAACCTGTCAGATGCACTGCACAGTTTGGTGGAATATTGACTTGGTCGAACAGGACCCAACGGGTCCCACTTGGTCTAGTAATTCATAATATTTAACCCATACTGCTAATGTATGAATGGCTCATTTTCTATGATAGTCCCAGAGACATGCAGTGAGGAAACAGGCCTTTCATCCCACCCTGTCCACAGTGCCCAAATTGGCATTCTGGGTTAGTCTAATTTTCCTGCAATCGGCCCATATCCCTCTAAACACTTTCTATTGTATGCACTGGGTAAAATTCTGGATAGGACGTCACCTCATGGCAATATGCTTGACACACCAATTGGCCTTCATTAGCAAACACACATGTTAACCATGACCACATTATAATAAAACTCTGATAACCTGCTGTCAAATCGTATGGAAATCTGGCTTTGCTCCACCCACCTCATTTTACAGTCTCTCACCCCTATCTATCAACCTGAAAAAGGATCCTGACCAGTAAGGCATCTAATCATTCATTCAACAGATGCTGCCTGACCTGTTGAGTTCCTCCAACCCTTTGTATTTGTGTTTTGGTCCCTTTGCACTACTGGATTCACTGGAAAAGTTATTATAATAATGTATGACATCTGGAAAAAAAAAATTAAAATCACTTTGGGTATTAATAGTCAATAAGTAGGTGCAATTAGTTTAAACTTCCCAAGGATCTTAGTCAGATATGGGGGATGAACCTCTGAGGAATGTTTGCTTTAATTTCATACTTGAAACCTAGTATTAAAGGTAAGCTAAGAGGAAGGTTATGGGTTGAAGGTAATGCCCAAGGGAGGGTTATGAGTTGAAGGGAACAGGAGGGATGGGACAGAGGGGATAAAGGCACAACAAACTGAGTGGAATTTCTGCCCCTTTGGCTTTGTGGTATGCACTTAAATTATGCATGAAATCAATGTTTAATATGGAACCATGACTCTTATCAAACAAGTTGCATTCATTGGCTGTTACCAAAATGTGTTGAACTCCTTGCCACATTTAGTTCTGGTGAGATGTGGAGGTGAATAAATTTGAGGAGGTATATTCAAAACCACGGACCAGGATGGTTGAATGTATATCCACCAATGTCTGAATTTTTTTTAAATGGATATTGCACCAGAGATTGAGAAACACAGAGATCTCGAGGATTTGTGGAAGGAGGTGTTTGAGAAATAAGGACGGGGGGGATATGAACAGAACCACAAGGCTTTTCAACATTCTGAATGAATGAGTCCACCAGGAGTGTAGAACAATTATTTATGCAGATAAAAATGTGAGACGGATAAAATGTTATTAAAAGGCTATATTTGTACACATAAGCTTTGAGATACAGTGAGGAAACAGAATACTTTGGCCCACTGAATCCTCGATGACCAGCAACTATCCATACACTGCTTCTACCTTATACACTAGGGACAATTTCCAGAAGCCAATTAATCCATGGGCAGAATGCCCGGTATAGGTCACTGATCAAAACTCTATCCAAACAAACGCAGAATTCACCACTGCTGATTAGAAATCTATAAGAACCAAATCAGATGACTGACTACACTACATAACCAATTCTGAGGAATTTCCAGAACTACAAATGTATAAGACAGCTGGAAAATCTGGTATCTTATGATGGCCTTTAGATGAATATGAGAAAGCTCGCCTAAAATACCACTCCACACCTTCTCTGGTAATGACCTGATGTTCCATTGTCTAATTTAGTTTAGTTTTAGTTGAGCTCAGAGATACAGTGAGGAAACAGGCCCTTTGGCCCACTGAATCCTTGATGACCAGCAACCAGTGGTTACCCATACACTGCTTCTACCCTATACACTAGGGACAATTTCCAGAAGCCAATTAACCTGCATGTCTTTGGAATGTGGGAGCAAACCTGAGCACCTGGAGAAAACCCATGTGGTCACAGGCAGAACAGAGAAATTCCACACAGACAGCATCTGTAGTCAGGATCAAACCCAGATCTCTGGCGCTGTAAGGGAGCAACTCTACCGCTGCACCACCATGCCCCCCTGTCGATGCCACTTCCTAGTGTTTTTACTAAATTGCACTCGCTCCCACTCTGCTGTAACCCAATACTATCTCCAAGAGGCTGGGATGCTGCCCCTTGGTGTCTGTTTTCTCATTGGCCCCCTATTGTTGTTTGCTGTGGTGTGAATGAGGTGTGGGAAGAAGGGACATCTATCACAGGAAGACATACATCAAACAATCATTCTGATGACAATTTCCCTGCTTTTTTTGGTGCATGCTGCAAAATCTGTGTGGAGATTCTGCATCCGGCCCTTACTATTTCATGGTGGGTTATTCTGGACCCCCCCCCCCATAGTAGCACAACAGTCAACAAGCTAAAGCTCCATTATCCTTCAGGCCAGGATACTGCACGTGATGGACAGATATTGACAGCTTGACCCAATGGGGAAACCAGTCAACTGAAGTTTATTTGCAACAGTGTAGTTTAAAATAGCTGGATCAGTATGTTATTGCTGGAACACAGATTTAAGAGTCCCAGAAGAATATACTACAGACTTCACAGAGAACTTAAACTGACCCAAATTCACCAATAAGAAAAACACAGCACTGAAGCTGGCCATTTCCAGAACATTGACTTCTAAAATGTAATTAAAGGCGAAGGTTATTCTAAGATCAGTATTTGCCACATAAAATAAAAGTTCTCACTGGAGACCAATGAATTTGAGACATTAAAATTCTGCATTTAAGTAGAAGGCCCTAAAGAGTGCAATATTTATCAACAAAGTTAGCAGATGGATCGAAGGGTTTGTCACTCGGAAATAGTGACTGCAGTCTTTAAAATATTAAAACACACATATTGGATGACAGTGAAATATCACACATGTTATGGGTGAGCAATATGCAACTAAAATCAGTCACTTTTCTGAATGATGTACAGCAAATATGGATGGTAACTGCTGCAGAAAATATGTACACCCAAATGCTTTTTGCATCATCACATTTTTGCCACACATAATGTCACACATAATGATGAAAATTAGCACAGAAGCTGCCTGACTTGCTGAATTGTTCCAGCATTTTGCATTTTCCATGTTTTTATGTTGGTCCTTGACTACTCTTAGCTAATTTATGGAAGTATGACCCACCAGATAGGACCCACAACTTTACCATTAACAACACATTACCCAAACAAAGGAGCTTAATATAATAGTAACTGCCCCCTTTAAGCCATTCCAACTTGTCCCATCACTGACATTCCCTTCACCCACTTCCTCTCTTCATGAAAACTAACTTTAGTTTCTCACTTTCCCAGCTCAGTCAAAGATACAAAACATATTGTAGATGGAAGGGTCTCAACCCGAATCATCTCTCACTTCTTCTATCCAGAGATGCTGCCTATTCTGCTGAGTTATACCAGCATTTCGTGTCTATATTGAGTGTTTTGCTTTCCACAAATGCTGCCTGATCTGTTGCGTTTTCCCAGTATTTTGTGATTTTGTTTCCATCTATCAATCCACACATTTTTGAGATGTGGGAGGAAATCGAAACACCTGGAGGAAATCCATGCCCCGACAGGGAAAATGTGCAAACTCTTCACAAGCAGCACAAGAGGTTGGGATTGAACCCCGGGTAGCTGAAGCTAGCAGCTTCACGAGGTGCTGCCCAAAGTTGTCTATGAAACCAATAGATTGAATCTGACATTTCCAACAGAGGAGAAAAGAAACAAAAAAAAAAGAAAGAGAAACTGAAACACTTTGTTGTCCTTAACTTCCAATATTTAAACTAATGGTCACCCAACATGCAACAGCAAACTCGATTCTTCAAATGTTAAGTCAAGTTGCCAAACAAATTATATACATAGAAGTTACAGCACTCGATAGGGTCACAATACCTGGAAATATGCAAAGATTATTTCATTAATCCCAATTAGATATCCCAATAAAACACGCAAACCTGAAAAAATCTGCAGATAATTTAGAAAATTCAGTACATACGGAAAAGTATAATAATTGTATTAATTGTAAACCATCCACATTCCATTCTGCCAAAGTACTGAAAAGGATAGAATTAGAACAAATGAAATACTTAGGATAGCTTTGTTCCCTTTGACTGTAGAAAACAACATGGTTTGTTTTCTCTGGAAAGTCAGATGTTGAGGGGAGACTTGATAGAAGCATATAAAATTATCAGACGCATAGATAGGAGAGACAGTCAGTTATCACAAGGTGGAAATGCCCAACACTAGAAAATATAGCTATAAGATGAGAGGGGTAAAATAAAAAGGAGCTGTGCAGGGCAAGTATTTTACTCAGAGGATGGTGGGATCCTGGAACACATTTCCAGTGTTGGTGGTGGGGGCAAGAGGCAAGAGTCAAGAATGTTTTATTGTCATATGTGCCAGATAGAACAACAACATTCTTACTTGCTGCAGCACAACACAATATGTAAACACCTTCCCCATCCATGCATGAGTCTGTGGTTCATCTATTGACCTTATTAGCTCAGAGTAACAGTAAGTCATCCTCAATCCCAAGGGATGGCATAAGAAGGAGAAGAAGATGATTGCAGTGTCCACCTTTTACTCGTTGAAAAGTGCTTTGAAACATCCTGAAATAGCAGAGTGCAATAAAGCTTCACATCTTTCTTTTTTCTACATTATCTAATTAAGCAGCTCTTATGTTGCTTGTGATGTTTCGTTTGCAGTTTAACTTCCTCTTTTTCACGCTGGCAATGACTTCATTATTAAAGGTCAACAGATCTATTTTGTACTTTTAAACTAAGTAAAATCTTGCACACTTTTCCTGTACTGCGGTGAACATCATTCTCAGAAAATTATAACCTTTTCATTGCAGTTCAAGGATTCAAGCAGGAGGCTGTTCAGCACTTTCACAAGAAAAATTAGGGATAAATAATGTCATGGACTTGTCATCGGTGCTTACACCCCAATAATAAATAACAAAAATGTTAGGCACCCACAAAATCAAAAGTATGAGAGAATTGTTTATGGCTTTATTACTCTCAGGGATGGGTGTGATTTGAAGTTGAAAGAACATGAGGTATGATTCAAGCCTTGATCAGTTTTCTGTCTTAAAATAACTAGGCTGTAGACATATATGTTTGGCCTTGCCACACCAAGTATTTTGTTGGCAAGATAATCATTCAAGTTTATCTGTGGAGGATATTGGGCGAGGTTGTGGACGCTCATGCCTCAAGGTCTCCCCTCTACTTACCAATTGCATGTCTACAGATCCAGGAGAATTGCAGGTTTTCCCCCCGTAGCAGTCCCACAAAACAGAGGAGGTCTGGACCCACAACCATGCCTCAGGCAGCTGATCCTGAGCTCCCTGCCTGCTTTGATGCATTTGTCGTTCAAAAAATAGTTCAACATGTTTAAATAACAGAAAAGTACAATTCTACTTCAGATACATTTTCCACTATATGTTAATTAAAACTATTAATATTCAAGTGAAGAAAGCAAAAGTAAACCCTTTTCAATGCCGCTCAATGTTCACATTCAAATAAATCAGATTATGCATCATATTCATGCTGTTCATGCTGGCCAAAAACGATGGGGCTGGAAGTAAAGTGCTGAAAGGTAGGAAAAGGTGGAATGATACAAACTGTGTACAACTTACATTGAGTTGCAATTCATGGGATGGCTCTTCCTCAACGTAGTTTCCTGGACAATTAACACATTAACGTAGTCCAATAAATTCATTGCTATTTTTACAGCAAATTCTAATGTATTTATACCAGATTGCAAACACCTTTACTGTTTAACTTCATTCTATTGCAAAATTAGACATAACAGATATAAGGCAAAATGCTTATCTCAAGGACCAATAAGAATTCTAACGATGACCTAATTTCTATTTGTCTGTTCAGTTACCGTATTTCTTCATGAAAGCATTATAGAATTAAAATCTTATGGTATTTGCCTATGTCATTATTGTTAATTTATTTAGTCTTAGCAATTGATTCTTTGAGCAATTGTTTATCTCTCGAGGTTCCCACATTAGTGTTAAATGGTTTCATTTTCCAGTCCAATAATGCCAATAGCAGAAGATGGAATCAGCATTACTATTTGCAATGAATTTTACATTCTAATACTTTTCTTTGATTGGCTATTTTTGATGGACAGACAATGGGCAGTAATACAGCAGGGCCCTTGTACACTGGGCGTCATTTATCTTGTTTGTAAATGACAAGCATTTCACAGATAAAGATATCAGTGGCTTGCAGTCTATTGCCTTGACTTTGTGTAAAATGATTGAACCTTGCACAAGCAAAAGAGCTCTGATAGATCTGAACATCTTTCTGAATCTCATCTCTCCATCAGTCAATGTTTCAGATACATAAGTAAAGTGCTATCATCAATCATCATACTTTGCAGTATCACAACTCTTATCCTGTTTGTGATCCCTCAGCTGAAATTTAATTTTGTGTTTTTGGATCAAAGCATGGGCACTGACGTGGAATTGTATAGAGTTTCTTATGCTTAATACCCTCATGCTGTCGTTTTGAACATTTGTTGAAGCAGTGATGTTTTTTTTCTCTCTGACCGATTTGTTAGATATGTGGCTAATAGAAATCTCAGTACATATTCCGTGTTTTCTGGACAATTTGTCAATAGTTGACCCTTTTCATATGTCCAGGCTTAATGACTCTATTATAGAGACACAAGGAACTGCAGAAGCTGGAATGTTGAGCAAAACACTAAGTGCTGAAATAACTCAGCGGATCAGGCAGCATATGTGGAGGGAATGGACAAGCGATGTTTTGGGTTGGAACCCTTCTTCAGATAAAAGTTTGAAGTTTGAAGAAGGGCCCCAAGTTGCAATGTCACCTGTCCATTTCCTCCACAGATGCAGCCAGACACACTGAGTTACTCCAGCTCTTTGTGTTTTGCTCATGATTAAGAAAATACTTTCAAGCTCCAAGAATTCTAATAACAATTACAAATGAGAGTAGTTGTAACATTGTCCAACAAAAGAAAAGTATCAGTAAAGAAGGATACGATTAAAATATAAAAAAAGAATGGAAACATACAGCAGTTCAGAAAGCGCTTGTGGAAGGAGAACCAGATTTAATGCTTCAGTTCCAAGACCCTACTGCTGAATTATGAAATTAATGCTATTGAGGATGATGCAAATACTGAGGTGGAGAAGAAAAAAAACTGATGAGGCTGAAAACATACTGTATGTGAAAAGGAGAGACAAAGAGAGAAGGTTTACAATGGGGACATTGATCTGTATCATATATTGGTATTAGCATGATGTGGAACTGAATTGGGGGATTCAGCAACTAGACCTGAATAATGGTTTAGAAATTTGGTTTTGGCTGCTTTCACTAAATGTGTAACATAGCAGTGATTATTCATTGAATATTGCTTCCAAACTGTTGCACTATTAGTTTCAATAGTCAATATGCCGTTATGTTAGAAATGTAGAACATACAACCAACGATGATTTTCTATCCCCAAATTCCCAAGCCCTTTGAATAGATTAGAGAAACAGAGACATTCAATAAGCTTGTTTTTGATATATTACTGCATTCACTTTTGAGTACATGACAGTATGAACATTGTGGACATGGAGAAGGTGCAGTATCTATTCACATTTTAAAATCAGGGCTGAAAAAACTAAGGGTAAGCTGTATCATCTATTGGGAGAATAACGTCTAGGAGAATTGAACACTTTTGGAAACAAACTGATGACAAAAAACAATGGACCAGGGAAGGATTAAAATAGACTGTCAGTATAAACCAGCAAGGAACTAGAAAGATATACTACTCTAACTACTAAGGGATAGGGGGGAGAGGGGTGGGGGGGGGGGGGGGTGGGGATGTAAAAATGAAGGGAATATCAAAATTAAATGTTGGCCCCATTAATAAAATGAGACAGAGAAATAATAATGGAAATAAATTGATGCCAAAGATTCTAAACAATTATTTTGTATCTTTTCTCACAGTGGAAGACATTAAACACATACCGAAAGGTAATAATAACCAAGGGCTAAAAGAGAATGCCTGTCAAGTCTGTTCAGGATCATTTAACTTCACGCAATTATGATTGAAAGAGAAACCGTATCACAAGAGAAATACTTACTGGGCAAATTAATGGAACTAAGTGCTAACACATCTTCTGGAACCCGATAAATGCATTGTATAGTATCAAAAGATGTGGCTGCAGAGATAATGGATACATTGGTTGTTATCTCTTGATCCCTTGTGTCTGCAACAGCTTTTGAAGATTAGAAAATAGTAAATACAACACTGCTGTTCAAGAAAGGAAAGAAAGTAGAAAACCAGAAGCTAGCTTCTCCAGAGATGCTGTCTGACTGCTGACTTACTCCAGCCTTTTGTGCCTACTGTATCTTCGGTTTAAACCAGCATCTGCAGTTCCTTCCAACGCATAAATTCATATCAGTTCAGAAAAAATAAATGGAACCCTTTATAAAGCAAGGAGTGACAGTAAACTTAGGTTAGAGTATGAATAAGCAAAATCAGCAACTTGTTATGAAAAGAAAATAGTATTACAAAAATTGAGTACAATTCTGTGAGCAAAACTAACAGGGTGGATAAAGGGGTCACTACACGTGGTGTACTTGGGTTTCCAAAAGACTTTTGATACAAACCACTTAAAAGGTTACTGCACAATAAATTAGAGCAACATATTAACAATATACATTAATATGAAAGAGTTAAATTAAGTAGAAAGTTACAAAATGGATTCTACTGTAGATTTAGAAGTTACAAAATGAATCCTTAACCTTTCCTCTCCACACCTAACAAGATTACAGTGTAAGAACACTAGATGTTTTGCCTTTTAATATAAACACTAGCGAGATATCAGCACAAAAACACTAGATGATTTGCCTTTTAATATAAACACTAGCGAGATATCAGCATAAGAACACTAGATGTTTTGCCCTTCTGAAATAAACAATCAGAAAGATGTTCCGAACATTCGGTCTTACACTTTACTCCAGAGATTGTAATGTACAGACATTAGATCAACAAGGTCACAAAACAAGACTGCTTAAAATTTGCAAAAATAAGAAATAGCTTATTCGAGCAAAACCATATATGGGCATAACCTTTCCTCTATCGTAAGAAAGCTGCCAATCTTTGATATTACCCTATATGGACAAGGCAAGAGGCTGTACAATGCTCTGTAAGATAAATAATTGCTAAATTGCTGATTATTGGGGTATAAGTACATGTGATTGAACATTACATCTGTGTGTGGAACACGACAACTCTGTAGTCTGTATTTACATACTAGAGTTGGCTCCCACACCCGCCTGGGCATAATAAAGATGTTACTGTGTTATTAACTTTTGTGTTGTTATCTGTTTGAAGCGAATCGGACTTTAACAAATAGATAATAGAAAGTAGAGAGGGGAGAAATCTTGAGAGTCTTAATTTGTAACTGATGAAAGGTTCTCAACCTGAAACATGAACTCTATTTTTCTCTCTTCACATATGCTAACTGATCTTCTAAATATTTCTGTAATTTTTCCTTAATACTATAACCATTGGTTCTTCTAACCTGTATATACTATTCTTATAAATTAACCAAAATAAAAACCTTCAAAACACAGTAATAGATTTGGCCATCAAATTCTACTTAAATGAACCTATGATGAATCTACACAATTGATTTTGTTCAAATGTTTTATTTCATTGTTCCAGTAATTTGTTTTTATTTCTAAGGTTTGAACATATTGTAGAAGCTGTGGTGGTTCATGAAACAGAAAAAGTTACCAGAGGATTTGATAGAGAAATTCAACGTCATGACAGGTATGGACAGAGTGAGAGAGAAAATTATCCTATTGGCAAAAAACTGAAGAATCAAGGGACATGGCATGAAGGTGATTGGAAAAAAGTAGGTGGTACAAGGAAAAACCTTTCTGAGCAGCATTGATTGGGTTCTGGAATGTACTGCAGGGGATAGTTGTGGAGTTAGATCAAATTCTAGTGTTTTGCGGGAGCTGGGCAGGAAAGAAAAGAATAAGCAAGACCATGAGGTGAGGGTAGAGGAGGGAACTATCTAGATTACTCTTAAATAGCACTGGTACAGGCACTTTGAATGGCCTCCACCTCTTGTAACCATTCAAGCTTTGATTCTCTTCGGCTGAATATTAAATTGTATCATAAATGAATCAAAACTTCCATTTGATATCCAGATAATATATTCCAAGCTAACAAGAGCAGATCAAGCTATCAGTTAATTACTTGTTACGGGACCAACTTAAAGCTATCTCAGCATTTTTCTCCGATTTTTCCTTAGCGATACAACATATTTTCCAAATCTCCTTTAAATTATTAAGAACATATATTATGCAAAGTAACAACAAACCCAGAAATGGTTCAATTCTTAAAACAATTTTCAAAAAGTGCCACATGTCCAGATCCTCAAAGGAAGGTCACTGCTGTAATCTAAAGACATATGCATAATATGTTCCTTCATCAAATCATAGAAATATACAGCACAGAAACATATCCTTTGACCCATCTTTGATGCCTATCTATGTTAATTCCATTTGACTGCATTAGGCCCACATCTATCTACAACTTTCCTAACAAACTCACTGTGGCATAGCGGAGGAGCTATGGTCTTATAGCGCCAGAGACCCGTGTTCGATCCTGACTACAAGCGCTTGTCTGAATGGTGTTTGTACGTTCTCCCCGTGACATGCGTGGGTTTTCTTCGAGATCTTCTGTTTCCTCCCACACTCCAAAGACAAACAGGTTTGTAGGTTAATTGGCTTGGTGTAAATGTAAATTGTCCCTAGTGTGTGTAGGATAGTGTTAGTGTGCGAGGATCGCTGGTCGGTGTGGACTCGGTGGGCCGAAGGGCTGTTTCCGCGCTGTATTCTAAACAAAATTAAAGTACCTGACCATGCACCTGTAAATGTAATAATTACAGATACAAGGAAATGCAGATGCTGGCAGTGTTGTGGTAACTCTGTGGGTCAGGAAGCATTCTGGAGCACATGGATAGGCTCACTCCCTTGATATCTTTATCTCCACCTACAGGAAGAATTGGTAGCCAAATCCATTATAATCCCACAGACTTCGACTGCACTTCCACTTTTTCTTTCCTTTGGGGGGGGGGGGGGGGGTGAAACTGGCAATATTCAATCAGCTGCCTACATTTAAAAAAATGGAAATTATAATTGAAGCAGAGAGCATAGAAGGCTACAGATCAAGTGTCGGTAAATGGGATTACTATAGATGGGTTTGTTAGCGGTCCTCCAATTTCAAGGTTGCCTCCAATTCAAATACATTTGGGTAATAATTGAAAAAGGAATACCAATCACTGGAGTTGTTAGCTGAACAATATTGAATTTTTGTAAAGACTTTGGTTAAAGCCAGCACAGAATACAGGAATGAGGAGCCACACTGGCCAGTTACTTAGTTCTCGGACCAGGTAGATTGAGTAGTAAATCCAGTATCAATCGCATCAGAACAGAAACTTGGCAGCTGAACCTCCTGCATATTAGAGCAATTAGCTGGAATTGCCCTCTATGCTAAACACATTCCACTGTAGCTTCACAGATGCCTGCAGCTCTTATATCCTTCCTAATACTACAATCTCTTTTGTGGCATCAGGAAGGGATTATACCAGGCTGCACAGTCCAGATAAATGGATTGTAGCCAAATATAATTCAATTTGTATGTGCTTCTTGAAATGAGATCCTGAATTATTGTAGTGGTCAGACAGCAGGAACCTCAACCTTTCAGTCCCACTACAAGTTTACATTGGCAGCAGCCTATCCATCTATTACTCACTATGGCCAAAACGTTCTGGAAAATTAATCAGCCACATGGTGTCCGATTAAACCTAGCATACTATCCATGTCTTCATTAAATTTGTTGGAGATTGCAAGCCAAAGAAATAGGAGGCAAAAAGAATTGTAGCTTGGTTTACTGCAATTAATTATTTATATGCTGTTATACATAGATACATAGAAATTAGGTGCAGGAGTAGGCCATTTGGCCCTTCGAGCCTGCACCGCCATTCAATACGATCATGGCTGATCATCCAACTCAGTATCCCGTACCTGCCTTCTCTCCATACCCCCTGATCCCTTTAGCCACAAGGGCCACATCTAATTCCCTCTTAAATATAGCCAATGAACTGGCCTCAACTACCCTCTGTGGCAGAGAGTTCCAGAGATTCACCACTCTCTGTGTGAAAAAGTTTTTCCTCATCTCGGTCTTAAAGGATTTCCCCCTTATCCTTAAGCTGTGACCCCTTGTCCTGGACTTCCCCAACATCGGGAACAATCTTCCTGCATCTAGCCTGTCCATCCCCATAAGAATCTTGTACGTTTCTATAAGATCCCCTCTCAATCTCCTAAATTCTAGCGAGTATAAGCCAAGTCTATCCAGTCTTTCTTCATATGAAAGTCCTGACATCCCAGGAATCAGTCTGGTGAACCTTCTCTGCACTCCCTCTATGGCTATAATGTCCTTCCTCAGATTTGGGTTATATCATGCTGGAGTAATTTAAACACTTATTGTTTATTTGTTTCTTCAGAGGAAGAATTGATCAGCATGATCTGAACTTCTTCTTCTTGCATATGGCATGCACAGCCTAAAGTTGTAGAACAACTTGTTCTATTTGATCTTATTTGATTGTGCACGCCGGATTGATTGCATTCGTCGAAACAGGGCGGACCACGTGAAGGTTGCAATCTCCCACCCCATGATCTGAACTGCTGATTGATGACCCTCAAGCAAGTAACTCCATGAAATTAAGGTATCCTTCAGGAGATTGAGAATGGCCATTTCTCTGAAGAAGGGTTTCGGCCCGAAACGTTACCTATTTCCTTCGCTCCATAGATGCTGCTGCACCCACTGAGTTTCTCCAGCATTTTTGTGTACCTAGGAGATTGAGAATGCTCTGTTACAGTAAGTGTGACCTCCTGTTTTATTTTTGCTTCTTTTACTGTATCTTGGGAGAAGTGTTGGCTTTTCATATTTCAGAGCTACGCACACCGTGTGTATTAAGTTGTGACTGAATTCCAGGATGTTTCTTCAGGTTTGCTGCTCTGATCATCTACAGCTGCTGCCCACTTACTGCCACATCTAATATTATTATATTATTTGCAGGAGCTGAAATGGCCAAGTAGATTTTGAAATTTTTATTAATGGTATTTAGTTTAGTTTAGTTTAGTTTACAGATACAGCATGGAAACAGGCCCTTCAGCCCACTGAGGCCACACCGTCCATCGGTCACCCATTCAGATTAGTTCTATGTTATCCCACTTTCTCATCCACTCCTGACATATTAGGAGTAATTTTACAGAGGCCAAATCACCTACAAACCCACATGTGGATGTGGGAGGATACTGGAGTACCCAGAAGAAACCCATATGGTCACCGGGATAACGTGCAAACTCCTCAGCATTACTATAATTTATTTTCCAACATTACCATCTTGGTAGAGATGTTTTGGCAACTACTCATCTAAACAGTATTTTAATAAGAATTCAAACAATGGGCATGCTTTTGTTTCTATGTTTAAATGAATATTTGTATCATGTACAATGATCTTAATATCATAGGACCACACACTAAGTAATTTACTAACTTGTATCTTGTAATAGGAACTAGCAGTGTGGATAAATGAACAGAGAAAATAAAACATTATTTGTTTGTATTAGCCACAAGCCCTCTTTGGAACATACATAAACTTGAAAAACCAACTAGACCAGCTGCAGTTGACTTCAATGGAAACAGAATGAATTAGAGGAAATGCAGTCACCTTTGTCATGAGTTCAATTTTACCACAACAGGCAGTGTTCAACATTATCCCAGTTTGAATTATGCATTACGATCATTATGACCCAATTTGTAGATATAATTTGTGATAAGATGCCAGCTCAGAGTTTGTCTTCAGATATGCAACCTTCCAACCCAGAGGGATGAGGGCCACCACATGAGCAAAGCTAACATGAACAACATAAAAGTATCACATGGCAACCAGACTGAATCCCATTCCTTCTTCGAAAGACAAATGGATGTCAGTATAAAGTTATCAAGCAAATTTGGTTAAATCAATTTGTACAAAATGATTGTAGTTGTATAAAGAAATAAACACACCTAGAATTCATTGAATTCAATCTGGTCACTCACAGGTTTGCTACAGAAATGAGAAGTTTCTTGTAGGAAGTCACATATTCACATTGTTAATGATTGACTGACTTCAAGATTACTGCAATTGCAAGAAAATAGAAGTGTCACTAGGAGCTCCCTTGGATTCTATTGTCTCATGTGTTAGTTTAGTTTAGTTTAGAGATACAGCGCGGAAACAGGCCCTTCGACCCACTGAGTCCACACCAACCAGTGATCCCTACACACTGGCACTATACTACAAACTAGGGACAATTTACCATTTACAGAAGCCAATTAACCTACAAACCTGTACGTCTTTGGAGTGTGGGCGAAAACCGGAGCACCCGGAGAAAGCCCACGCAGGTCACGGGCAGAACGTACAAACTCTGTACAGAGAGCACCCGTAGTCAGGATCGAACCCATGTCTCTGGTGATGTAAGGCAGCAATTCTACTGGGGTGCCACCATGCTGCCCCAAATCTAAAGCCTAAACTTAAATGGAAACAGCACTTCCGTAAACAAGAACTCATGCTTACCAAATGATAGTTTCAAAGTGTTAGGATACCGATAAAAATTAAAGCAAAGCGAATAATCATCTAATTTAATGTATGTTTCATAATAAGTTATATTCTAATGAGAGGAATAAAGAGCACCAGAAAATTCTGGGAGATTGATGTTTGCAAATTTAAAGATTTAAGGGCCTGTCCCACCTACGCGAATTTTCATCAACTGTCTTCGAACTTCAAGCTCGAGGGCACTCACCTGAAAAACCTCGAGCTGGATCGATCATCAGCGATGAAACTGCGAGCTGGATCAACTGTCAGCACACATACACACACACACACACACATCACAAAGGCGGGGGCCAGGGAAAGTGGGGGAGCGCTGTCTGAAATTCACACCCGCGATGAACAGGAAGGTAAAAGACGGCTGGCACAGTGTACAGTAAGTCCTTTAGAGAGCGGGGAGGGGGAGGAGAAGGGGAGAGAAGGGACGAGAAGGGACGAGAAGGTACGAGAAGGGACGAGAAGGGGAGAGAAGGGGAGAGAAGGGGGGAGAAGGGGAGAGAAGAGGGAGAGAAGGAGTGGAGACACTTTTAAAAAGCCAGACAACTTTTAATAACGTTTAGCGGGCATTTAACATTACCGGTTGGTTTTCCTTGGTTCTGATAACTCCAATGAGCCAATTAAAATGCTCGGTCAGCAAAGGAGATTGCCTACGGCTACCTCGACTGCCTATAACTACATGCCGACTCCACTACCACTGCACTATGAGTTCAAAAGAACCATGCCGATCAATTTTTAATCGCGGAAAATTTTTCAGCATGCTGAAAACATTTCTTCGACCAAACTGAGGCCGCAAATATGCGTGAACTTCTCTCGAGCATGAAGGAGAGTTCCAGTGACCACATAGGACCACCTAGGACCTCATGTTGCGAGTTTGTAATGAGTGCAAAATCTTCTAAACTCGCAAATTAGGATGCCATAGTGCGACAGGCCCTTTATTGGGGTCAAAATCTGATTAATTATTCAGTCCCAATGGGATAATTGCCTCTAGACATAAAAGATGCTGAAGGGTTGTTGTTATTCAGTGGATTTACTGGACTAGGTCCCATGTTCACACTGGAGGGCTGGTCCCCCAACGCAATATCCCACATCTCCACCAATTCCAATATTTGTGGGCAGTGGGGGGGGGGGGGGGGGGGGTTCTGGAGCACTTGTATGGGTGTGGGCTGAAGGGACAAGTTTCCAGAGGGCTAGTATGGACATTGTGGGCCGAATGGATTCTTGGGCTGGCAGCTCAGTCACTCAGGCCTGGCAGCTCAGTAACTCAGGCCTGGTGAGCTGGCAGCTCAGTCACTCAGGCCTGGTGGGCTGGCAGCTCAGTCACTCAGGCCTGGTGGGCTGGCAGCTCAGTCACTCAGGCCTGGTGGGCTGGCAGCTCAGAAACTGCCATAAATTCTGCCCAAAGCAAGTGAGAGACTCTGTGAGAGAGAAGGGGAGAGGGTGGATCAGTTTTAGACATTTTTCATCTTTTTCTGCAGATCACAGCAATGAAGGAGGAAAGTCTATCCTGGCCTGGATCTCACAGGGAGCCAAGGAAGGGAGGGAGAAAAATACTGGGGTGAGGTTTAATACTTGCAGGGGGAATACTTACTGATGGGCCGAAGGGACTCCTCCTGGGCTAGTACAGGCCTCATTGGCCGAAGGGGCTCTTGAAAATAAAATCTGAGTAAAATCTCAGTGAAAGGCACTTTTTCTGGACCTTTCCTGACCTGGCACGGGCATTTTGGGCCAAAATGCTTCTCCTGGGCTAATAAGAGCATTTTGGTCATAAGGGACTGGTTTCTCGGCTAATAGAGGCCTTGTGGGCTGAAATTTGAGGTTTCAGGCAGGTCAAACAACACATTTCATTTAATTTCCATTTCAATTTCAAGCACAGGGCAGGCCAAACAACGCATTTTATTGCCATTTCCATTTCAATTTCAAGCACAGGGCAAGGCAAACAACTCATTTCATTTCCATTTTCATTTCCATTGCAGTTTCAAGCACAGGACAGGCCAAACACCTCTTTGCATTTTCATTTCATTTCCATGGCAGTTTGAAGCACAGGGCAGGCCAAACAGCTCATTGCATTTTCATTTCATTTCCATTTACATAGATACATAGAAAATAGGTGCAGGAGTAGGCCATTCGGCCCTTCGAGCCTGCACCGCCATTCAATATGATCATGGCTGATCATCCAACTCAGTATCCCGTACCTGCCTTCTCTCCATACCCCCTGATCCCCTTAGTCACAAGGGCCACATCTAACTCCCTCTTAAATATAGCCAATGAACTGGCCTCAACTACCCTCTGTGGCAGAGAGTTCCATAGATTCACCACTCTCTGTGTGAAAAAGGTTTTCCTCATCTCGGTCTTAAAGGATTTCCCCCTTATCCTTAAGCTATGACCCCTTGTCCTGGACTTCCCCAACATCGGGAACAATCTTCCTGCATCTAGCCTGTCCAACCCCATAAGAATTTTGTACGTTTCTATAAGATCCCCTCTCAATCTCCTAAATTCTAGCGAGTTTAGCAGTTTTACATCGCAGTTTCAAGTACAGGACAGGCCAAACAGCTCATTGCACTTTCATTTCATTTCCATTTCCATTGCAGTTTCAAGCACAGTGCAGGCCAAACAGTTGATTGCATTTTCATTTTATTTCCATTTCCGTTGCAGTTTCAAGCACAGGGCAGGCCAAAAAGCTCATTGCATTTTTTTTTCATTTCCATTTCCATTGCAGTTTCAAGCACAGGCAGGCCAAACAGCTCATTGCATTTTCATTTTATTTACATTTCCATTGCAGATTCAAGCACAGTGCAGGCCAAACAACTCATTGCATTTTCATTACATTTCCATTTCCATCGCAGTTTCAAGCACAGGGCAGGAAAACAGCTCATTGCACTTTCTTTTCATTTCCATTTCCATCGCAGTTTCAAGCACAGGGCAGGCCAAACAGCTCATTGCATTTTCATATCATTTCCACTTCCATTGCAGATTCAAGCACGGTGCAGGCCAAACAGCTCATTGCATTTTCATTTCATTTCCATTTCCAGTGCAGTGTCAAGCACAGTGCAGGCCAAACAGCTCATTGCATTTTCATTACATTTCCATTTCCATCGCAGTTTCAAACACAGGGCAGGCCAAACAGCTCATTGCATTTTCATTTCATTTCCATTTCCATCGCAGTTTCAAGCACTGGGCAGGCCAAACAGCTCATTGCATTTTAATTTCATTTCCATTTCTATCACAGTTTCAAGCACAGGGCAGGCCAAACAACTCATTGCATTTTAATTTCCTTTCCATTTCCATTGCAGTTTCAAGCACAGGGCAGGCAAAACAGCTCATTGCATTTTCATTTCATTTCCATTTCCATTGCATTTTCAAGCACTGGGCAGGCCAAACAGCTCATTGTATTTTCATTTCATTTCCATTTCCATTGCAGTTTCAAGCACAGGGCAGGCCAAACAGCTCATTGCATTTTCATTTCATTTCCATTTTCATCACAGTTTCAAGCACTGGGCAGGCCAAACAGCTCATTGCATTTTAATTTCATTTCCATTTCCATCACAGTTTCAAGCACAGGGCAGGCCAAACAACTCTTTGCATTTTCATTTCCTTTCCATAACCATCGCAGTTACAAGCACAGGGCAAGCCAAACAGCTCATTGCATTTTCATTTCATTTCCATTTCTACCACATTTTCAAGCACAGGGCAGGCCAAACAGCTCATTGCATTTTCATTTCATTTCCATTTCCATTGCATTTTCAAGCACTGGGCAGGCCAAACAGCTCATTGTATTTTCATTTCATTTCCATTTCCATTGCAGTTTCAAGCACAGGGCAGGCCAAACAGCTCATTGCATTTTCATTTCATTTCCATTTTCATCACAGTTTCAAGCACTGGGCAGGCCAAACAGCTCATTGCATTTTATTTTCATTTCCATTTCCATCACAGTTTCAAGCACAGGGCAGGCCAAACAACTCTTTGCATTTTCATTTCCTTTCCATAACCATCGCAGTTACAAGCACAGGGCAAGCCAAACAGCTCATTGCATTTTCATTTCATTTCCATTTCTACCACATTTTCTAGCACAGGGCAGGCCAAACAGCTCATTGCATTTTCATTTCATTTCCATTTCCATTGCATTTTCATGCACTGGGCAGGCCAAACAGCTCATTGTATTTTCATTTCATTTCCATTTCCATTGCAGTTTCAAGCACAGGGCAGACCAAACAGCTCATTGCATTTTCATTTCATTTCCATTTTCATCACAGTTTCAAGCACTGGGCAGGCCAAACAGCTCATTGCATTTTAATTTCATTTCCATTTGCATCACAGTTTCAAGCACAGGGCAGGCCAAACAACTCTTTGCATTTTCATTTCCTTTCCATAACCATCGCAGTTACAAGCACAGGGCAAGCCAAACAGCTCATTGCATTTTCATTTCATTTCCATTTCTACCACATTTTCAAGCACAGGGCAGGCCAAACAGCTCATTGCATTTTCATTTCATTTCCATTTCCATTGCATTTTCA
The DNA here is from genome assembly GCA_038087875.1 of Malacoraja senta. Lineage (NCBI taxonomy): Eukaryota > Metazoa > Chordata > Chondrichthyes > Rajiformes > Rajidae > Malacoraja > Malacoraja senta. The sequence continues at coordinate 33,791,915 of CM075983.1, forward strand.
AGCACTGGGCAGGCCAAACAGCTCATTGTATTTTCATTTCATTTCCATTTCCATTGCAGTTTCAAGCACAGGGCAGACCAAACAGCTCATTGCATTTTCATTTCATTTCCATTTTCATCACAGTTTCAAGCACTGGGCAGGCCAAACAGCTCATTGCATTTTAATTTCATTTCCATTTCCATCACAGTTTCAAGCACAGGGCAGGCCAAACAACTCTTTGCATTTTCATTTCCTTTCCATAACCATCGCAGTTACAAGCACAGGGCAAGCCAAACAGCTCATTGCATTTTCATTTCATTTCCATTTCCATCGCAGTTTCAAGCACAGGGCAGGCCAAACAATTCATTTCATTTTCATTAAGGGCTAACAAATCATTTATAGCAAGTACATTGCAGACTCACAGTTCATTTGATTCACAACTTTGAATCACAGTTGTGGCCTCTCCCTCGTGATCTTCCAAAGTGACTGACTCACGTCCAGGCATACGGGGTTTTATGCTCCTGACCCCCCCCCCACCCCTGGAAGAGGTGTTACCTTTATCATGGTGATTGACAGGCAAGAGGACCAATCAGTTTGATCTCATGATATTTTAAACAGTCATAACTTTATTTATTATTCATCGATCGGAAAAATCCTCGGGGCTGCCTCAGCGGAGGAGGACTGTGAGTAAGGGCCAAAAATCAGAGCAATATTGGTAACGTTTTTTCTAATATCAATATTCAGCGCAGACTGGAAGTGGTCAAGATGAGACTTTTAGTTACTTTTTAGTTCAAAATGAGACTTTGATACGCCACACATTTAATTGAGGATTGAGCAATTCAACGATTACAAAGATTAATTAAAGTTTTATTAAAACACTTTTCAAAAGCTGGATATGTGCAATTTAGAAATAATGTTGTTTATCATTTGCAGTGTTAAGCAGTGCAATATCAGAGAACATTCATTGGACAGGGTATGGAATAACACAAAGAGTATAAAGGTTTCAGGTTCCTTATATATCTCACTTTAGTTAGGTACATGGGAGGAATCTACATGTATGTTTTGTTTGCTGCGATGAGCAGTTCATTGTATCATATTGCAGGCCGCAGACATGACTTTGCAGTACAGGTCAGCTGTTTCACTCACATGTGTCAGTGCTGCAGGCAGTTTCCAAGCTAGGAACCATCTGATTACAGTTGTCTTTTTGTATGAAACACGAACCTGGTATAGCAGCAACAATAAATCCCACATCCACTGCTTACAAGCTTGTGACATCAACACTATTTATTTATTTATTTTTAATCGGGGCGGGTGATTTAATTCTTTGGCAAACTCTTTATATTAATGTTTCTATTGATGTTGTCTTGTTCATTTATGTTCTTTTGTTTTCACATCAATTTCCTTTATTTAGTGTTTAGTCTTTAATTTCCAGTTATATGAAAATACACATTTTACTGTGAACAGCAGCTAGTGAATTCCAGATTCTAGTGAAATACAGATTCCAGAAGATTTTCCTTTCAAACAAAAGAGCTAGATAGTGCTCTTAAAGATAACGGAGTCAGAGGATATGGGGAGAATGCAGGAACGGGGTACTGATTGGGGATGATCAGCCATGATCACATTAAATGGTGGTGCTGGCTCGAAGGGCCGAATGGCTTACTCCTGCACCTATTGTCTATTGTCTAAAAGCAAAGGTTTGCTGTATGTTGACTCTGGGTAATGTGCAATACAGAACATAATGTCACATCAGATAAACTGCACCATCTACAAATCTTCCAGCTATGAGCACTGTTTATATCATCTACCAGTGCAATAATATTCTGCACTTTAAGCCTTCTGTTTATCATCCTCCAGTTACAATGCAACCAGCTGCCTGAATAATGTAAGTATTATTCAGAAAATTGGCCAGGTTAAAGAAATTGAGAGTGGAAGACTTGTCTGGCATGTGAAACCTCACAAGGGTGTGATGTGCATTATCAGATTTGGCTTGGTACCAATGTTGTTACTGAAATGGGACAGATTGTAGGAGTGCAGATCGCAAGCAACTGTACTTCTGCATTGCCACAGATTGAATAAATTATTTATTGGTTCATGTGCAGATCAAATGAATTCAAGAAGAGCTAACAAAATTAAAAAAAAAAAACAAGAGTGCAATGCGTGGTATTTGGAATATTGATGCATCCCCCACCTCCATTGTCACTGATTTATTTTGCTATTGCTCACGATCCCGATTCTGGGTTGTTAAACCCTAGCAATGCACTAGTTGCACTCAGTGCTTTTTTTGAAGATGAAATGGTGGCAGTACACATAATAGTTGATGCGATGCAATTGCCTGATGTACACCAATCTAGTGTTTAACTTTCCAGTCATGCCGGTAGAGCCTACCATCACAAGAAAAGCACAGTTGCACTGATAGCATCTTATAGTACAAACCCCATCACCAATTAAACTGCTTGACAGATATGTGATTATCTGTGATGCCACTTTCAGGGAACTGTATACCTGTACTCCTAGATCCCTTTGCTCTACAACACACCCCAGGACCCTACCAATCAATACATAGGTCCTGTCCTGATTTGAATTCCCAAAATGCAAAACCTCATGGTTATCTGCATTAAACCCCATTAGCCATTCCTCAGCTCACTCCCAGCAGATCGAGATCCTGCTGTAATTTTGGATAACCATCTTCACTGTCTACATTATCACCTACTTTAATATCATCTACACTTACTAATCATGCTTTGTTCCATCTCATCTAAATCATTGATATAAACTGCAAACAGCAATGGGACCAGCACTGATCCCTGAGACACACCACTATTCATAAGCCTCCACTGCTAAAAACAATCTGCCACCATTACCTTCTGTTTTCTACCATGAAACCAATACTGTATCCAGGCAGCTAGTCTCCCTGGATTCCATGCGATCTAACCTACCAGAGCAGCCTACCATGTTGAGCCTTAGCAGCCTTGCTGGAGTTCATATGAACATGGTTGAGCAATTACATGTAGGAACGATCTGCAATGTGACTATTTAATCCATATGCCAATGCTTGCTAAGAATTGAACTATTTAGATTGTTCCCTCTTCCCACTTCTTCCAGCTCTCTGTGAATGTTATATCTTGCACTGAATGTTGTACCCTTTATCTTTTGTCGGTGCACTGTGGACAGCTTGATTGTATTCATGTATAGTCTTTTCTCTGACTGGATAGCACACAAACAAAAGCTTTTCACTGTACCTCAGTACACGTGACAATAATAAACTAAACTAAAATAATTAGTGCTTCTAACCCCTACTGCCATTTCAGACATTAAGTTGCAGATTTCACAACAATTCTTTTCTCAAATCCCCCACAATCATTTTACCAATTAACTCATGTCCATGTCATTTAGGTATTGAACCCTGTGCCCAAAGAAAGATCCTTCCTGCTCACCTTGCTTAAGCTGTTAATAATGGCACACAATTCAGTTAAATCTCACCTTTGTTCCAAAAGGGGAAAAAAAGCTGCAGTTCCTTGTGTCTCCATTTTACTGTCTTGTCAGTTGGTCCTCATAACAATAATTCCCTGAACCAGGCATTATCCTTGAAAAAGTCATTAACTCTCACTAATGCTGACACATCCTCCTTGTATAATTCGGTCTATCAATATCACAGATGGGTGCAGGCTTGTGGAGATTATACAGATGTGAAAGCGTGAACATGGGAGGATTTGCAAACAGAAGTGAGAACTTTAAAACGGAGGCACTGTTTAACTGAATGCTAACGTTGATCATTGACTGAAGTGCATAAAGTTATGAGAAGCATAGATAAGGGAGATAATCAGAGTCATCTTTCCAATGGTGGAAATGTCAAATATTATAGCTTTAAGGTGAGAGTGGGAAAGTTTAAAGGAGATGTGTGAGGTAAGTTTATTTACACAAGGAATGGTTGGTGTCTGGAATGCACAGCGAGGAGAGGTGGTATAATCAGATACAATAGCAACATTTAAGAGGTATTTAGACAGATACACAAACAATTAGAGAGAGGAAGGATGTGCAGGCAGATGGAATTAGTGAGGCTGGCATGGTTGGCACAGACATTGTTTGCCTAAGCACACCTGTTCCTGTGTTGTAGTTCCATGTCAAAGACTATTTTAAATACAACTTTACATTATAAGTTCAGATAAAATCTTTACCTCTGAATTAAATGTATTGTTAATGTACTGTATGTGATATTGATCTGTTAAAAAAATGAATAAGTAGTTTAGAGGAGAAATTCTATGCTAAGGAGTTAACAGAGGGAGATAGGTGCTGGACAGCAGAAGTCAGTATGACCTCAAGTTAACGATAGATAGAATGTGGGAGGACAGCCAGGAACACATTGGTGTGGTGAAATCTAGAGAGACCAAATGTAAGTTTGAGAGATTCAGCAGAAAATGAGGTGAGACAGGAGCAGCATTATGATGGCAGAAGTAGCCTTCATAGCAATGGTCAACAAACTGCAACACACATCAAATATGACACAAAGGCTTAAATAGACTTGTTTGGAAAACTGCTTGAAAGAGGGATGAAGTTGGTGGAGAGGAAACTAAGGGTGCTGCAGGGTCTTCCTAATATTTAGTTGGAGCAGTGACAACTGTGAAGCAGCAGTGGAAGTGGTGCACGGAGGAGGGCCGAGGACGGTGGGATGAATCCTTCAGAAATTCGGCTTTGCAGACTATTAAGAGGTTGTGTATAGCTGGTGAAATGAGCTCATTGCAAACATTTCTGGCTCCCATGCATGAATATGTTGCAAACAAGGACATTGATACAATACATTTGTCCCTAATCTTGCTGCAGTAATCTTTTGCATCGTTAAACTGTCAGCCAAAATGTAGTGAGAACTGAACATGAAGAAGATCATTTTACTGCAGCAACAAATATTTTCTGTCAGTATCTGCATAATTATAATGCTTCTCAGTTTAAATTAAACATGTTTTATTAGCTTTTATTTTGAAATTTATTCTTACTTAAATCTTACCCAACTTGAATTCTAATATACAGGTGCACTGATGCACAACATTCAACAACATACATGATGCATGAATCCCTTGAATTTATTAGGAGACTGTACTGTTATTGAATGAAAGAGATTTGCACTCCTATTTTCACTTCACCACATCTTACTTTCTCTGCAGTTGTGTAAAATAGATTTATAGAATGGTGAATGAATTATATTATGTTTGAGTAAAATCTCTAATTATAGATACTGCACACAGACTTTTCCAATCTCTTCTCTTATGTGAGTCTGACATTATACCCAAAGGGAATGATTACTGCAGAGCAGAATGCATTTCAACCTGTCCTTGATTTGGCAACCAAAGCATTTAATCCGTTTGCTGTTACTGAATCACACCTTAAAATAGTATTTATAAACATGTCAGCCAGTTTCTTCATCCGGAGAAAAAAATGCAGGTGGTGGAATCTGTTATTACATCCCATTATTATGACATTATCAATGTACCCTCAGGGAAACCTAACCATGCTTAATGAAAGGGAGCATTTGCTAAGCAGCAAAGTTAGGCCTGCATCAAATTAATCTTTTTCAGTCTTGAAAGCTAAAAATAAAACATATGCATTCTTGCAAATCTTCCTTACATGAAATATTCAAAAAAGCTTCTTTGCAGTAACAGTGACTGCAGATGTAATAGAATGAATGACCTTTTGAAGACGTGTTATGAGACTTTACTGTACCGAAATTCAAACAAAATTATAAATTGTCTTTAAATTAACTTTTTAGAACCGCATAAAATGGTAAATGTTGGATTTTCTACCCTAATAGTGGAGTTCATGCCCTCCCCCATTAGACACAAATACGAAAAAAGGAAATTGTTCAGAGAAGAAATATGTGGAATCTGTCTCCACCTAGTGGATGTTTGATGGAAAAGGGACAGAAAACTGAACACATTACATACAACATTGCAGTCCCAGAACTTGGCAGAAGCACGTAAATGTAGGAACAGACTTTACTCCTAGCTCTCCTTTACGATTCCGCAAGGCACATTCTATAGCCACAGACAGGAAGATGGTAAGAGTTCATGAACTTAGGCAATGGTGGTGACAATGGTTTTGTGGTGGTTGAGGGAGTGAGTGGGTGCGGTGTGAGCTGGTATTGGAAGGGGGTGGGTTTGGTGGGTTCAAGTTCAAGTTTGAGTTCAAGTTCGCGTTTATTGTCACCTAACCAATTAAGGTACAGTGACATTTGTGTGGTGATGTGGGATAAAACAGGCCATGGTGTAGAAGGAGAGTGCAGAGTGTCACAGGAAACTTTATTCTCCTAACTACTTTGTAATTTCTAAACCAAGATGATAGACAACACAGCAAGCCCAGTCACAGCTGGTAAAGCTGCCGTCGCACAGTTCCAGCGACATGGGTTGCATCCTGACCTCCTCTATAGTTTGCGTGAAGCTTGCACATTCTCCCAGTGACTCAATGGGTTTCCTGCAAGTATTCCACTTTCCTCCTATATCCCAAAGCCAGGTGGATTTGATAGCTTAACCAGTCACGGTAAATTATCCTTGGTATATACTTGAGTCGAAGGGAATGTTTGGAGAATAAAATGTGAGTAATGTGGGATAAGTTTAATGGTCGGACAGACACAGTAAACGGAACTTTTCCATGCTGTATGAAACTTTGACAAGGGGCAAGCTAAACCTGAGGGATCTTAGATATTACCCTAGGACACTCTTGGATGTCCTTTCATACAAGAGCATTGATAAATTAATTTCTCATCATCCCCCATGCCCATGATTAGAAATATCTATTTCTTATGAAAGGTTTTCCTTCATAGCCATTCACATAAGTTCCATCTGCAGTGAGTATCTTATGACTTTAGGTTTGTGCCAAAGTTTATTTGGAGCCAGCATTCGAACTTTTTTTTTCCATTGGTTTTTAATCATGAACGTTCAGAGAAAATGACAAATTAGCAAAACTCAGGGCTCACCAAAAGATGGCGACTTGCTTGGATGGAACCCATCAGCGTATGTTCATATCAGTAAAGCTTCTCACAAAGGAATCATTTTATTTGGAATTCATGTTAAGAAGTCAACCTCAGACTATAGAACCTTTATAAACCCGATTTACATTCACAAAAAAATGATGTTGAACAATATTCTTAGTTTTATATTTTTGTTAGAATAGGAAAGGATGATTCAGGAGCAGTACAGTGATGCAATTGGTGGAGCTGTTGCCACATGGTCACGATAGCGCAGCGGTAGAGTTGCTGCCCTACAACGAATGCAGCGCCAGAGACCCGGGTTCGATCCTGACTACGGGTGCTGTCTGTACGGAGTTTTACGTTCTCCCCGTGATCTGTGTGGGTTTGCGCCGAGATTCCTCCCACACTCCAAACAAGTACAGGTTTGTAGGTTAATTAGCTTGGAAATTATAAAAATTGACCCTAGTAGGTGTAGGATAGTGTTAATGTGCAGGGATCGCTGGTCGGCGCGGACAGAGTGGGCCAAAGGGCCTGTTTCCGCACTGTATCTCTAAACTAAATTGTCCATGTATAGAGTCTGTAGGTTTTCCCTGTGACTGCACGGCTTTTCTATGGGTGATCCAGGTTATTTTGACATTCCAAAGATGTGCGGGTTGGAAGATTAATTATCTACTCTTAATTGCTCTGATGATATGTGGGTGAGAGGTAGCACTTGAACAGCCAAGAAAGAAGAAGGCTACAGAGATTGGTAGATTGTCTGGTCCATCATAGGTATTGAGCTCCCCACCATCCAAGGGATCTATAGAAGATGCTGCCTCATAAAGGCAGCCAATATCATCAAAGATCCATACCACCCTGGCCATGCTTTCATTTCGCTTCTACCATCGGGAAGAATAAGAATGTGCAGGAGCCTGGATACTGTGACCATCAGTTCAAGAACAGCTTCTCCCCAGCAACCATCAGACTCTTGAACACTACACAACACTAACCTCTACCTCAGCCAATATGATCATCTATAAGCTATGCCTTTGGTTGCACTATGGATTTCAGTTTTGCACTAATATAAATATGTAATATTACTGTCATTAGTTTATTGTGTTATTGATTATTCTATATTTATTTGTGTGTTATTAATTTTATGGGCCTGACAGGCTGCAGGGAGTAAGTACAGGTACACCATCGATTTGCCGGCAACTGATCTTTAATCTGGACAAAATGTAACTGTTACATACTATATGGCCAATTTTACTTCAGAGTCACGTTTGTGACTACGTGAAGAAGACCCGTCAGCGCGCATGCGCGTCATTACGTCGGTCGCATTGGCGCACAGACAGCGGGAGGACAGAGCTCCTCCTGATGTAAGTACTTTTAGGGTATTTTTAAAGAGTTTTAAAGCTCCAGCTAAGTCTGAAACTTGTCAGAAATTTAGCTGGAGTAAAATAAGTTCCTTGACTGTGGTGCTGTGCTCTGTGTTTTGTCACAGGCAGCACCATGGTGAAGACGAGCAGGGGAGGATAGAGCTCCTCCTGTGGTAAGTACTTTTAAAGTACTTTTATAGTTTAAAGCTCCAGCTAAGTGGGAAGCTTAGCTGGAGGGGAAAGTTTATTTTGTGGTGCTCTGTGTTTTTGATTACAGGCAGCACCATGATGAAGACGACCAGGGGGAGGGCAGCCGCAGGTAAAGCATAGGAGAGCCGCGGGAATGCGGTCTGTCAGCGGCTGCCTCGTACCCCTGCACAGTCGCCGACCGGGAGCGGGGCGACTTCAGACTGAGTGCTAAAAAGCACCAAAGCCAACGCCTGTCGGGCGTAAGGCACGGGGAAGTCTGGGAGGCCCTTGGACTCAACTGAGTCAGGCCACAACGAGCCTGTACGGGGCTGGAGACGTTTTTTAAATGGTTCTCCCAAATGGAGCACCTCATCCAGTGGTTGCTCCAGAAACGCACACTCCGGGGAGGAGTCGTGTGGGCGGTAGGCTGCAGAAAGGCCACGCCGGCAGCACCTGGTAGAGGGCTGCTTAAAGCACCCTCATGCATGAGGTGAGTGCAGAGGGTCAGCTAAGGTCTGACCCCGACTCAGACTTGGAAATAGCGAAGAACGGCCGTTGTCAGAGGTCCATTCTCTGGCAGCACGATTCGCTGTCCAGTCAGAGTATGGAGTGCCACTGGGAGAAGAGCTGGCCTCCACGATAGGGTCAGCTCAGTTCTGACCCGATTCTGACGGAGACTTTGTTGAATAGCGAAGAACGGCCGTTGTCAGAGGTCCATTCTCTGGCAGCACGATTCGCTGTCCCGTCAGAGTATGGAATGCCTCTGGGTAAGCGAAGACGGCCGTTGTCAGAGTTCCCATCTCTGGCAGTATGATACGCTGTCCAGTCAGAGTCTGGAATCACCAAGAGAAGGAGTAACTGCGAGTTGCTGAAGGTGCCAGCAGTGAACCGGGTGATATGGAGCCAGACGGGCGTGGGCGTGCAGTGCCCAGGAGATGAAGCTGCAGAGAATCCTGAAATTACTTGGCTCAGGAATCACGGCGTTCGCGAGAACGGTGGATGGAGGGCTTGTTTCGGAGACGCATCAAGAGGTACTAGGGTTGCTTTGTAGCACCCATTTTTTAGATAAATTGTCTCAGGGAAAGTGCCATTCGGCCCACCATTAATTCCAAGATTGCAGTATTTTTCCCAGCCTAGCAACATACAGCCGGCAAACCTACTCTTCGGAGAGGACCTCGCCAAGAGTGTCAAGGAGATGGACGACGAGGCAAAGATGGTGGGCTTGATCAAGCCACCGGCAGTCGGCAAGTTTCCAAAATAAAGTACCCCTACAAATGAAGTGGGAACATGGTCAAACATCCACCAGGTACCAAGGAGGTAGGTGGGCCTGGTTCTCAGGTGCACATATCAAATGTGACACAACTTAAACTGGGGTACATTACATCTTTCTGGGATGAATGGAAGCAAATTACCTTAGCTCTGTTTATACAGAGTGTTATTCAAAGGTTTCGAATGGATTTCAATCCAAAATGTGATTTGCACATTCAGCATGTTCTTGGTAGAACTATTCAGTTTTCATTAACAGAACAGATGGATGATCAGACTGCGCTTGCAAGCTTATGTGATAAATTCAATTCAATTCAATTCCTTTATTGTCATCTTGCAAGCAACAGTTGTGCAGTGCAAAACCAAAAGACGTTTCCCAGGGAATACCGGATCATCGCGCATGACGTTTAAAAAAATTCACACATAATAATAACAACACTAAAAACAATCCAGTCCCTGATGGAACAGTATAAGTTAAAATAGATACAAACAACGTTAAAATACAGTGAGACCAATCATAAACATGTCCGGGTGTAATTATAAGTTTGTTCACCAACCCATCAATTTGTGTCTAATATTTTCCCAGGCCAAAAAGGATGGGGGATGTAGTATGGACATTGTAAGATGGAATTGTCACTGCCAAGCAACTGGGCAAGAGGATGCTATATGGCAACTCTAGAGCTTAAAGATGCGCATTACCCAATGTCTGTTTATTTGCAGGATATTTGAAATTCATCTGGATGGATCAACTATGGCAACAAAATTGTTAAAACCTCTAATAGGCATGCTGAAAGGCCAGGGTATAGGTGTTCATGGCTTATCTCGATGATATCTTGATTACAGGGGTATCCAAGAGAACAGCTGAAGTAACAGGTGATAGTTGTTAAATCCAATTTTCAAAGATTGGGCATTAGACATCCAGAGGAATCCAAATTAACACCTGACTATTTGGGTCACAATTGATTCAATTAAGTGACTCTGCCCAGGGAAAAAAGGGTAGAGCTAATTGACAGGTGTATCAAGCTAATTGAGACATTAAGGATACATTCGGGTCATTATAATAGACCTATGCAGTTTTCAGTAAAGGCTATTCTGATTTGCAATGGTGGATTCACCATGTGTCCAGAAGTTATAGCAAGGTAATGCTTGACAAGCCTTCCATGATTTTGCAGATGAATGTCAGTGCACTCCGGTGAGGTGTCACGGATACGAGTTTCAGCTATGGAGGCAGATGGACTGAGCAAGAGGCATCGTTTGTGCAGACATGGGCAATTAACTATAAAGACGCTTATAGCTCTAACAAATGTTATCTGCAATGTTCAGTTTCAGATTGACAATAATACGCAAGTGGCATATACATTAATGTGACAGATTGGCTAATCACATTTGGGCTGGTGCATGGAAAAATATATTTCAGCTATTTATCTACCAGGTAGATTCTACATAGTAGCAGACGCCAACTCACGAAAGTTCCATGACAACATAGATTGGATGTTGAACCAGGAGGTGTTCAATAATATAGTACTTGTATATGAATGCCAGATATCGATTTGTTTTGCATCAAGGTTCAACCATCAGCAGCCTAAATAGGTTTCATGGAAACCAGACCAGGTGGCAGTTGCAATTGATACTTTGACGTTACATTGGGGTGGTATGTTTTATATATTTTCCTACCATTTTGCCTAATAGGTCGGAGTCTGCAAGAAATCAAGCAGGATGCTGCTTTGGGGATGCTTGTAATACCTAATTGGCCGAATCAAGCATGGTTCCCTTTGATGTTACAGTTAGGGATCCAACCTCTTTTGGTGGTTCCCAAGCGTAGGAATTGACTGGAGCATCCGCTAACAAGGGAAAGTCATCTGTTATGTGATTGTATTGACTTGTTAGTTTGCAGGTTTTAAGAAGGCCATACCTGAAGCAAGGACTGACTGGGTGAACGGTGGACATGCGCACTGTAGCCTGGAGAAAGAGTACTCAAAAGGGGTATATTACTTATGTAAAAAAAAAATGTGAGCAATATAGTGTACAAAATAATATTGACTGTAGTACTGCAGGTATTGTGGATATTTCAGAGTTCCTGTTGACACTCTACGATGATGAGGAGCTCAGTTATAGCACCATTAATACAGCTTTAAGTGCTTTGTCATCGTATGGTTTTGATGGGGTCAGGAAAGATCCTATTGAGTTTCATCATATCATAGCTGGATTGATGAAAGGAATTTCAACTCTGAACTTCCTAAACCCAGGTATATGGCGATCTGGGATGTAAGTGTGTTCCTCAAGATTCTTCGACAGTAGGTTCCTGTCATGTCTCTGAATTTGCCAGACTAATCATGAAAGTGTTTATGCTCTTGGCATTGGTTCAGCATAGCAAGTGCAGATTTTGCAAAAACTTCTGCTAGTCAGGATGGAAGTTCCTGAAGAGAATGTTATGTTATATAATTGCGTACTGCTTAAGCAGAGCAGGCCAGGTGTCACAGGTTTGTTAAAATTGTGTTTCAGCATAACCTACCGATCCATGTTTATGTGTAATGGCACATTTATTTTCATTATATTGAAGCTATAAAGACCTTAAGAAATGTGGAAACAGCATTGTTTATCAGTTACATGAAGCCACACAGGAGAGTGTTAGTGCAGACTATCTCAAGGTGGTTTAAAGCAAATGTTGATTAAGGCAGGTATTAACACTGAAGTGTATATATCCTTTTTTCCACTAGTGCAGCAGCAACGTCGTCGGCTAGGGCGATGGATGTTCACAGCGGCCATTTTTAAAATTTATTTTTATTTGACCATCGGCCGATCGCCGATCAGAGAAAGGCTGTTTGCAAATTCAGGATTAATTCCTGTTTAGTTTCCACTGGGATAGAGGGGTTACTGGTTGTTTTGATTATTCAAATCAATTGTTACTGCATGATATTCACATTTCATTTTTAACGCATTATTAATTGTTTCTCATCGAAAGTCAATCAATGCAGTGAGAAGCCGGGATTTCGATCTGCGGCATAAAATCACAGAGCTTTGAACCCTTCACGTAGTCACAAACGTGACTCCGAAGTAAAATAGTAAGATTAAACGAGAACTTACCAAGTTTGTTCTTTATTTTATGAGGAGTTACGTTGGTGATTACCTGCCCGCCACGCCCAACCCTCTCTCATTAAAAAAAGGTCTTATGGTAGTTCTCATGTTGCTCATCTTAATATGTTACTTCAAATATTGTGTTATCTGTGATTTCATACCGCTGCTTTGAAGATTGACGCGCATGCGCCCTGACGGGTCTTCTTCACGTAATCACCAACGTAACTCCTCATAAAATGAAGATCAAACTTCAAACTTGGTAAGTTCTCGTTTAATCTTACTATTTGGTTCTACAAGTAACAATTTAAATGAACATTAATGCCATGTGTGATATGCCCGAGCTCCGTTGTGCATTGCCTTGGTCAGTATAATCGCAGACTAATCTGTTCAGCTAATCTGTGTTGCTTGAGGGGCGAACATTTTCCAGATCTCTGGTAATGGTGCTATCGGTCTACAACTGTAAGGGCATCACCTGCCCCCACCTGGGGATCAAGGATCACACAAGTGAATGGATAATGATCAGAATTAGTGGCCACAATTCATTTTTATAATGTTTATTTACCAAAAACTGCAAAGCGCTGGCGGATCAGGCAGCATCTCTGGAGGATATGGATAGGAGACATTTTAGGTCAGGACCCTTCTTCAGTCTGCCTGACCTGCTGAGTTACTCCAGCAATTTGTGTGTGCTTTTCTTGGTGCACCAGCAACTTCACTACCTTGTATCTCTATGAAGCCTCTCCTTTTGTGAATGTGGTGTAAGTGTATTGTCAGTACTAGTAAACCCTGTTGAATGGGTGGTGTTTATTCCTGATGGGAAAGGGATGTAGTATAAAAGTACATGATTCTTGATTCAAAATTAGATTCTTGATAAGTACGGGTGTGGGAGGTTTTGGGGGGAAGGCAGGAGAATGGGGTTAGAAGAGAGAGTAAGAGATCAGCCATGATTGAATGGCAGAGTAGGCTTGATGGGCCAAATGGTCTAATATAGAAGGCTAAGAGACCAAGATAAACTGCAAAATCCAATGGACTGACGTGGATTAAACTGCGAGAGGCATAACAGGGATCGTGGTCTTATTCCTAAAATGGCGGAAGTGACGTTCCATTGCGTTCCGTTGCATACTACACGTCAGTCCACTGGATTTCGTAGGAGTCGTCTACCTTGCTCCTCTAGTATCTTTGGTGTAAACTACCCAAGCAAAATATGAGGTTCTGCTCCTCCAATTTATGGTGGGCCTCACTCTGACCATGGAGGAGGCCCAGGACAGGAAGGTCGGATTCAGAATGGGAGGGGGAGTTGAAGTGCTGAGCCACCGGGAGATCAGGTTGGTTATTGCGAACCGAGCGGGGGTGTTGGGCGAAGCGATCGCCAAGCCAATGCTTGGTCTCACCGATGTAGAGCAGCTGACAACTAGAGCAGCGGATGCAATAGATGAGGTTGGAGGAGGTGCAGGTGAACCTCTGCCGCACCTGGACAGACTGCTTGGGTCCTTGGATGGAGTCAAGGGAGGAGGTAAAGCGACAAGTGTAGCATTTCCTGCAGTTGCAAGCGAAAGTGCCAGGAGAGGGGGTGGTTTGGGTGGGAAAGGACAAATTGACCAGGGAGTTATGGAGGGAGCAGTCTCTGCAGAAAACTGAAAGGGGAGGAGATGGGAAGATGTGGCCAGTGGAGGGATCCCGTTGGAGGTGGCGAAAATGTCGGAGGTTTATTTATTGTATGTGACGGCTGGTAGGGTGGAAGGTGAGGACAAGAGGGAATCTGCCCTTCTTACGAGTGGGGGGGATCAGGAGTGAGAGCAGAGTTACGGGGTATAGAAGAGACCCTGGTGAGAGCCTCATCTATAGTAGAAGAGGGGAACCCCCGTTCCCTAAACAATGAGGACATCTCCGATGCCCTGATTTGGAACACCTCATCCTGGGTGCAGATGCAGCGTAGACGGATGAATTGGGAAGGGGATGGAGTCCTTACAGGAAACAGGGTGGGAAGAAGTGTAGTCCAGGTAGCCATGGGAGTCGGTGGGCTTATAGTAGATGTCGGTCAGTAGTCTGTCACCTGCGATGGAGATAGTGAGGTCTAGAAACGGTAGGGAGATGTCGGAAATAGTCCAGGTGTATTTGAGTGCCGGATGGAAGTTAGTGGTGAAATGGATGAAGTCAGTGAGTTGTGTATGGGTGCAGGAGTTAGCACCAATGCAGTCGTCGATGTAGCGGAGGTAGAGTTCAGGGATAGGGCCACGGTATGCCTCGAACATGGATTATTCGATGTACCCTACAAAGAGGCAGGCATAGCTTGGGCCCATGCGCGTGCCCATAGCTACGCCTTGGATATGGAGGAAATGGGAGGAGTCAAACAAAGTTGTTAAGGGTAAGGACCAGCTCCGCTAGGCAGAGGACAGCATCAGTAGATGGGGATGGGTTGGTTAAATGTTTTCAATGTGATCATGGCTGATCATCCACAATCAGTACCCCATTCCTGCCTTCTCCCCATATCCCTTGATTCCGCTAGCCCTAAGAGCTCTATCTAACTCTCTTTTGAATGCATCCAGTGAATTGGCCTCCACTGCCTTCTGAGGCAGAGAATTCCACAAATTAACAACTCTCTGGGTGAAAAAGGTTTTCCCCATCTCAGTTCGAAATGGCCCACCCCTTATTCGTAAACTATGGCCCCTGATTCTCGACTCCCCCAACATCGGGAACATGTTTCCTGCATCTAGCTAGTCCAATCCCTTAATAATTTTATATGTTTCTATAAGATTCCCTCTCATCCTTCTAAATTCCAGCGAATATGAGTCCAGTCATTCCATCTTTCATCATATGATAATCCCGACATCCCGGGAATTAACCTCGTGAACCTACGCTGCACTCCCTCAAATTCAAGAATGTTCTTCCTCAACTTAGGAGAACAAAACTACACACAATACACCAGGTGTGGTCACGCCAGGGCCCTGTACAACTGCAGAAGGACCTCTTTGCTCCTATATTCAAATCCTCTCGTTATGAAGGCCAACATGCCATTAGCTTTCTTCACTGACTGCTGTACCTGCATGATTACTTTCAGTGAATGATGTACAAGGACACCCAGGTCTCGTTGCATTTCCCCTTTTCTTAATCTGACACCATTCAGATACTAATCTGCCTTCTTGTTCTTGCCACCAAAATGGATAACCTCACATTTATACACGTTATACTGCATCTGCCATGCATCTGCCCACTCACTCAACCTATCCAAGTCACCCTGCATCCTCATAGCATCATCTTCATAGTTCACACTGCCACCCAGCTTTGTGGCATCTGCAAATTTGCTAATGTTACTTTTAATTCCTTTATCTAAATCATTAATATATATTGTAAATAGCTGTGGTCCCAGCACTGAGCCTTGCGGCACCCCACTAGTCACTGCCTGCCATTCTGAAAGGGACCCGTTAACTCCTACTTTTTTGTTTCCTGTCTACCAACCAATTTTCTATCCATGTCAATACCCTATCCCCAATACCATGTGCTCTAACGTTGCCCACTAATCTCCTGTGTGGGACATTATCAAAGGTTTTCTGAAAGTCTAGATACACTACATCCACTGGCTCTTCCTTATCCATTTTACTTGTTACATCCTCAAAAAATTCCAGAAGATTAGTTAAGCAAGTTTTCCCCTTCATAAATCCATGGTGGCTTGAACCGATCCTGTTTCTGCTATCCAAATGCTATTACATCTTTGATAATTAATTCCAGCAGCTTCCTCACCACCGATGTCAAGCTAACTTGACTATAATTCCCTATTTTCTCTCTCCCTCCTTTCTTAAAAAGTGGGATAACATTAGCTACACTCCAATCCACAGGAACTGATCCTGAATCTATAGAACATTGGAAAATGATCACCAATGCTTCCACGATTTCTAGAGCCACCTCCTTGAGTACCCTGGAATGCAGACCATCAGGCGCTGGGGATTTATCAGCCTTCAGTCCCGTCAGTCTAACCAACCATTTCCTGACTAATGTGAATTTCCTTCAGTTCCTCCATCAGCCTTGATAATCTGTCCCCACGTACTTCTGGGAGATTGTTTGTGTCTTCCTTAATGAAGACAGAACCAAAGTACCTGTTCAACGCGCCTGCCATTTCCTTGTTCCCCATAATAAATTCACCTCTTTCTGTCCTCAAGGGACCCACATTTGTCTTAACTAATCTATTTTACTTCGGAGTCACGTGAGTGACTACGTGAAGACCCCGCCAGCATGCATGCGCGACATATCGTCTATCGCATTGCGTAAACAACAGGCTGGGGGGAGCGCTGCTCCACCAGCGGACCAACCTGAAGGTAAGTTTTACATTTTTCCAGGTTGTGTTTTGCAGGAATCTCTGTAAGCCTTACAGAGGTCCTGCTTTATTTCGGCGAAGTCGGCCGGGCCGCGGGAGACTTTATGGACTGCGAGGAACCCCAGTCGCTGACCACAGAGTCGGGGAAACCCGCCCACGTATCGCGGGGAACCCGCAATGGAGGCCCCGATGCGGGTAGAGGGCGGCGGTTGAGTTCCCTTTTTCGAGTCGCTGGCAGTGGAGCCAGCAGCTTCAAACTGGTGGCAACCCACTGGAGGGTAAGCCAATATTTTTTCCAGGGACCGCAGAGGCAGCTGTGAGAACCGCAGGGACATGGATCTCGTGGGGATCCCTTCTACAAGGACTGTAGAGGGAGTACCGGCTGCAAGAACCGCGGGGATACCAGGCTCGGTGGAAAAACCCGACATGGATCTCGCGCGGATCCTTCTGCAATGACTGCAGAGGGAATTCCGGCTGCAAGAACCACGGGGATACCATGCTCGTGGAAAAACACGACATGGATCTCGCGGGGATCCCTTCTACAAGGACTGTAGAGGGAGTACCGGCTGCAAGAACCACGGGGATACCAGGCTCGGTGCAAAACCCGACATGGATTTTGCAGGAAACCCCTTCTACAAGGACTGTAGAGGGAGTACCGGCTGCGAGAACTATGGGGGGAAACCCGATATGGGCTTTGCGGGGAATCCCTTCTACAGGGGCCACAGGGAACCACTACGGAGACCGCAGACTGCGGGTAGCGGGCAGCGGTCGAATCTGATTTTTCCAGATATGACCTGCAGGTAAGTTCTTTACTCTGGGGTCGTATTTTGTTCCACTTCTGTGTTACTGGGAAGGAACTATGGACAAGTCAGTAACGAAGTCCAAACGGGCTGCATCCAGACTGGCTGAACCGCAGAAGTACGGGCAGTCAGCAGCAGCCGACTGCATCTGGATCGCAATCTATGCGGTCAGCATTCTCCGTCCCGGCACCTGTACAGTCTGAATCAACACTACAGACTGGCGGAAAGACCAAGCAGAGGACGGACAGGCCATAGACTCGGACGAGTCGGGCCGTGAAGAATCACCGCCGGCAGGCAGCGACCGAGATCGCATATCCCGCATGGGCGGTTGATGGAGCAGATGCTCCAATGTGACGTGCTCCAGGATATGGAGCCTTGTCACCATGGGCCTCCTAGGACGGCCATGGCAGAACCTCGTTGAGGGCTGCATAATGCATCTCCCTCGATAGAGGGGAGCATTAGGAGTCACTTCTGGGCTGACTCTGAAGACATGGGGTTGGCTGAAGATGCCACAAGTCTCCTATGCACCCACCAGCAGACACTGAAGCTGGTGAAAGCCGAAGGCCATACGATCAGAACAGAGGTCTTTTTTAGACCACGGCCCAGAATGGCCTTCGTGGAAGATGTGCCAACCCCGCAAGAGTGTGGAAGGCATGTCAGGCAGCAGCTCCTGGTTCAGGGTTGCAAATTTCCTCCCACTCAAATGAGCCGGAGTGGTAGAGGGTGCTACTGAAGTGCACATATGCCTGAAGCGACACCTGTTTCAGGGTTGCAATTCCTCCCACTCGATAAAACAGATGGATGCAGATGGTGCTTACCTAAGGCAGCTCCTGACTCGGGTTGCATAAGTCCTACCATTCGGATGGATGAAGCTGATTGAAGGATGAAGCTGGTTGAGGCAGCTCCTTGGCAGGTTGCATAAGTCCTCCCATTTGGAGTATGAAGGAGAAGCTTCCGATTACGGATACTAGTTGGTAATATTTACACTTGGGGTTTACAGATCAGATTAGCTTATACTGCACAGCATTCAAGCACCAGAGTTCTCGAAAACATGGTTGGCGTTGCCTTTTTAGGCAGAATTGCAATTGGGGCAATAAGGCCTGTTCATTGTTAACAGTTACAACTCGTTTGTGCAGTATAGACATTTCTGAATAGGGAACTTCGTGACTGTTAACTACCATGGGATCAGTTTCCATTCACAAGGCACCAGAGGTATTTCAAAATTTAGCTGGAATTGAGTTCTCATCCATCCAGTTAATTTTTTTTTTTTTTTTTTTGTGGTAATATTTTTTATTATTGGAGGTAAATACATATCATATTAAAATCGTTACCAGTCTTTCATTTCTAAATTAATAATCTTGTCAAACATTATTCACATTGTCTCCAATGATTTTTTTTTTTTTTAAAGTAAATAGAAATAAAAAAATAGATGAAAGAAAGAAAGAAAGAAAAGAGCGAAAAGAAGCGAAAAAAAAAGAAGAGAGAAAGAGATAATAAAGAAGTATGGAATAACTTACTAAGATAAAAAAACTTCATTCGAGATATATTCGTACGTTTCAGAGTATAACAATTCATCTATTCCTTGGTTCGAGTGCTAGTCAGTTTCCCGTGCTGAACCATTCTGACCCTTTAGATAATCAATAAATGGAGACCATGTTTCAACAAATAATTCTTGTTTGTCCAACAGGACAAGTCTAATTCTTTCCAAGTGTAAGGTCTCCGTCATTTCTATTATCCACATTTTAATTGTGGGGGTTATAGGACCTTTCCAAAATTTTAGAATTAATTTTTCCCAGTTATTATACTATAATCAATAAAGTTTCTTTGAGTTTTTGTAAATGTTTGATTTAGTTCTAATATTCCTAGTATTATTAATTTTGGATCCGGGTCCAATTGAGTGCTGGTCACTATAGATATTATTCTGAAAATATTTGCCCAGAATTTTTTAATTTTTATACAATTCGCAAACGTATGAGTTAAGTTAGCATCTAAATGTTGACGTTTATCACATATAGGGGAGATATGTGGGAAGATTTTATTTAATTTTGTTTTAGAATAATGTAACCTATGTAGTACTTTAAATTGTATTAGAGAGTGTCTGGCATTTAATGAACATTGATGTATGTGTTGTAAACTTTCTTCCCAAGTATCTTTCGTTATTATTTGATTTAGTTCTTTTTCCCATGTTTGTCTGTGTAACTCCGTCGATGGAGTCTCGCTGTCTAATAAAATATTATATGTGTAAGATATTAATTTTTCTGTATTAGGGTGTTTATTGAAACAGTCATCAAGAATTTCTGAATTTCTAATTCTAAAGTTTTGGGTACGTGCTTTTACATAATCCCTAAGTTGAAGATATCTGAAAAAATCATTTACTTGAAGTCCATAAGTCTGTTGCAACTCCTGAAATGAAAGAAAAATGCCTTCTTTGTAAAGTTGTCCCATCATTTTAATTCCATAATTTTTCCATTGTGTGAAACCTTTATCCAACCATGAGGGTTTGAATAAAGGATTATTCACATTTGGAAGAAAAAGTGATAAATTATCTAATTTTAATGTCTTTTTTAATTGTTTCCAAATTTGCATAGCACTATATATTATAGGATTTTCCCTATAAATTGTTTTGTTTAATTTAGAAGTAGCAAATAGTATCGAGCCGATTTCAAAAGGTAAACACCATCCAGTTAAATTTAAGTTAAATTTACGTTGATACCAACTGAAATGTCTGGAACTCCGCCCTGAGGCAAGAGATTGGAATCAATTCTCAAGTACCATTGTTACCAGACCTTTCCTATTCCCGGCTGAAATTATCAAAGTCACCATGATGGACGAATAGTATCCAGCATTGCTCCATTAACTTTTCATCAATTATCTTCAGTTAATTACAAACGGATGCTATTGCTCAAAGATGGAAAATTACTAATATCAGCTCTAAATTACGGAGACGGATGGGATTCGCATGAGTTACCAAATGTTCAGTTATATGGTATCAACTACTTACAGACAACAGGTGAATTCTGTGGATTAAGGGGTGCATGCTTAAGTCCAAGTTGATTCACTTTGGTGGAGGTATATGTTGATCACATGGGTATAATCAGTCAAAGTATCTGGTGATAAATGACCTAACCTCATCTAGCACTGGTATATCATCAATTGTCAATACGGAATTGATGTTGGATCGCTAAGTGTTTAATGACATTGTGGCTCGATGAAACACTGAAGATCGAAATGTCTGCATCCAAGGCTCAATCACCAGTTGCAAAAATGTGGCATATCAATGGCGATGTATGTATTCTCGCTACACTGGGGAGGAATGTCTTCCTCCATTTTGCCTCATCAGACGGGACTTGCAAATTCAGCAAGCTCCTGCTTCAGGTATTTTCATAGAGCCTGCCTGGCTTCTACAGCCATTGTTCCCACTGATGTGGGGAATGATGACAGAACCTTATATGGTTAATTCTAGACATAAAATTTGCTGGTTTTACCGTGACTCGGGGAACCATCCTTTGCAGGATATAACCTATGCTTTGATTACAGACTCTGCGAAGGCCATTCCTGCGGCTCAGGTTGTCAAACCATACCTTGGACGTGCTCACTGCAGATGCAGGGATAGCACCAAACAGTAGTAAGGGGATGGGAGGTATTTGTTTTATGTTATATTACATTCAGCTTGGCACGGATGACTGATGGCTTGAAGGTCAGTTTTGTATGGGATTGACAATTATCAAGTTAAGTGCTATTTACTGTGCCTAAAGTGCCTTCTCATCATGCTGGCTGCGGGGAACAGAATCCACTTCTGTTGGGTCTCACCCTCTGGGATTCAGGTAATGAAGGGTATCTTCAACTCTAAACCTCCCAGGCCTGGGTACGCAGAGATATAGGATGTTAACATTGTGCCACGTTGTTCGTCGGTGGGCTCCAGCTACATCCCTGTCTTTGGTAAAACTCGCCTACAAGTGGTTATGCCCATGGCACTGAGTTCAGCACAACGGGTCCAGACATGGCATTAGCAGTAACTGGACACGATGATAATATCTGTGGGCTAAATGACATTATGTTTATGACATAGCCAAGCAGAATAGACCAGGGGCATCAGGTCTAACTAGATTGTTCATATATCTCATGGACCTTTGGTTGTGTGTAGTCACACATCTACACCAGAATGTAGGTCTCTAGAGCATTAAAGACACTGAACTAGCAATATTGTTAGTTACATTAGCCTTGTAAGAAGGGATTGCTGCAGACCATCTCCAGGTGGTTTTAAAGGGGCTGGCTTATACAGGAGTGAACACTAATATTCAAGTCTCAATCCACCAGGGCTGCAACTACCACAGCAGCAGGGTATGGAGGTTAGGGGTACCACATCCTAGGGACTGCAGGGTGGTCAAACTAACAATCTTTCCAATCATTTATAACAACCCATTATCAGATTGGGGGTAGTTGCCAACTATGCTAGTTCTGTTTCATAGTTCCCTCTCGGTTGAGTGAGGTTACTATTATCATTGGTTGTTTATTAAAAGCATCAACATGTCTATATCTAAGTCATGTCTGAATGCATTATTAATGATCACTCATCAGTAGTCAACTGATGCAGTGTGTGAAGCATGGACTCATTTCCACGGCATGAAATCACAGATCTTTAAAATCTTCACGTAGTCACTCACGTGACTCCGAAGTAAAATAGTAAGATTAAACGAGAACTTACCAGTTTGAAGTTTGATCTTTATTATATGAGGAGTTACGTCGAGGGATTACATGCCCTCCACGCCCACCCTCTTGTAAAGATCAACTGGTATCCTAGTTCTGATCTTACTATGTTTATTTCATTACTATTACTGTGATTCCACACCGTTGCTTTGAAGAATGTCGCGCATGCGTGCTTGCGGGGTCGTCACGTAATCCCTTGACGTAACTCCTCATAAAATAAAGATCAAACTTCAAACTGGTAAGTTCTCGTTTAATCTTACTATTCTTCTTCACATACCTAAAGAAGCATTTACTATCCTCCTTTATATTCTTGGCTAGCTTACCTTTGTACTTCATCTTTTCTCCCTGTATTGCCTTTTTAGTTACCTTCTGTTGATCTTTAAAGATTTCCCAATCCTCTGGCATCCCGCTCATCTTTGCCATGTTATACGTCTTCTCTTTTAGTTTTATACTGCCCTTGACTTCCCTTGCCAGCCACGGTTGCCTCTTACTCCCCTTAGGATTTTTGTTCCTCGTTGGAATGAAATGATCCTGCATCTGCATTATTCCCAGAAATTCCTGCCATTGCTATTCCACCGTCATCTTTGACTAAACTGTTAAATTTAACCTCAGTGTAATAACCACTATTGTATGAAATTCAAAACACTGAATTCCTGGGTACTGCATCTTTTAAATTTGAAGGTCAGGGTAGGCTGAGGAATTGATTTAATCAAGTTTTTTTAAATCTAGATCATCAAAGTCAAAGAAATCAGGACATTGCACACATACAAATTCAAATATCTACAAATACCAGCTGGAGCTACATGAATAAAAATTGTGGCTTTCTTCATTAGAAGTAATCTCCATTTCATCAGTATTGCTGCTTTCCCTTGGAAATCAGAACTCATCAGAAAGATTATTTCATTAAGCAGCATATACTTTACCACCCATAGTGTGTTCTCATTGCTTTGAATGAAAAAAAAACTCTGCCTCATGATATTGAACATTATAAATGTCCAGAAATAATACTGCAGATGTTACATTATATATATTATACATGGAAGCAGTAAAGCGTTCAGAGAGGGAGGAACTAATTGAGATGATAACTGGAAGGGAATAATTTATCAAAGAATAGTGTTTTTGCATAGCATTTTAATTTTCAGCAAAGTTACCTTGACAGATAATTAGCAATATTCAAATCTGTACTTACAGCATTGAAACCTGCCAAATACCTCAGTTATTTAGTATTTCCAACTCAGTACATCATGTTATCTCTAAACTGTACCTCACCAATATTGGATGGTACAATGTATCAGGAAAGTGGCCAATGCAATCAGTACAAATTAATTAAATCAGCAATGTTAACAATAGGGATCAACCGTTAAGGAACTTAAGGTATTTTCAACCTTGTAAGTGGACATAATGTCAGGCAACATAATTGAAGTACAGGGACCAGCGAGCAGTTAATGGAAAATTAAACTGAAGCAAGGGCAAATAGGCAGATATAAATCTGGTCAGTTTTGTGAGCAGTATGCAATATCTAATGGTCATCTTTCTAGAAAAAAAGTCATGATCAAAAGAAAACAAATCCTTTGGGCTAATCTGCCAGAGAAGTTTTCTTAGGTGTGTTTATTATGCACAGTGCATTCAGAAAGTATTCATACTCCTTCACCTTTTCCACATTTTGTTACATTACAGCCTTATTCTAAAATGGAGTAAATTCTTTTTTTTAAATCATCAATCTACACACAATACCCCATAATAAAAAATAAAAAAACTGGTGTTTAGAAATGTTTGGAAAGTAATTTAAAAAAGTAACTGAAATATCACATTTACATAAGTATTCAGACCCTTTACTCAGTACTTTGTTGAGGCACCTTTGGCAGTGATTACAGCCTCAACTCTTCTTGGGTATGACGCTTCAAGCTTGGCACACCTGTATTTGGGTAATTTCTCCCATTCTTCTCTGCAGATCCTCTCAAGCTCTGTCAGGTAGGATGGAGAGCATTGATGCACATCTATTTTCAGGTCCCCCCAAAGATGTTTGATCGGGTTCAAGTCCGGGCTCTGGCTGGGCCATTCAAGGACATTCACAGACTTGTCACAAAGCCACTCCTGTGTTGTCTTGGCTGTGTGGTTAGGGTTGTTGTCCTGTTGGAAGGTGAACCTCTGCCCCAGTCTGAGGTCCAGAATGCTCTAGAGCAGGTTTTCATCAAGGATCTCGCTGTACTTTGCTCCGTTCATCTTTCCCTTGATCCTGACTAGTCTCCCAGTTCCAGCCGCAAAAAAACATCCCCACAGCATGATGCTGCCACCACCATACTTCACCATAGGTATGGTATTGGCCAGGTGATGAGCGGTGCCTGGTTTCCTCCAGATGTGACGCTTGGCATTCAGGCCAAAGAGTTAAATCTTGGTTACATGAGACCAGAGTATCTTGTTTCTCATGCCTTTTGGCAAACTCCAAGTGGGCTGTCATGTGCCTTTTACTGAGGAATGGCTTCCGACTGGCCACTCTACCATAAAGGCCGGATTGGTGGAGTGCTGCAGATATAGTTGTCCTTCTGGAAGATTCTCCTATCTCTACAGAGGAACTCTGGAGATCTTTCAGAGAGACCATCGGATTCTTGGTTACCTCCCTGACCAAGGCCCTCCTCCCCGATTGCTCAGTTTGGCTGGGCGGCCAGCTCTATGAAGAGTCCTGGTGGTTCCAAAGTTCTTCCATATAAGAATGATGGAGGCCACTGTGCTCTTTGGGACCTGCAATGCTGCAGAAATTGTTTTATAACCTTCCCCAGATCTGTGTCTCGACACAATCCTGTCTCGGAGGTATACGGACAATTCCTTCGTCTTCATGGCTTGGTTTTTGCTCTGACATGCACTGTCAACTGTGGGACCTTATATAGACAGGTGTGTGCCTTTCCAAATCATGTCCAATCAATTTAATTTACCACTGGTGGACCAGTCAAGTTGTAGAAACATCTCTAGGATAATCAATAGAAACAGGATGAACCCAAGCTCAATTTTGAGTGTCATAGCAAAGAGTCTGAATACTTATGTAAATGTGATATTTCATTTATTTCTTTTTAATTACTTTGCAATCATTTCTAAACACCTGTTTTTGCTTCTTCATTCTGGGTTATTGTGTGTAGATTGATGATTAAAAAAAAAGAGTTTAATCCATTTTAAAATAAGGCTGCAACATAACAAAATGTGGAAAAAGTGGTCTGAATATTTCCTGAATGCACTGTATGTGATTAAGTCATCGCTCCGT
This sequence comes from Malacoraja senta, assembly GCA_038087875.1. Taxonomy (NCBI): domain Eukaryota; kingdom Metazoa; phylum Chordata; class Chondrichthyes; order Rajiformes; family Rajidae; genus Malacoraja; species Malacoraja senta. Next base: position 33,817,803 of record CM075983.1, read on the forward strand.
GATAAAAGATATGTTTTCTCAAATCTATAACTTCAAAAACATTTTGATTTAAGGTTTTATCAGAAGCAGTAACACAAGAAGCTATGTTTTGCAGCATTGTGTTTGACAACAGCTCTTCCAATTTTATAATCAGCACCTAATATCAATGCTGAAATGTACAAGTTTTTAATGTTAGCTGGTGTTAGAAATAGATTAAAATGGTGTGGATAAAATGGGAGTAAAATGCAAATCCTTTCAAGAACTGAGATCAATAAGTAATGGAGAACTCATCACAAACTGTAAGGATCAAGATGTTAAAATTTTCAGTCACTGCTACTTAAAAGACACGTTTCAATTCATGTATATCATAATATTTAGTGCTATACAACAACATTGTACTTTCAATCAAGTACGTGCCAAAGTATTCAGGAATCATGATCTACCAATGAATAGAAGGAAGAACTATGGTCCAGTTTTTAATTGGTAAACAGTAGCAAAGATGGGCAATTTTGTAGAGCTGTGCACTTTGGACCTTAGGCATGAATCTTCTACATTCAGATATCATTGTCATCTGACTCGAGCATCTTAGGATCCTAAAGTATTTCACGGAGAAAACATCCAATTAAGAACTCCTGTTTGTCATAAGTCAGCAAGAGGTCGATTTTAATAGAATGGTTATGAGAATAAGTTCACAAGAATCATAAAAAAGGACAATAAGAGCTTCTGTGGGATTATATTGAAGAGTATACTGAAAATTAACATTGTTTCCCTTGAGGGTGAGATAGAGGAATTAATAATGGAAAAAAATAAACAAACACAGAATGAATATTTTCTATCCAAAAAAATATCCCAATATTGGCAGAAAATCCAGGGGTGAATAGGCCTGACATATTTTCAAAAAGCAATCATTATCACTCAAGGAAAAGTACACGTCAAACTAATAAAACTAAAGATTGACAAGTCCCCTCAATCTAATGACTTGCATTTGAAAATCTGAAAAGTAGTGGCTGCAACAACAGTCTATGCATTGGTTGTGAGCTACCTGAATCTCCAAGTCCCAACAGAGTGGAAACCTGCAAAGAGAATTCTCCTGGTCAAGAAAGGAGGGGACCTGAAAAAGGAAACAGGCCAAATAGTTAGTGGAAAAAGTGCTGGAATACATCATTAAGGAAGTGATAGCAGGACATTGAGAAAATCATCATACAATCTGGCACAAATGTCATAGTTTCACAAAAAATAAATTATCTCTGACAAATTTACTAGAGTTGTTTGAGGAATTAATAAGCAAGGAAAATTCAAGATTCAAGGCAGTTTATTGTCATGTGTCCCTGATAGGACAATGAAATTCTTGTGTTGCTTCAGCACAACAGAACATAGTAGGCATGACTACAGAACAGATCAGTGTGTCCATATACCATTATATAAATATATACACACATGAATATGGGAAACCAGAATGTTAGTAAAATGCAGTCAATCAGATGCCATATAAAGTATTACTGCATAAGATGTTTATGACATTGAAGATAACATATTTGCATATAGAATGAACTAATAGGAAAGAGAGTCTGGATAAATGGATCATTTGCTAAGGTTCAACTATTTACAATAGGAAGATTAAACAAGAACTTACCAGTTTGAAGTTTGATCTTTATTTTATGAGGAGTTACGATGAGGGATTACGTGAAGAAGACTGCCAGCCCGCATGCGCGTCAACCTTCAAAGTAGCGATGTGAAATCACAGATAACAGTTGTTGAACTGATTATAGGAAGATTCGAGAAACTAGAACTACCATTTGACCTTCATGAGAAGAGGGTTGGGAGCGGAGGGCACGTAATCCTTCATCGTAACTCCTCATAAAATAAAGATTAAACTTCAAACTGGTAAGTTCTCGTTTAATCTTCCTATTTTACTTCGGAGTCACGTGAGTGACTACATGAAGATTTCAAAGCTCTGTCATTTTGTGCCGCGAACACGAGTCCATGCCACACACTGCATTAGTTGACCAGAGTTCATTGAAATGATAATGCACTCAGACATGACATAGCTTTAAAACATGCTGATGCTTTTTAATAAACAAATGATATATAAAAAATAATAGTAACTCCTCATATCCGGGAGTAAACTATAGAACAGAACTTAAAATTGAGTTTGTAAACAGCCCCGGCCTGGCAATGGGTTTGTTATAAAAAGATTGGAATGTTCGCTCATTGGACCATCCTGCAGTCGCTAGGATGTGGTCCAGCGGAACGTCCATAACCCTCGCTGCTGATGTTGTTGCAGCCCTGGGGGAGTGAGATTTGAAAACATCAGTGTCCACTCCTGCACAAGCCAATACACGCCTTAACCACCTGGAGATGGTCTGCACTGATACCTTCTTGTGTGTTTTTTTATAACTAACAAACATTGCCAGTTCAGTGCCTCTAAGGTTCTTACTGGCCTTAAAATACTGTTGTATATGTGTGACCACACACAATCGAAAGTCCATAGGGTATGCCATAAATTCTAGTTTTAGACCTGACACCCCTGGTCTGCTCTGCTTGATTAGCTCATGAATATAAAATGTTATTTTATTGGCAGATGTAACCATTCTGTCCAGCCGCAGTTTATGCAACGACTGGACCTGTTGTGCTGAAACCAGCGCCATGAGCATAATCACTTTAAAAGTGAATTTGACCAAAGACAAGGATGTAACTGGAGCCCACTGCCGAAGCATCGTTAGCACAATGTTGACATCCCATATCTCCGTGTACCTGGGCCTGGGGGGATTTGTGTTGAAGATACCCTTCATGAATCTGGATATCAGCGGGTGAGACCCGACAGAGTGGTGTCCCGATCCCAGCAACAAGTATGACGACAAGGCACTCCTGGCACAATTAATGGCACTATAACTCAATTTCTCGTCAAAGAACAATTTTGAGAGAAATTCAAAGACATCAGTTATACGTGCCGTGTCATACATTATGTTGGACTGCGAACAGAACACTTCCCATCTTTTGATATAAGAGATGTACTGCTTCTTGGTACTATCCCTCCAAGCCGTAGTGATCACGTCCACAGTTCAATCTGACAGTCCGAGCCTCAGGAAAGGTCTTCTTAAAATCTGCAATTCAATAAATTGATTCGATCATGCAGCAGATGGCCCTCCCGAGTCACGGGATGATCCAGCAAATTTCTGCGTTTGGAAATAACCATAAATGGTTCTGTTATCATACCCAATATCAGCGGGAACCATTGCTTTGTAGGCCAGTCAGGCACTACCAAAATGCCTGATGCGGAATCTTGCCGGATTTTTTGTAAGCACCGACTGATGAGGCAAAATGAAGGGAATGCATAGATGAACATTCCTCCCCAGTGAAGCGAGAACGCATCTATCGCCACTGCCCCTGGGTCTGGCTCCCATGCAACATACTTCGGTAACTGGTGATTGAGCATAGATGCAAACAAAAATGATATCCGGTGTTCCATACCGAGCAACAATGTCGTTAAACACTTTATGATCCAACATCCATTCTGTGCTGTCATTAAATGTTCGTGACCTGGTGTCCACCACCATATTAAACCTACCTGGCAAATAGGTAGCTGAAATACAAATGTTTCTTTCGATACACCAGTGCCAAATAAGGTTAGCCAATTTATCACAGGATAATGACTTGATTCCACCCATGTGATTAATGTATGCCACGGCTGTAGTGTTGTCAATCTGTAGTTGAACATGCAGATTATGCATATTCCCACAATAAGCTTTCAACCCATATAATGCTCCAAGCATCTCTAGGTAGTTAATACCATGTAACTGAAGAATTGATGATTCCACCCATGTGATTAATGTATGCCATCGCAACTAGTGATGGTATTAGTAGCTCCCCATCCTTGAGCACTAGCATCAGTTTGTAATATAACTGAAGGTTTGCTGACCAAAATGTTACTGGAGCTATGCCAAATATTGGTCATCCACCATTGTAACTCAGAAATAGCTTCAGCAGGTAACCGCATAGGCCTGTTAAAATGACCTAAATGGTATCTGAGTGCTTGCTCCTTTGCACATTGTAAATTTTGATAATGCAAAGGCCCAAACTGTGCAGCTGGAAAAAACAGCCTCTAATTTGCCAATTATACTGGCTACTTGTCGAATAGATGGTTGTTCCATAACAACAAGGTTGTTGCAGGCTTCTATTAATTCTAATCTCTTGCCACAGGGCAGAGTCACAGACATAGTAATAGAGTTAATGGTAAATCCCAAATAATCAACAACTCTAGATGGTATCAACTTGGATTTAACTGGATGGATGAGAAACCCCAATTTCTCAAACGTGAGTTTTGTGGCTGAAACAGCTAATTCAGCTAATTTCAGAGTTTTCCCTATGATTAGGATATCATCCAAGTATGCCATGACAATTTGATTTTGAGCTCTAAGTAGCCCAAGCACTGGTTTCAATAATTTGGTAAACAATCTGGGGGCTGAAGTTAACCCATTGGGCAACGCATTAAACTGCCACAGTTGCCCCATCCAGCTAAACATTAAAATATCTCTGGTGATCCCTGTAAATGGGTACTGAATAGTATGCATCTTTGAGATCAATGCATGCCATAACGCATCTTTTGGAAATAATCTACCACCAACTTGTAACTGGTCCAAACACCCCATGTTCCGGAAAGAACCAGACCCACCTACCTCCATGGTTACCGGTGGTTCTATGGAAGGCCCAAAGGCCCATGATGCAGGTTCTATTTCCACCCCCGAGGTTTGGTGGGTAGGATTGCTGAAGTGTGCGGATTTCGCATCTTCCACGAGGGCCAGCCTGGGCCTTGGACTAAAAAAGACCTCTGTCCAGAGAATTCAGCTTTTGAGCTGCCACCAGCTCCAGCGAACGGCTTACTGCTGATGGAAGCGTAGGGATGCTGCCGCCGAAATAGCTGAAAAGGCTAGTTACTGGAGCCTTGATCAGCCCGACAGCATTTGCTTCTTTGTCCAGGTCCTTAACCTGTTTCTGCAGATCTTCTATGAACAGAAAATTTGGCGGCTGAACATTGCTGGCCCTGCACAATCTCGCAAATTTATGGTTCAATGCGGGTCGGATGGCGTTCTTCCGAAGACTGTTTATTTCGAACTGTGCATTGCACATCAACGCCAAGGCATCCTGTTGTACGTCTGATAGGGGTCCCCCATCCACAGACCTGGCGAATGCCGTAATGCCTGACCCCAGCAATTTTAGGATTCCCTGGAGCTTCATCTCCTGGGCTTTGATGCCCCCATCCAATATATCCCCAGTTGGAACTGTTCACAGCCGGCACATTGAGTGAAGCACAATTTGCAGGAGTATGGTACTTAGCGGCTGTTCCCACCATCACCTGTTCCTGCAGCTGGTGTGATGTGAGGTAATTAATGCTTGCAGCTAATTCCTCTTGCAGCGGCTCACCTGTTGGCGAGGGTATCGCGAATTTTGAAGCCATGGCAGGTAATTCCTGTGCCTCACATATGTCGTGCATTCTGGTATGCTCCCCAGACATACCTCCAGATTCCGAGTCAGTCCCTCTTCAGAGTGGGAGACATAGTGCAGCCCTGGAGCAGGCGCTGCCACGGGCCCCCGAGGAGACCTGCGCTGATATAACTCCGTTCCACGAAGAATATCATGATAGAGCATCCTTTCCATAAGGTGCTCCATCCGGGATTATCGCCCGAAGACGCTATCCATTGTAGGAGGCGAACCCTCCTGGCCTGACTTGTTCGAGTCAACAGGCCTGTCAGACTTTTTCTTGGCTTTCCCCCCCTTTCGGGGTTGCCAAGGTGCTTTCGGCAAGCACCAAGTCTGAAGTCGCTGACCGCACCATCAGCGACTCGGGTGGCGAAACCGCCGGCCGCCGGCTACCCACACTCCCGCGGTCCTCCGTAGCTGGTTTCCCCACGGCCTATCTGAACTTCGCCCTGGATTTATCCATGATAGTTCGAACTGGAACTCTGTAATCAAGATTTACAACGAACAAAACGACCTCAGAATAAGTTTAAAACTTACCTGTAGGGCTTTTAATCTTACCGCTGGAGGAGTGACACGCCTCCCAGCCAGAACGTGCGCCATGCGTTAGACGTATTGACGCGCATGTGGGCTGGCAGGCTTCTTCACGTAGTCACTCACGTGACACCGAAGTAAAATTCATGTTAGATGAATGGACGAGTATGTCCCAGCCACATTAATTAACAACAGAGTCATGTGGGAAAGTAAATTGTGGGAAGGATACAAAGAGTCAGCTGAAGAAGAAATAAAAAAATAAAAGCCTGGAGATATTGGAAATTTGAAATACAAACAGAAAATTCTGGAAATGCTCAGCAGATCAGGCAGTATCGCTGGAAAGTGAAACATTTTAAACGTTCGTATTAAAGACCCTTCGTCAGAATGAAGTAAAGAATACATGAAGGTTAGGTTAGTGGGCAAATATTTAGTAGATATGGTAATATGTCTATATTTTCACATTAATGAAATTAGCTCCATTGATAGGAAGAATTAATTCATTTCATTCATCATCATTTAAAACATTAGCAACGCAGTGGTGCTGGTTTCCGACGGGAACGGTGATGGACGCACCACACATCTCTGTCCTCCAGTTCCTGCGGACCTCCGCCGCTGGAAGTATAGGATTTTGGTGTGTGTGCTTTATCATCATTCCTTACAATGCTATGTACAACAGTGATCGCAACTTCTACTGAAGTGTGGCTCGCTAGAAGCTCATCTGCCCTTTGACAGATCTTGTTTTTGGTCCTGCTGGGGTTCCACAGCCCCCTTATCACCTGGCAAACTAGGCGGTGGAGACGGTTTAGTCACCGACTATCCGACCATGGAGCAGGTAGCATGGGATTACATGTTACCCATGGCGGGGGGATCTCCCCCCGACCTGACCAGAGAAGAATTAAAAAGCAGAATATTGTTTAATGGGAGGGAGACTACTGAATGCTGGAACTGTAGGGAGTGCAACCAGAAGTGTCCCACTCATGGTGTAGCAACTGGCTCTGCGACATCCATATAGAGTGTTGACATTCCAATACAGCAGGTAATTAGTAAGCAATTAGAATGTTGCCCTTCACTGCAAGTGGGATGGAGTATTAAAGTAGGGAAAACTCAGTGCCTGCTTATGGTTGAAATTTTGATTTTTGATTTTTGAACTACAATTAATCTATGTCTGATTTAATCTCTAGCTACTGGCGATGGCTCCTTTATAATATTTTATAATAATCCTATGCATTGAGAAGGAAGATGAGGGTTTTATTGGTGAGAAATTCATGGTGCTGCTGGTTTCACGTTAAAATTGGATTGAAAATAATCATACTAACATAAAGCATAACAAGCATTCAAATCCTACATTATTCCAAATTTAGGTTGTTTGTTCAGTTTATCCTGAAACAATAAAATCGCACTGCTCGTGGTGCAAATTTCTATATTTGACTGAATGTATAATTATACCATCAGACAACTGATGGTACCTTGCATAATGTGTATAGACACATCCACTGCACACTCTAACTACAACACCAGCATTGAATTGCTATGGATTTTGTACAACTTAAAAGGTTGCACAGTGTACTTTGGACTGCACTGTGATTGGGTGGTTTGTTGTGTTGTTGCATTAATGTACCTGTTAATCTGCAGCAAACAAGAATTTCATTGTTCTGGTCCTGGTTCTTATGACAATTAAACACTCTTGATTCTTGACCTTTGTGTGATCTATGGAAACAGAGCAATTGACCTGGGTCAGTGGAACAGAGAAAATGTTTAAGCTAGGAAAAAGCTAGCACCCATCTTAAAAGGATAAAAATGTAATGAATATGTTTAACACTAAATACATAGTTTCTACTTCTAGCATTGTTCCTCGATTACCATTGAAGATCCTCTGTGCAATCCATGTTCTACATAAGAATGTGTAAAATGTCCTCTTGACAATCTTTTGTAATGTTGTCTGTAGCTGAGAAAGTACCTGCACTTTAGAAGACCTGCTTAACAAACAGATTTACTACTTACAATGGTCGGCAAGCAGTACATCAATGTCACCAACACATTGAGATCAATACATACTTCTTTTGCATTAAACTCTGCACAAGGATCATCCTTTAAGTCACAGCTGCCAAGGAATTAGATTGTGCAGTGGTTGGTTTAATGCTCCAAAGGCCTGAGTGTTGAATCAAACAGCATAAAAACATGATTGTGCCAACATGGGCACATTTAAGCTATCTGTGATTTTGACCGTCCATGATCACAATACCCTTTTGAAACATTATGGGAAAGGTAGAGCCTCCTCTTAATAATGATACTTTCAATTATACTTTATTATCATATGTACCAAGATACAGTGAAATGTTTTATTTTGTATACTACCATGTAGAATCATAGAGCAGACCTCACCGAGGCAGTACACAAGAGTTGCCACGTTTTCTGGCGGTGTAAAAGTTGTAAAAGTTCACCGAACAGACTTACCACCCTGTGCAGACGTGGCGTCGAAGGACGAGAAGCCGATGCAAAGTGGAAGCCAAATAGCTGAACGGAAACGAAGCCGAAACGCCAAATAACCGAAAGTGTACGAAGCCAAAACGCCAACTAACCGAAAAGGTGGGATGCCTCAAAGCAAACTAACAGAAAGGGCAGGACGCCTAAAAGCCAACTAACCGAAAGGGTGGGACGCCTAAAAGCAAACTCACCAAAAGGCCGCTCTGCCGAAACACCAACTCACCGAAAGGCTGCGTCACCTACAAGCCAACTCACCGAATGGCCGCTCTGCTGGAAAGTCAAATAACGGACATGACGTCGCTGGGGGGGGGGGGGGGGGGGGGACGGGACTTGTCAGCGATTGGTCCAGACCCAAGTAATAGGTGACTGGGCACCCTGAATCCGAGCACCAAATTGTAAGCGGCCGAAGGAGCGCATCCCTCGGGACAGCTCCCACTCTCCCACGGCCACGTCCGCCTTGTCTCCCCCATGCGGCCGCACTGTGATGGGCTGTGTGTCTGCAGCGCCGGTTGGAGCATAGGTGTGGGACGGCCCTGGCCGTGGGAGAGTGGGGGCTGTCCCGAGGGATGCGCTCGGGACAGACACCCACCCTCCCGTCTTCCCCGGCCAGTGATGGGATGGATGCGGGGGTCTGGACCAATCGCTGACAAGTCCCGCCCCCCAGAGACGTCATGTCCGACTTTTCGGCAGAGTGGTCATTCGGTGAGTTGGCTTGCAGGTGATGCAGCCAATCGGAGAGTTGGCATTTCGGCAGAGCTGCTCTTCAGTGAGGTTGCTTTTAGGCATCCCACCCTTTCGGTTATTTGACTTCCACTTCTTTGCTTCGGCTTCTCGTCCTTCGATGCCACGTCCGGGTACCGCCATCACACGTGGCAACAGATGATCCCCCACGCCGGGTCCCTCCTTCGTTCTTGGTGGCCCCCTGCCGGGTAGCTGTCAGCGGCGCAGGTCGCCAATGCTCTCAATTGGTCCCTTGCTCTCAACCATCCACCTCGCGATCCACCTCTCGACGATGCTCCCGCAACCCTGAAACGGCCGTCCTGTATCCATCCATCCTGTCATCCGAGCGCTGTGCTGCAACAAACTCCACGTAATCAACACCATGGTCCATGGCCGCCACAGCCTGGAGGGCCGGGCGAAACAGGGCGTCAGCGTGTTGAACTTCCCGGCCACGTGCTGTACGTCCGTCGTGAACTCTGACATAAATGCCAGGTGTCTTTGCTGTCGAGCGGACCAGGAGTCTGACACCTTGGCCAAGGCGAACATTAAGGGCTTGTGGTCACTAAAGGCCATGAACGGCCTGCCCTCCAGGAAGTATCTAAAGTGACAGATGGCCAGGTAATGGGTGAGGAGCTTCCGGTCGAACGCGCTGTAGTTGCGCCCGGGGGGCCTCAGCTGACGGCTCAGAAAAGCTAGTGGCTGCCAGCGGCCATCAATGAGCTGATCCAACACCCCACCCACGGACGTATCGGAGGCGTTTACCATGAGAGCAGTCGAGGCTGTGGCCCGCGGGTGTACTAGCAAGGGGCTTTGGCCAGCGCCTCTTTCACACCGTCAAACGCGGCCTCGGCCTCGGTGGACCACACGAGGTCCCGTGGCTTACCAGCGAGGCACTGAAAGAGGGGCTGCATGATTCTGGCAGCTGCCAGCACGAAACGATGGTAGAACTTAACCATGCCGACAAACTCCTTTGACAGTGAGCGGCCGGGGAAACTGCCGGATAGCCTCTACCTTAGTGGGTAATGGGGTGGCGCCCTGTGAGGTAACGTGTTGCCCCAGGAATAAAATTGTGCGGAGGCCAAACTGGCAATTGGCGGGATTGACTACGAGTCCATGGTCCTGGAGCCGCTGGAACAACGCCTGCAGGTGCGTGAGTTGTTCCTGTTGGGACCGGCTCACAACTAGAATGTCAGCTAAGTAGATGAAAACAAAGTTCAATCCCCTACCCACCATGTCCATCAGTCTCTGGAACGCCTGCGCGAGGTTTTTATGCCGAAAGGCATACGGAGCAACTCAAACAGCCCAAATGGGGTGATGGTGGCGGTCTTTGGGACATCGTCTGGGTGAACAGGGATCTGATAACAACCGCAGACCAGGTCCACCTTTGAAAAAAAGGTAGCTCCTTAAAGATTAGCTGAGAAGTATTTGTGGGATTTGTGGGACAGGGTAGTGGTCTGCGGTCGTAACGGTGTTCAGGCGCCTATAATCCCCGCATGGTCTCCACCCCCCAGATGTTTTAGGGACCATGTGTAATGGGGATGCACATGGTCTACCTGAGCGGCGTACGATCCCCATGTCCTCCATCAGTTTGAATTCTTCCTTGGCGATGCGCAGCTTGTCGGGCGGGTGGAATGATGGTCTCGTGGTGGGGATATGATTCACTACCACGTGCTTGAGGGTTGCAGCATGGAAACGGGGGGTGAGTAGCTCTGGGAACTCTGCGAGCAAGGAGGCACACGAGCCCTCGACCTGAGCCACCACTTTCAGCTGCGGGCTGGGAGGTTCCACAGGTCGTGGGGTTGCGGGGCTGGGGCCCGCAGTTGGAACGAGGCGCCTGCCCCGTACGTCCACCAGGAGTGAAAAAGCCCAAAGGAAGTCAGCGCCCTGCAGCGGCTGGGCCACGTCCGCAAGGGTGAAGGTCCAGTTGTATGGGCGGGAGTCGAAGTTGAGGGATAGGGTCCGCGTGCCATAGGTGCAGATAGTACTACGGTTGGTGGCAGTCTGGACGGGGCCTCACTAGCCAGCACGGGTGTCCAACCCAGTCGGGGGGAGGTATGCTGCGATGGCCCCTGATTCGACCAGGAAACAAAGTCCTGAATGGCGGTCTCGCACGTAGAGGCGGTTGTTTTGGCCGATCGGGACAGCCCTAACTGACGATCGGCCGAGGCGTTTCCCGCAAACATGCAGGGAGGCGGCATCAGCGGGCACCACTGGTGCTTACCCCGGTCTCCGGCAGGCGGCTGTGGCGCGGCGACGGTAGCAGAGGTTCGGGCATCTCTGCGGGTCAGCTGTTCGTCTGGTGTGTAGTACGCCAGGATAGGTGCCGTTGTCAACAGCTCCTTGATCTATGACATTGCCATGTCATGTTCTGATGACCATTCCCACTCTGCTTCCTTGTGGGTCAATCTCCTCAAAGGCTCGAATGTGACCGACAACATTGGCAGGTATCTTGCCAAAGAGTTTACTCTGCCTTGTAATCTTTGGATTTCTGTTGGATTGGTTGGGTTGGGCATCTCTAGGATAGCATGGATCTTCTTCGGATCTGGTTTCAGGCCACGATCTGTGACTATATGTCCTAGAAATGTGATACAAGTCGTTTTCACTACCGACTTCTTCCGGTTCAGCTTAATGCCTCTGTCTCTGCATCGCTGAAGAAGATCTTGCAGTCTTGCATCATGATTCCTTTCTGCATCTTCTCTGGTGTCCCCTGCTCCGAATAAGATGATGTCATCTGCAGCACATTCCACTCCCTTTAATCCTTCTAGGGCTTGTTGCAGCTTCTTCTGGAAGATCTCTGCACTTACCTTCAGTCCAAATGGCAACCTCTTCCAGCGATATCTCCCAAAAGGGGTGTTCATGGTTGTTAGGAAACTGCTCTCCTCATCTAGTTTGCAGTAGAGGTATCCTGACTTCAGATCGAATTTGGAGAAAATGTTCTCCTTGGACAGCTCAGGGATTACATCCTCTAGTCTGTGGATCTCCCTTTTCAGGACTTTGTTGAGGGGTCTAGGATCTACACAGAACCTCAACTCTGTGCTGTTCTTCTTCTCCGAAATGACCAGCCTGCTACACCACCACCGCACTGATTTACACGCAGCGTCTTATCTCTGCGTGCTCACTGACCTGCATACCATTCCTCTCAGGCATGCAGCTAGTCCGGTCGCTGAGCGTTGAATCACTGATTCCTGAAAGCTTTTCAAAGCATTTTTTGCTAATCATCATAGCATCTATTTGATCCACAAATCTTCATTTTCACCGCTGCCAATATGTTTTGATATATGCCTATTTACGAAATAGGAAAGATTTGCACATATTAGACGGAGAAAGATGGCTCCACACACACTCGTGTTGGGATCAAAAGCAGGAATGATTTATTTCCAAGTCAAAGGTCACTGACTGATTTACTGAGCATGTGCGAGATGAATACAGCTCATATGCATAAATTACATGGATATTGTCACAACAGCCAACTCCAATTTGTTAATCCTTGGAATGTACACCTCTGCAAATATAACTTTATTGGAGAAGTACAATTTTAAGAGGACACGTTGCTTACCAGAATAAAATAATGGGAGACATGGTTTGACAGAAGATAGCAAAGGAATACATGTCCAATCTCCACTTGTTCACTGGAACATGAGCGTTACCTCTGAACATTTGATAAAAGTACCTTGCATCCATTTTAAGTGCCAACCCAGCAATAGTTACGTCTTGTGACAATTTATTGAGCCTAATGATTATAAAATCCAGGATTTCAGTTAAAGCTTTACAAAAGGCCAAGAGTTTACTCTTTCAGTTTGAATGCACAATCCAAGTACAAATAATCTCTTGTAGCTGCCAGAAAAACAAAGACTATGACTTATTGGAATATGGAATAATAAGATTTTGGATGAAAACCAGTACCATATGTTGCAGGCACTCATGATGATTTTTCTTTCTTTTTTCTTTAATAATGTTTTTCTTTTTCATTCCTTGTACAGCTGTTGACCTTGATACCATCCTATTACTAAATTAACAGACATTTTTACATTCATTATGATTATAACACAAGGCAAGTAAAGTTTAATTGCTCACAAACTATACATGCAATTTACCATCTAACAAGCACAATTCTGCAGGTTATAGATATTGCAGTGTATTTTATTAAACACAGAGCCTGTGATCTGGGGTATCAATTAAAATTCTGTGCTTCATCAAGGTACATTAAAGATCCCATGACTGCCTAGCCAATCTTAGTATCTCACACACCTGGCTTACATTATATTACAGGCAACAATGCCAACAATGTATTGCACATTGGTGCACAGATCAATACCAAGATATAGTGGTGTAATGCTACCGGGAGTGTGAAGAAATGCCCTACAAATAATTAGAATAATTTGAAACAGATGGGCAAGCAGCAGGCTCCTAAACCATTTATGGCAAAGAAACTTCAAAAAATAATTACAGATTTTTGTACTCAAAGCATATTATCAAATGGCAAACCCTATTATCATATCATCTGATGAAATGCTATCTTTTTTACTTAGAACACAGTTACATGCTGCATGCAAAAGTCATTTATTGTTAATTAGAGATATGTAGTGTGGGGATGGCATTTGTTAAACGGATAGTGATAAGCATTTATATTACCTAGCCTTGGACAACTACATGACTGAAATTGCTTTATTTGCCAAAGGAGCTTTAACCTCAATTGTCAGCCTTGAGAACTAAAATTATTGTTTTCACCTTTCCAGTTTTGGGGTCAAACACAAAATGCTGGAGAAACTCAGCAGGTCAGGCATCATCTAGGGAGGGTATGACGGGCGATGTTTTGGGTTGGGACCCTTCTTCAGTCTGAAGAAGGGTCCCAACCTGAAATGCCAGCCGTCATTCCCTCCACAGATGCCGCCTGAGCTGCAGAGTTTCTCCAGCACCTTGTGTTTTGCTCGAGATTCCAGCATCTGCAATTCCTCGTGTCTTCACTTTTGGGGCCAGTTACCTATTGCATTTACTTAAATGATTTGGTGATAACGGTCAAGGTGAATGGTTATCAAGTTTCATGTTAACATGGTGGAAAGGGTAGTGAGATTGGTTAGTTCATATATTAGGAAATGGTTAGGAGTTCCACGGTGTCTTAGTACGTGACTTTATATGAGAAAGGTATTCTCCATATCATTGTCTAAGCTAACAGAGGAGTTTAAGTGTGTTAAGGTGAGGTTAGAGTTGCAATTATCAGGGAGTAAGGATACTTTAGTAAGCAATCAGGTGCCAAGTGTAACTAGAAGGAGGAAGTGGTACTCAAAGCAGGCAGTAGAAGAAGCACAAGCAGCTCTGGGTCATACAGATATTGCTGGGAGGGTGCAGCAAGGGAAAGGAGGCAGGGCTCAGCACAGGGATCCAGTGTGGAGTAAGGCAGGTCCAACAGAGAGGAGGAAATTTGTTGTACAGCAGGTACATCGGCAGGAGGAAGCAGTGAAATGTGTAAGGGCAGTAGCCCAGGTTAAGCAGGGACAGTGCATGATTTGGGAAAGTGTAGAAAAGAGGTGGTTTAGCTGGAAGGCACTGTGGTGCATGGAGGCGGGTCATGTAAGTTTCCTTATAAGGGCTATTTATGATGTGCTGCCATCACTGCAGAACATCAAACAATGGGTAGGTGGGGATCTGGCGTGTCCCTTGTGTTGAGAGGTGGCAACGTTGAGGCATATTTTATCAGGATGTAGGACTAGTCTTTCTCAGGGTCAGTATACTTGGTGGCATAACCAGGTCTTCAAGTGCATAGCTGCAGCAATTGAGAGGAGGAGAGTACAAGTGAATTCAGTTGGCATCGGGACTGGGAGTGTAGCAATTCATTTTGTCCATGAGGGAGAAAAAGGTAGAGGAGGGAAGTTTGCAGATAGGTATGAGTCAGGCCAGTTACAGGGAGCCAATGATTGGGAGATGCAGGTCGATTTAGGAGGAAAGCTTGTTGTTCCACAGGAAATAATTACAGTAGTACCAGTGAGGCCTGATGTGATGTTATGGTCATTTTATTCAGCATATAGTGTATTTTATAGAACTGACGGTGCCTTAGGAGAACTTAGTGGATGAGACTTATGAAGGGCTTAGATATGTAGAGTTGACAGCAGATGTTGAGCCGAGGATGGAGAGCAAGAGTATGTCCGGTTGAGGTGGGTTGTGGAGGTTTCATAGTGAAATCGACCACGCCGCTATTTGGAGAGCTAGGAATTTGCGGGCAGAGTTTGCGTCAGGCTGCAAAGCAAATGTCAGAGGCAGCAGAGCAAGGCAGTAGGTGGATTTGATGGAGAGGAAATAGTCAGTTGGGGGCAGAAAGGAAACGTATGACATGCAGTATGTGTATTTCTTTGTAATTGTAGTCTGTGCAAGGGTGATATTTGTGATGGTATAAGCTTAATGATGGGCTAGGATCAGTGGAAGATAGGATGCAGGTGTTTAGAATTTGTTAGTGAGCTAATTGGCTGCAGCTTCTTTTATTTAATAGATACTGGTAGAATAGGTGGTGAGAGAAGTTATAGACAATAGGTGCAGGAGTAGGCCATTCAGCCCTTCGAGCCAGCACCGCCATTCAATGTGATCATGGCTGATCATCCCCAATCAGTACCCCGTTCTTGCCTTATCCCCATATCCCCTGACCGCTATTTTTAAGAGCCCTATCTAGCTCTCTCTTGAAAGCATCCAGAGAACCTGCCTCCACCGCCCTCCGAGGCAGAGAATTCCACAGACTCACCACTCTCTGGAAGAATTTTTTTTCCTCGTCTCCGTTCTAAATGGGTTACTCGTTATTCTTAAGCTGTGGCCCCTGGTTCTGGACTCCCCCAACATCGGGAACATGTTTCCTGCCTCTAGCGTGTCCAAACCCTTAACAATCTTATAAGTTTCAATGAGATGCCCTCTCATCCTTCTAAACTCCAGAGTGTACAAGCCCAGCTGCTCCATTCTCTCAGCATATGACAGTCCCGCCATCCCGGGAATTAACCTTGTAAACCCACGCTGCACTCCCTCAATAGCAAGAATGTCCTTCCTCAAATTAGGGGACCAAAACTGCACACAATACTCCAGGTGTGGTCTCACTAGGGCTCTGTACAACTGCAGAAGGACCTCTTTGCTCCTATATTCGATTCCTCTTGTTATAAAGGCCAACATGCCATTCGTTTTCTTCACTGCCTGCTGTACCTGCATGCTTACTTTCATAAACTGCTGAACAAGGACCCCCAGATCCCGTTATTAAGGGGGGTTGTTCTGGGATGCCAGAACCAACTGTTGAGCAAACTCGAAGTGTTATTGGCTTAACTCATAGAATCATCAATGAAGGGAGGTGCTCACTTGATAACCCCAATAATATTCTTGCATCTACAGGATTAGTTTTTTTTTAAAGAGCTAATTAATATGTGGGTATTTGGCAGATAGAGACAAGAGTCAATCGTTTAAATTAAGTTTTATTCGTAATACGTTTAAACTAACGATAGGTCTCACACAACCAACAAAACTGATCCAGCCACAACAGTGGTCTAGAGCGACTGAACGGGCATCACCCAGAAAGCGCGTCAAAACGCAACCCCTCCCAGTGTCACATGCCCGAGGCACCCGACCGCAGGGTTCGACCTGTGAGCACCAGCAGGTGCCGCTACAGGTAGCTTTTTTTGAGGGGTTATTTTGCATATGGAGTTGGTGTATTTAGTTAGATAATACTTTGGTTTTGGGCTTGATTTTCTTAGTTGAGCACTTATCCAGGAGTTATAGCACAAGTATGGTGTGTTTTAATAGTAATTTAGGTAGCTGTTTATTGCATGTTTACATGTTTAATGTTAACCTGTGGGTAGCTGTTTATTGCATATGGAGTTAGTTATTATCTTTAGCATAAGTTAGTATATTCAGCTGGATAGTACTTTGGCTTTGGGCTTGGTTTTCTTAGTCAAGCACTTATCCTGTTGTTATAGTACAAGTATTTTATATTTTAATTGTAATTCTGATAATGATGATTTGGAACTGGGAAAATTGTAAAGGAAGAGCACAATGAATCACAACAATGCCAACAAAATAGGAACAGGGTGGACCAGTGTACTGCATGCTAAAACCACCTGTAAAATATTCTGTCCAAAATAGGGCTGTATTATTTTTTGGCTATTCTTAATAACCATTTGAAAGGAATTAGGGTGCCTATATTGGTAAATAAAGTTTAAGATTCATATTCAGATTTTATTGGCCAGAGGTGGCAGCAAAGAAAAATTCTGATGTAATCCCAAAATTAAAATCTAGTACACATTTATCACAATTATTACAATTAAAGTCTAATCTATGATTGTTTAACTATGATTGTCTATCCATACCCTATTAAGGTACAATATATAATTTGAGACCTCAATTAGTAAAGTAAATCTTCAAAATCATTGGAGGGTCAAGTGTTGACAACTTGCATACAAAATGTTAGTCACAATTTCCAATTTGGCTCAAACCTTTTCGTTGGTTTGCCCTGCTTCCAGAACAAGCCTCGATTTAAAAGAAAGCACAGGCAAATGTATTTCCCCGAGTCCCACTTCCTATATTCATTATGCTTTGATTCATTAAAATATATTTGCTACCAAATATCAATTTATGGACAACATTGTCATCCCTTATCCATCTCAATTATTAATATCCCAATCAGGCAAAAGCAATATTATCTTAAATGAAGGTAGACAAAAATGCTGGAGAATCAGCGGGTGAGGCAGCATCTATGGAGCAAAGGAAATGGGCAACTTTTCGGGTCGAGACCCTTCTTCAGACGGATGTGAGGGTGAGGGGGGCAGGAAGAAGAAAGGAAGAGGCGGAGACAGTGGGCTTAGGGAGAGCTGGGAAGGGGAGGAGAATGCCGGGACTACCTGAAATTGGAGAAGTCAATGTTCATACCGCTGGGGTGTTAACTGCCCAAGCGAAATATGAGGTGCTGCTCCTCCAATTTATGATGGGCCTCACTCTGGCCATGGAGGAGGCCATGGTCCTGGGCCAGAGTGAGGCCCACCGTAAATTGGAGGAGCAGTACCTCATATTTCGCTTGTGCAGGTTACACCCCAGCGGTATGAACATTGACTTCTCCAATTTCAGGTAGTCCCGACTTTCTCCGCCCCTTCCCAGCTCTCCCTAAGCCCACTGTCTCCGCCTCTTCCTTTCTTCTTCCCGCCCCACCCTCACATCAGTCTGAAGAAGGGTCTCGACACGAAACATTGCCTATTTCCTTCGCTCCATAGATGCTGCCTCACCCGCTGAGTTTCTCCAACATTTTTGTCCACCTTCGATTTTCCAGCATCTGCAGTTCCTTCTTAAACATTATCTTAAGTGAATTCAGTTTATTTTTTATCTGGATTAAGCAGTAAACTGATTTTTTTTAAATCCTCTCCTTTCCCCATACTCTGCTTTTTTTTTTCCATCTGCCCACTTTAATCATGCCTCTCCTCAACTTCAGTTTGCATTATTCCTTATGCAGATTTTATTAAATTCTTCATGAAAAATCATGTAAACTAAATGCATTACACTTCCTTTATTGATTCTCTGTCTCTGTTTAAGCTAAGAGGCTCTTGAAGCATGGCTTGGCCTTTATAAACCACTGTTTACCAGATGATTGCTTCATCTTTCTCCAAATGCTCAGCGATTATCCCCCGCATTAGAGACTCCAGTAGTTCATCAACAAAAGTGTAAATCCACCATAATTTTTCCAAGTTATCTTCATCTCATTCTCTGATGAGTTGACTTTCTGTTTTTGAACCCTCAGGGTTATGGAATGAATCTTTTTAGTGGTTTTCAAATGGTAAACATGTCACATCAGTAACAAGGGGCATAGAGTTAGAATTATCGATAAAAGAATGAAGAAATCATAAACATTATTTTTGCACCTGGAAGGTTAGTGGATGATGGACTAAACTAACTTTTCAGAGACATTAGTAAGCCTTCTTGCATGGCTGCCTTCATTGGGGATTTTCTGTATCTCTCGGCAGCTCTTTTACCATGTTTTTGTCTGATCAAATCCACTATAACGTATAACATTAGTACCTCCACCAATGTAAAGCACTTAGGTCAACGAGAGTTGTTTTTTAAATGTGCTATAGAAATAAAAGTGACGACTTGACTATCATTAAGGCAGAGATCACTGCACATTACGCTGATGTATTAAAATATATTTAAAAATCTGCAACAGTAATTTTGTTTGTTTTATTCTTTTAGCTGTTTGGGATCAAGGTATCGCTGGCAAGACCAGTGTCTATTTTCTGTACCCAAGTGCCCTTCAGAAGAAATTGGTCACCTTATTTTACCAGTGCATTCCTTATAGAGACAGTACCCCAAGAATGACATTCTTGGGGGTGGCGGCTTCAGTTTGGAAGATGCTGCCTAAAAGTCTAGATGAGTAAAACTGGAGTGCATTTTGTTGATGGCACACTCAACAGTCACAGGGCAGGGGTTGTGGAGGGAATTCCTAAGGAAATCGACAGGGATGGTAGTGAGATCAGAAACAGGTAAGTTGATATTCTAGGGCATGTAGGTATTAAGAAAGAGGTGTTGCATTATTTGAAGATCATTAATGTAGATAAATCCCCAGCGTCTGATAGGATCAATCCCAGGATAACGAGGGAGGTACAGCAGTAGAATATTGGGGCCCTGACAAAGGTGTTTGTATCCTCATTAGTTATAGACAAGGTCCCATCTGAAAAATAGCCAATGTTGTTCCTTTATTTAAGGAGGGCATGAGAACAATCTAGTGAGCCTTACATCTGTATAGAATACTATATATCTGCTGCATGGCAGAAGGCTCCTAGACCACTGCAGCCTGGAGGGGGGAAGCCACCAAGCCACCCCCTGCTTGTCCCCCACGGCCGAAAGCAGGACCGGTGGACCACGGCCTCCAGGAGGGAAGCCACCAGCCCCTGCTCATCCACCGAGACCAGAAAGATGGAGCCAGTCATGATGACGACAACAGATGCGACGGGTGAGGTGCAAAGCTGATAGGAGGGGGAACCGGGGTCAGGCCTACTGTGCCCTCAAGGTTGGGAGGTGCCCCTCGGGCAGAAAGGTGGACAGGCAAGGAGCAATTACATACTTGATACGAGTATATAAAATGATAAGCATAGATAAGGTAGACATTCTGAACCTTTCTCAGGATTGAAATGTCCAACACCAGAGTGCACAGCTATAAGATGAGAGGGGAAAATTGAATGGACATGTGCAGGGCAATTATTGTTTAAACAGAGTGGTTGGGGCTTGGAACGCTTTGCCGGGGGTGGAAAGTCTCCACTATTGTCCCTGTATCCATAAATACAAGGATTACTGGTCTTATTAACGACAGGCCTGTCGCGCTGACCTCTGTAGTCATGAAGACCCTTGAAAGACTTGTGCTGGCCCAGCTGAAAAATATCATAAACTCCCTGCTGGACCCTCTGCAGTTTGCATACCGGGCCAATAGATCAGTGGATGACACAGTCAACCTAGGCCTGCATTTCATCCTCCAGCCCCTAGACCACCAGGGGACCTATGCAAGAATTTTGTTTGTGGATTTTAGCTCTCCATTCAACACCATTGTGCCAGAGCTACTACACTCCAAACTCTCCCAGTTGACTGTGCCTGAACCCCTCTGTCAGTGGATCACCAACTTGCTGACAGACAGGAAGCAGCATGTGAGGCTGGGAAAGCACATCTCGGACCCGCAGACCCTCAGCATAGGAGCACCGCAAGGCTGCGTACTCTTCCCTCTCCTTTACTCTCTCTACACCAACGCCTACACCTCCACAGACTCCTCTGTCAAGCTTCTCAAGTTTGCGGATGACACAACCCTGATTGGAATGATTCAGGATGGGGTGGTATCTGCCTACAGACAGGAAGTGATTCAGTTGGCGTCCTGGCGCCTTCGTAACAACCTGAAGTTCAATCGTCTTAAGACAGTGGAATTGATAGTAGACTTTAGGAGCTCCTCCCCTCGCCTCCCACCACTCACCATCAACAACACCAGTCACATCTTTGGAGTCCTTTAGATTCCTTGGAACCATCAACTCCAAGGACCTTAAATGCGGGGGCCACCATCGACTCGACAGTCATAAAGACTGTACTTTATAAGAAAGGAAACATACACAATCTGCCACAGGCAATGATGGTCCAATTCTAGACTGCCATCATAGAGTCTGTCCTCACCATCTCCATCATGGTCTCAGCCACCAAGCACGATATCCGGAGGCTGCAGCGAATCGTTCGATCAGCGGAGAAGGTTGTTGGCTTCAACCTTCCCTCCATTGACGAACTGTACACTGCAAGGACCAGGAAGCGAGCGAGTAAGGCCCCTCTCACTCTGGCCACAAAGTCTTTGAACCACTTCTCTCTGGAAGGCGACTCCAGACTGTCAAAGCCACCACAATCAGACATAAAAAGAGCTTTTTCCCCCATGAGCAGTAGCTCTACTCAATAACCAAAAGTCCGTAGCCTCCTTTTGCTCTGGTATTTTATTTCATTCACATGTTTAAACTATAATGTTTTATTCTTAATGTTTTAATGGTTTATGTTTTATTCTTAATGGTTTACTGTATGTCGTGTTGTTACTTGCGAGCGGAGCACCAAGGCACATTACTTTCATGTGGCCAATAAATTTATTCATTCAATCATTTGTTCATTAATTATAAGGCTTTTAGATAGGCACATGAAAGTGCAGGGAATAGAGGGATATGGATCATGTACAGGCTAATGGGATCAGTTTCACTTGGCATCATGCTCGGTACAAACATTGTGGCTGAAGGGCCTGTTCCTTTGCTGTAGTGTGCTGTGTTCTCGGAGAGGACCAAATGCAATAAATGAGATTGGAGGAGATGCTCATAAATCTCTGCCTCATTCACAAAAACTCTTTGGATCCCTGTATGGTGGTGAGGGAAGAGGTGTTGACACAAGTATTGCACCTCATACCACTGCAGGGAAATTGCCAGATGACAGTGAGTGTGGGTGGAGAGAGATGAACTGACTAGGGAGTCATGGAGAGTGTGGTCCCTGCAAAAAGTGGAAAGAGGGGCAGACGAGAGGTGATGGAGACAGATTTAGAAAATGCAGAGAAGTGTCATACATGGCCCAATGAATTTAATCAAGAGTCAAGAGTCAAGTGGGTTTTATTATCATATGTCGCAGATAGAACAATGCAGTTCTTACTTGCTGCAGCACAACAGAATATGTAAACATAGTACACTGTAAATAATATGATAAACGAGAGAGAAAAAAAGTTCAGTGTGTATATTTACACATACTCACATATATTTATTTATATATATATATACTCAAAAACAAACAATAATAGTGCAATAATAATATTAATATTCTATTGTAGTTCAGAGCTTATATGAGGTTGTTGTGTTTAGTAGCCTGATGGCTGTAGGGAAGAAGCTGTTCCTGAACCTGGACGTTACACTTTTCAGGCTCCTGTACTATCTCTCCGATGGCAGTGGTGTGATGAGTGTGTGGCCAGGATGGTGTGGGTCTCTGATGATGTTGGCTGCCCTTTTGAGGCAGTGACTCCGATAAATCCCTTCGATGGTGAGGAGGTCAGAGCCAGTGATGGACTGGGAAGTGTTCACAACTTTTTGCAGTCTTTTCAGCTCCTGGACATTCAAGTTGCCGAACCAGGCCATGAAGCCACAGTTACTGCGCCCGTGGGCCCTCTGTCCCGACCCACGCTCGGGGTGTCCCAGACCCACATGCAGTAGCCGCCCTCGACCATGCTATTCCTTCCTCTGGTTCTGGGGGGGGGGGTCCTGTGGCGGCAGCCTATACACGGGCCACTTATGCTCGAACCCTCGTCAGGAAGTACGAGGGCGGGCACGTGACGTCATGGGCTAGAGGGAGTGTCCTGGTACTTAAGGTCATCTCACCTCGAGACCACCAGGTGTTCAACCGGTAGCTGAGCCCGAGGGAACAACCTCGCTCAGCTTCAGCACCAACCTAACGTGTCGACCCTTGAATAAACAACTGTTTGAACCGGCCTGACGTCTCCTCTTTATTCACCACGTTTGGTGCCGCTACAATCTGTTGTTATTTAGACAATGGGATTGTCACTTGTGAAACTGAACAATGAGAGTCACGTTACTCACCCAGATCTCAATCTATGCTGGTCTGAGTTCACTCTGGGAATAGCAGGACATAATTCCTTAAGATCCATCATCCTAGAAATGTCAAATCTATTCGTAAAGGAGACAGTAAATGGGGAAGAAATTAATGGATCATAGTATTAGTGTAAGTGGGTGCTTGATGCTCAGTGCAGGCTTAATGCACCTAATGGCATTTTCCATGATGTACAGCGTTACGATGACTTATTCTAATTCCCCGGAGAGAAGAGTACAAATAGATACACAAATTTTACTTTAGGAAACCAGCGGATACTTCACTCACCTGATGCTGGTCAAGGTCAAAGATTGAAGAATGACAATGTGTAAGAAGGAACTGCAGATGCTGATTTAAACCAAAGATACAAAAAAAGCTGAAGTTACTCAGCAGGACAGGCAACATCTCTGAAGAGAAGGAATGGGTAACGTTTCGGGTCGAGAAGAATGACAAGTTTGACTGATGCACGAGCTGAAAGACAGGAAGCACAATTTTAGTTTTAAGCCTATTGGAAGTGTATTTTTTTAAATAGGAAATTTCTGCTAAAACTGTTAGTATGATTGTCTCCCTCAAATGTGAAAAGAGTTTGTGCATTTTCCAATTATAATCTGAGTAATTTTCTCCTCCCTTTGACCCAATGAGTCCACGCCAACCATCGATCACCCATCCACACTAGTTCCATGTTATCCCGGTTTAATATCCAGTCCCTACACATTAGGGACATTTTAAAGAGGCCAATTACCTTACAAACCTGCACGTTTTTGGAATGTGGGAGATAAACCGGAATACCTGGAGGAAACCCAAGTGATCCAGCTGTGCCACACTGTATGCCATTGTACCGCTCTGATGCATGCAAGGCAGACTTGGTGAATGATTGCCAAAGTGAATACCCATTTCTATTCATTTAGCCCAGGAAAATGACTCAGTTTATAATTGGGAAATGCACAATCAACTGTTTTCACATCTGAGGGAGACAAATATTCTTACATACCAATTATACTAACCATTTTAGCAGTAATTTCCTATTAAAAAATACACTTGCTGTCACGGATTTCAGCGGCTAAAATACGTCACAAATATTCCAAATATGAATGAATATTTACCTTAATATACAATTACCTTTCAGAATCATCAATTATACAGAAATGTGAATAGCATAAAGTATAACTGATATTTTCCAGTATATTGGCAGTGATAAACAGCAAAGAACATATCACCCAGAAAGTAATGTAATTTTTTTGTAACTTCATAGCCAGATTAAGAAAGCAAGAATCTAGTTGGATAACAGAACATCAATAGATTTGAAATGGTCATTTCCTATTCAGACTAAAATGCAATATTTTGTTGCTTTGCAACATGTCTACAAATGGCAGTAATAAAAACTCCCGTTTCACATACTGGAATTAAATCATTAGAACATTTTTGGGGTATTATTATTTAGCTCTGTCCATCTTTGAAATAGAGCATTAATTATAATCAGCCGATTATTAAATGCCTTTGAGATTGACAAGTATCCAAGGTTAAACTTGTATCTCAAAGTGAATTGTTTCATTGATCGCAAGGATTGCAACTGAGCAAAATAAAATGTAAAGTTTCACCTTTTCATCTGTAGTTCTGAACAGAGAAATGAAGCCATTCATTTGGAAATGTAACCTTTGTGCGAATGCATGAAATTGTTGAAAATGTTATAATGCCTGATGCCTGAATAGGATCATATCAGACACAGGTTTAGAAGAGAACGCCTCAGTGTTAGGACCTTGTGATTGGCATTTTAAGATTATTTTATTTTCAGCATACATAATATAATCTTCCTATCCCAAATGCAACTAATATGATTGTAAACTTTCAAATCTGTTTGGAATTTATTTGGTGCTTAGGTAAAGACATTTGACGCGCTACTAATGCATTTCAAAACACTATTGTGAATGCTCCTCAGGTCAGAAACAAGAATTCCACAGCTTGGACCAGATTATAGAAAAGCTGTTTTGTGAACAAAATCACAGTATAAAATGCATTGTAAAGGTTTAAGAGAAAACTGAGCAGTAGCCTTTGAACTCTGTTAGCAGCAAGAAAATAAAATCATGTAGACTGAAGAGATAACAATAAATTTGAATGCTCAATGGCATTTGGGGATTCTTTGATACACTTGTGAGCACTTCTGTTGATTCAAGATAAAACTCTGCCTCTGATCTTCTGGGAATACCTGTGCAGACTGCAAAGATTATGATTGCCTCCAACCATACTCTTCTCAGTAGCTTCACAGATGCACAAATTTCCGTGAAGGACCTATCCATGTCACCTTTAACTGTGTCCAAATAACATGTTAAGTTTACAAGGATTCCCAACATGAATGAGTCGTGTGATACAATCTGATGAAAAGGGTGCATCTTGTCTGTTGCAGGTACTGTGTGTTAAACAGTATACAGAATTAGGAACCAATCTGTGTAAACAGTTAACAAATCAACATGTTTCCCTAATTTGATATCTGTACCTATCCCATCTATTTTTAAAAAAATAATTTCAAGTTGTTAATCAACAAAGTATAATTAACTTCACTTATCCATGTTTTGTTAGTACATATTTGCATTCCACCTTAACATGTCTAGTTTCTGGTTATTGACACCACTGTTGCTGGGTAAATAAAGGATAATAAGTCAGAGTATATGACATCTGACTGAATGGTACTAGGACATCAACCTTGCTATCAGCATTGGTAAAATCAAGGAATGGTTTGTTGACTTTAGAAGAGGAAGGCGAAGGATTCACAAACCTGACTTCATCGATGGGTCGGTGGTGGAGAGACTCAAAAACCTCAAGTTCCAGTGCATGCATATCTCTGAAGATCTGTCCTAGACCCAGCATATTGATGTAATCATAAAGAAAACCGATCAACATCTCTACCTCAGGAGATTGAGGAGATTCAATATGTTGACTAATAGTCTCTTGAACCTCTACAGGTGTACGGTTGAGAACATTTTGACTAGTTGCCTCACAGCCTGATTCGGTAACTCAAATGCCCAGAAACAAAGGAGATTACAAAAAGTGGTGAACACTGCCTGTGCCATAATGGGTACTGATCTCCCCACCATCAAAGAGACCTATTGGAGGCACTGCCTCAAAAAGACAGCCAGCAACACCAAAGCCCTGGCCATGCTCTTATTTTATTCCTGCCATTGGGAAGAAGGTATAGCAGTATGAAAACTTATGTATAGGTTCAGGAGCAGCTTCTTCCCAACAACCCATCAGGCTATTGAACACTACAAAACTTAAACTAAATGCTTAATTATGAATTGCTTTGGTTACACTTGGGACTTGTTTTGCACTATGTTGCTTGTTTTTATACATTGAACTTCTTCATTTGTTTATTATGGTGTCTGCTGACTTCTAGATTTACATATCTGTTGCGTGACTGCAAGTAAGAATTTCATTGTTCTGCTTTGGGATATATGACAATATAACACTCTTAACTCTTGACTATTTTGCCAGGAAATTGTAAAGACTGTCCAAACACAGGGTGTCTTCACTCTAGTTTATTGCATACATTGTATTCGTATACACACATATTGCCCTAGCTGTTCGTTGTCCATTACCGGAGCTAGAGAGCGAGCTAGGGGTGGGAAGGTTACATTTATACTGAAGCTAATGGGGAGTGGTTAGTAGAAGTGAGGTCACCATGTTAAAGGAACATGCACGGCTCTACATCCTTCCCCTTGAAAAGGGAAACATAGCAATGATGACAGTGAGACCACGACTCATACGCTAGGCACAAACCCGCGCGTACATCGTCAGGAAAAAACTTGAAACATTCAAGCAAACTCCCCGTAACGTTCAGGCGGCTTGACCAGACGCCCGAAGCGGGTATGCAGCCCGCCTCCCCCCCCCTTCGAAGGTAGAGTGGGCACCGGGGCAGGAGCGGCGACAGGTGAACCGAAAGGGGAGTGAGCAGGAGGGGGAGAACGAGGAGACCGGGGAGGAGACAAGGTCACCGCAACGGGCACGCGAGCGGGAGATGGCTGATGGGGGGGGCCAGGAGGAGCAGCGGGAGAACGGGGCGCCAAGGGTTGCGAGGGCAGAGGAGCGGGAGGCAACGAGGCGGCAACCGGGGGAGCAAAAGGGGCTGCGGGAGGCGGAGCGGGCTCGTTGACCGGCAGCAAATGCTGGCGGGACCGGCGGTAGATTGTGCCCTCGTAGTCAACCAGGTAAGAGCGCGGAGAGTCGGCAAAGCCGACGACAACAGCCAAGCGGTGGTGTCCGGAGGGGGACTGCATCCGGACGACCTGGCCCTCGAAGAGGGGCTGAAGGGGACGGCATGACTTGTCGTGGGAGCGCTTCTGGACGACCTGTTTCTGGGTAATACGCTTCTGGACAGCAGCAGGGCTGCGGACTGCGGGCCGTAGCGACCGCTGGGAGACAGGGATTGGAGGGCGAGTGGTGCGGGACATGAGCCGTTGAGCCGGTGAGCCCATGGCAGGGTCGCGACTAATATTTCGGAGATTCAGTAGAGCGAGATAAAAATCCGAATGCGACAGTCTGCAATGTTCCAGCAGCTCCTTGGCACTGCGGACGGCGCGCTCAGCAAGGCCGTTGCTCTGCGGGTACTCCGGGCTGCTGGTGATGTGGCGAAAGTTGTAGGCGGCGGCGAATGCGCGGAACTCAGCACTCGTGAACTGGCCCCCGTTGTCAGACTGCACAGTCACAGGAATGCCAAAGGTTGCAAAGAGGGGTTGCAACGTCCCGATGACCGCAGCAGAAGTGAGGGAGTGCAGACGCTTAATCTCGAACCAGCTGGAGTAAGAGTCGACCAGGACCAGGAAATGTTTGCCACGCCACTCAAATATGTCCGTAGCGACCGCCATCCACGCCAGGGCGGGGGCAGGCTGTTGCAGGAGTGGCTGGCGTTGCTGGTGGGGAGAGAGGGTATTGCAGGTGGAGCAGGCAGAGACCCTCTCCCGGATGTCCTGTGCCATGCTGGGCCAATAAAATTGGCTCTGGGCCTGGGACAGGGTGGCATCGGCACCGGGATGGCCATTGTGGGCAGTTTGGAAATAGTGGTCCCGCAGAGCGGCAGGCACCACAACCTTGTGGCCCTTCACCACCACGCCTCCCTGCAGCACAAGTTCGTCCCGGACTAGGAAGTAGGGCGCAGCACCAGCCGGCAGGGGTGAGCGACGGTCAGGCCAGCCGCGACGGATGACGTCTATAAGCTGTTGCAGGGCAGGATCATTGGCGGTGTGGTGAATCAGGGACTGCAACTGCTGGGAGGGCATGAAGTTGACGTTTAGCACCATCAGGTCGGATGACTCGTACGGGTGGCGGGCTGTAGAAGCCAGCGGTGCGCGCGACAGCGTGTCGGCCACAAACATGTCCTTGCCCTTGCGGTACACGATTTGAAACGTGAAGCGTTGGAGTTGCAGCATCATGCGCTGCAAACGGGAAGAGGCAACGTGGATCGGTTTGTTTAAGATCGTGACCAGCGGCTGGTGGTCGGTTTCGATAGTGAAGGTGTTACCTATAATGTAGTCCCTGAACTTCGAGCAGGCAAACACCACGGCAAGGAGCTCTTTCTCGATCTGAGCGTAGCGTTGCTCGGTTGGGGTCATGGTGCGGGAGGCGTAGGAGACAGGTAGCTGCAGGCGGTCGTGGATCTGCAGGCAGGCGGCACCGAGACCGAAACTTGATGCATCGCAGGTAATGACGATAGGGCGCTTTAAGTCGAAGAACTTCAGAGTGGGGGCGCGAACCAGCCGGGATTCAAATAAATTTCCCCAGATAGTTCATCATGCCCAAGAAGCGTTGCAGGCTTGGCACGTCGACCGGAGCTGGCATCTCTGAGACCGCAGCTGTCTTCTGTGGGTCTGGTTTCAGACCCTCGGCCGTAAAAACGTGGCCCACGTAGGTGACCTCTGGGACGCGGAAACGGCACTTCTTGGGGTTCAGTTTGAGGTTGATTTCCCGAGCCCGATCCAGGACCAGACGGAGGTGGAGGTCGTGCTCAGCGACGTCCCTCCCGTACACCAAGATGTCATCAACGATGATAGCACACGGCAGACCTGCAAATAGCTGCTCCATGGTGCGCTGGAAAACCTCGCTGGCAGAATTGATCCCGAAAGGCATGCGGAGGAAACGGAACCTGCCGAAAGGTGTACCAAACGTGGTCAGTAAAGATGAACGTTCATCCAGCGGAATCTGCCAGAAAGAGTTCTTGGCATCGAGGACAGAGAATACAGTGGCCGGGCCAACCTTTGCAGCGACATCCTCCACCGTTCGCATGGGGTAGTGCGGGCGCTTGATGGCAAGGTTTAGGTCCTTGGGGTTGATACAGATCCGAATCTCACTCTTGTCCTTCTTAGCAGCAACGACCATGGTGGAGACCCACCGGGTAGCATCGCTCACTTCCTTGATGATGCCCATGGCCACCATCTGGCGTAGAGTGGACTCCACCTTGTCCTTCATAGCAAAGGAGACGCGGTGAGGAGGGCGGACTATCGGATGGACCTCCGGGTCCACCTCGATTTCGTACTTGCAAGGTAGTTTGCCCAATACTTCGTCAAAACGGTCGGGGTACTCGCACATGGGATCCATGGGGGTCTGCACCGGGTGGATGTCGTGGTGGAAGGACACCAAACCGAGGTCCTGGCACGCACGGGCGCCCAACAGAGTAACATTCTCAGATTCCAGCAGGAGGAAAGAGAGGGGCCGAGAGGCCTTCAGAACTGAGCAGATAAGGGTGGCCTTGCCGACTGGGAATAGCATGCTCCCCCCATATGCACGGAGGCGGGAGTGATCAGCGGTAATGTTCTCACCAGCTCTTATCTGTTGAAAAAGACTTAACGACATAATATTCGTAAACGCCCCCGTATCTACCTTAGCAGAGAAGGTCATCCCATTCACAGTAACTCGAACTGATGGATCAGCTATCACAGCATGTGCACCCAGGACTGAAAAAACAAGCGATTCATCATGGGAGGAGCTGTTATCAGAATCAGGGAGTTCGACTGGAAGGTATTCGGAGTCATAAACAATGTCAGTAGCAGTCAGGCTGTGTAGACTCTTTCTCGGAGCAGGGACAGGCTGGCCCCTGGAACGGCACGCTGCGGAGAAGTGATTAAGCTTCTTACATAAATTACAAATCTTGCCCAGAGCAGGGCAAACATCAAATTGATGATTGACAAAGTTGCAGTTTGGGCATCGGCGAGGGTTGGCCCTTGCAGGCGCAGGGGTGCTACGCTGGCGTGGCGGGCCATCGCGCCGCGGACGTCCAGCAGCACCGGCATAGTTAATGTCCTCAGCTTCAGGGGGAGATACGGCGTCGACAGCAGCAGACATGCGAGAGGCATGCAAAGCGTCGTTTAAAGTGAGGTCCGGCTTTCTCAGAAGCTCAGCCCGTAGCTTCACGTCCTGTAGACCGTGAACTAGGACATCTCTGATCAACTGATCGGCGGTCAACGTCTCCAGGTGGCAACGCCGGGCCAGGTGACGCAGCGATGCCACGAAGGTATCGATGTGCTCCCCGGGTTTCTGGCGCCTGCTGAAAAACTTGAACCGCTCTAGAATGGAGTTGGTGGGAATGTCACACAGCGCGGCAAATTTATTGATGAGACACACGGGGTCCTCTGCATTCTCACCAGCGGCGTACTCAAAAGATTCAGAACGTTCCATGGCCTCCGGGCCAGCCAGGTTGAGGAGCAGATGTGCTGTAATCGCAGGGGTAATATTAGGATGAGCGATGGCGACATAGTGCTGGAAGTCGCGCCGGAAAATAGTCCACCGGTGGACGATGTCCGAGTCAAACACCAGAATGTCAGGCTTTCGACACGAGGTGGCCATAGTACTTAAATAGTTGGAAAGGAAAATAAACACTTGGAGAAAAGAAAACAAACCCGATGAACAGGAGACGCAGGGTTAACTTCTGACAACCATGTAAAGACTGTCCAAACACAGGGTGTCTTCACTCTAGTTTATTGCATACATTGTATTCGTATACACACATATTGCCCTAGCTGTTCGTTGTCCATTACCGGAGCTAGAGAGCGAGCTAGGGGTGGGAAGGTTACATTTATACTGAAGCTAATGGGGAGTGGTTAGTAGAAGTGAGGTCACCATGTTAAAGGAACATGCACGGCTCTACAGAAATTGCTAAAGATACAAGTTGATAATGGGTGCAGAGTGAACAAAATGGCTGAGTCTTTGTGAACAATGGCGGTGTATCGCCACGTTGCAGCACATGGATCATCAGTGCATCCCTCTAACTGTGAAATTTGAGGAATGAGTGGATGAAGTTCTATGAAAGAAGCAAATTTGAGTGCATGAACTCTATGCCTAATCAGATCCAGGAAAGGAAACATAAAGGAAGTAGAAGTAAAAACAATAAAGAGAACAAATGGGGAAAATAGGAGGCAAAGAAAATAAAGGAGAAAAACAATACAGACTTAATTCTGTTTACTGCATGAAGAAATGAAATGCCTCACTCAAAACGTGATAAAACCTCTCAGAAACCGAAGGGATATTGAAAAAAATGCAATTCTCAGAATCTAACAGGCATTGAGCATTTGAACATTGGCTTACAGATCCACATTCATTCACTATTTTTGTTTTCCTTTTGATTTCCTAGCACTTATATTGAATGCAACCCAAGGGACTTAGCGGCAGAGTGTTGAGATCCCAGCTCTGACTGCTAACAGTGATGTGACAAATGCCAGATAATCACCAGATATCTCAGCAAACAAGTAATTGTGTCTTGAAAATGCATGTCTGATCAGTACTCACCAGCTGGTTCATTCTGATTGATTGTAATGTGCAGTGTTCTGCACAACACAGTGCATTACCAAGGATTTGCCCTTCAAGCCGAACAATGAACAACATTCTCTTTTGAATAACAGAGGAGATGGAAGGCAATACAGATCATGCACCACCAGTGGCAGAATACCCCTGCTGTGTCATGTTTAATTAGGTTCAAACTAAATCCATGCAGTTTTTACTTCTACATCCTTCCCATAATGCAATGAACACAACCATTCTGCAGAATGCTAAAGCTGTCTTAGACAACCACTTTGGTCCATCTATAATTAATTCATTCTAAGCTCACCCAGTCTAGTTTCAGTCAATAAAATACTGAATCAAGCACTTGAGCAACTAAACTTTATTTTGGATAACGCAACACAAATTCCCCTATACAATACTTAACCACCGTGGGTTTGATCCTTGTATCTGCTTGGCCAAGCCCTTCCAGCCTCGTGCAAGCAGAGACTCTCCTAAAGGTCACGCAGTCCCAAGCGTTCTTCCCGAAGATCGACATCCGAACTCATGGGAGCTACCTATTATAGGTCCCCGAACCTTGAGAGGCCAAACCAAATGGGGGTGGATTCTGTACAGTCGAATAACACATATTGATTACAACAGTACATGATGGACAGTTCCCCAACCCAATAACATAGTAACTAATACATTGTATTTGAAAGGAGCTTCTAGAAAGAAGCTAACACAGATGAATAATGTAACATGTGCCTTGAGATTCAGACAATCCAGTCAAAGCTCAACATTTCAACCAATCAACAACTATCCAAATAAGGCTTTGCAACATTATTTAAACTATGTATATCGGTTTTGCATTGACCCAATTAGTTCTATACATTTTACACCTCATTGTAAGGCTACTGCAGATGTACCATTCTTTCTCTGCAGATCTCATCTAGGCCACAGACAAACTGGCACCATTCAGCAGCTTGTCTCAGTTCTGCAAAGGCACATTTAACTTGACCAAAAAGGCCATCAGCCCTTACACAATTTTAATACCATGGCTGCTCCAATTTAGCCTGGATTAACATTCCTTCCTTTTATCATATATGATAAACCATCATTTATGATAACCTAATAATCAGATAATCAGATAATACATGGGTGACTATTGCATTATCAATCTATTAACAACAACAAGATTATGATGTCTCATCCCAGAATCTCATCAAGCTTCCTGAGTTTTAGTGGGCGCGAATCCCATCCATCCGCATTGTCAATCCCTCTGTACTCCATCCATGGTTGAACCTATAATTCCTGAAAAACTTGGGACAAAGCAAGTTACCATTCATGCACTAATGCTTTCCCATACATTACTATTCTGTCAGTCACAATCCCTTTTTCTGTTTACTATCACTATTCTATTCCATAATATAATCTTTCCTATCCAAGGATCAACACTAATCAGCCCTCTCCATATTCAGACAATGTTCTGCAATGTATATCTGATAATGGTTTCGCATATAAATTTCAGCTGGGTTCAGTTCAGATTTCCCTACAGGCGTGACTCTTATTTAAAGCAAACCATAAGGCATGTTTCAATTCAACCAAATTCAGTCTCAGCCTTCAATATATATTTTGAGTTTTAGGATCCGTCTCACCCTCTTCATTCCACAGCTTGTGGTCAATTACACAATTCAATCCAATCCCTGTGGAATTCCCAGCTGTTCAAATTTAATCAATTAATTTCCATACGTTGTCAATTTTATTATAAGACCAATTAAGAATGTCGAATCTAGGGACAATTTCTTTACACCTTGATAATAGGAGCCGCTTTACTATCAAGGGTTAGACAAATTTAGATCCACCGGTCAAATACATCGACTCTGAGACAAGTACCCATTCCCCTATTATTTCTTCTAATTTAATACGACTTCCCCCCCAGTAACTCTTTCTTAGGCGGTTCACTTTGGTTTCTCGAAATGGGGTTCTGCTATTCACATTTCCTCTTTCTTACTATTTCAATGCCAATGGGAACATTTCAATGTTCCCTGAATATCCCTCCATTTTACCAGATCTGCCCAAGTTCCAACCTTCCCTGATGTTCTTTGACTAATCCTTCCCATCTTTGGCTGCCTGTCTGGGGATGAAACAATAATAATACCAAGTTAATAATCAGATTTTAAATACTCCTAAGCCAGATCTCATGAGTCAGTTCCAAATCTCAAGCTTTCAAGTCCTTCCAATTCATCACCATACAATTTAGAGATCAAATTCAGAATTTTGTCAATTTATTTCTAATGACTAGAATTTAGGCCCAAAGTAGGTGTCCCCGAACCACAGAGGAGTATTTATTTTCAAATCTAATTTGTTCTAATTGGTGCTTGCCCCAAAAATCTTCAGAGGTTGTTTGTATTTCTTTAGAGAGTTTCAGATGTTGTTCTTTTCTTTTCCCTTCACTGGTGTCAAACATATGGTATGTTAAAGTTGGCCACTAGGGTAGGTGTCTTCTTCTTCTTTCTCGATGTTAGTTCCAAAGGAGTAGGAATACCGAGGAGTAGCCTTCTTTATTTGTTGACCTTTCCCAGGTTGTATACTAAAGGAACAGGACAGTATAATTTATTCTTTGTTGTTGGTCTTTGTCTCTGGGGAGCTAACTGGATGGAGATAATGGCTACACATCCTACCTGAGCTGTGTCTTCTGCCCTTTCTTAAGGGTCCACATACTCTTTACCTCACTCCCCAGATAGTGGCATGTTGTAAGTAACACTGTCCTGCAGGCACAACAACTTTATAACAAGTTATGCCCCTGTCCCACTTAGGAAACCTGAACGGAAACCTCTGGTGACCTTGCACCCCAACCAAGGTTTCCATGAGTCGCCAGAGGTTTTGGTCACTCGCCTGGAAAAGGGAGAGAAGGGGAGAGAAGGGGGAGGAGAAGGAGTGGAGACAGTTTTAAGAAGTTTATTAAAGTTTAGCAGGCATTTTACCTTCCGGCGGATCTACTAGGTCCTGATAACTCCAATGAGCCAATCAAAATGGCCGGTCAGCGAAGGAGATTGCCTTTGACTGCCTGTAAGTAAATAGCGACCCCACTCCACTGGCTTTGATCTAACGGCAACATATTTTTAGTTGAGGCCAGTTTTGATTTTGTTGAAATAATCGAAGGAACATAGAAGAAGCCACGACCACGCGGAAACCACTTTCGACCATTAGGGAGAGTGACCAAAACCTCCGGGAACCTCATGGAAATCTTGGGTGGTCACCAGAGGTTTCCAGAGGTTTCCATTCAGGTTTCCTAAGTGGGACAGGGGCATTAGTACAATGGATCCTATCCCTACTCCCATACCTCCTTGGCAATAAATTCATTTCTTCTTTCCCTAGTGCCAGTTTAGTTTACTTCAGTTCTTATCCTTTTTGACACCAGCTACTTTGTCT
>CM075983.1:33853456-33983456 GCA_038087875.1 Malacoraja senta
ACCATAAGTATTTTCTAAAATACCAACCCAAAATAGTAATGTTACAAGGATCAATCCTACGCAGCCAGAGGATTATTTGTGTGATAAATTTATCTTCGAAACTGTTTATTCTGTTTTATCTATGGTTCAATATTGCATGTATCAACAAAACATCTAATTCAGAGGTAAACGTTCAATCTTAACATATTTTAAAGGTTTATTTAAAATATATTAATTTATTTTCTGGATAAATATATCAGATTGTTAAAAGAACAGGTTAATCTCTGCTCCAGCAAAGTTCAGTCAGGAACTGCATGAACTGAAAAATCCTTGTGGCAAACATCCTGGTTTGATTTTTGCCTTGCTTCAGATATTTGCATGAATTATCCTTGCCCAAGCTCCCACATTCACGTTTAGCTTGATAGAGTTAAAGAATTGAATCTTCATGCACAATATACAGTAAGGGATGCGGAATGCAGATATATGTTTGCAGCGAAACAATAGGTTTTCCTCACAAATAACTAGGTATACAGATTCCTGCATTGAACCACGAGCTACATGTCAACAAGCAAAGGTGGGCTTCCTTCACTGGCACTGAATGGAAATCAAACTGGAATAGGGCTTCTAAAGGTTGCAGGAGGCATCAAGCTGATTAACCAGTCATTAATCTTTGAGGTAATGGATGTAGACGAATGTAAGAAAGATAAAGATTAAATTTGAAATAGTTGGCCCAAGTACACATAGAAGCACAGTCATTAAGATGTGAGCTAGTATCCAGCGACCTGGATTATTGGAGTGTGGACATGCTTGAATCCTGCTTGCCTTAAATTCAAATAATTAAGAAAATCTGAAATGGAAAAAAAAAAGTTTGTAGTGACAGCAATAATGGACTGTTATAAACTCCCCATCAAGTTAACGTTTGACCACTATGGAAGGAAATCTACTATCCTTACCTGCTCTGGCATCCATGTTACACAACATCCAGCAAACCCACTCTGTCCAGGGGAAATTAGGAATGGGCAATGTGTTGATGTCACTAATGTCTACTAAAAAATATAGCATTTTATCATTACCTGTAGCTCTATCCAAAGTAATACATGATACAATTGTAACAGTAAATAGTAAGATTAAACGAGAACTTACCAGTTTGAAGTTTGATCTTTATTTTATGAGGAGTTACGATGAGCGATTACGTGAAGAAGGCCGTCACCACGCATGCGCGTCAATCTTCAATGCAGCGGTGTGAAATCACAGAGAAGAGTTGTTGAACTAAAATAGTAAGATTAGAGTTGACTAGAACTTACAGAAAGATCTTTATGTTACGAGGGTCGGGAGCGGAGGGCACGTAATCGCTCATCGTAACTCCTCATAAATAAAGATCAAACTTCAAACTAGTAAGTTCTCATTTAATCTTACTATTTTACTTCGGAGTCACGTGAGTGACTACGTGAAGATTTTGAAGCTCTGTGATTTCATGCCGAGGAATGAGTCCACGGATCACAACTGCATCAATTGACCAGGACGAGTGAGAAAAATATTAATGCATTCAAACATGACATGGTTAAACAATACTGATACTTTAATAACAAAAGAAAAATAACAGTGACCCCTCTCACCCAGGGGGAAACTGTGAAACAGAACTTAAAACAGAATCAGCAAAAATCCCCGGTCTGGCGATAGGCTTGTTATAAAACCTTTGGTACGTCCGCTCATTAGACCATCCCGCAGCCGCTAGAATGTGGTCGAGAGGGACATCCATATCCCTTGCTGCTGATGTCGATGCAGCTCTGGTGGAATGAGGTTTAAAAGTGTCAGTGTCCACTCCTGCACACGCCAGAACCTGTTTAATCCATCTAGAGATGGTGTGCACCGTAACCTTTTTATGAGGTTTGGTATAACTAACAAAGAAGGAGAGTTCCAAGCCTCTCAGGCTCTTAGTGACCTTTATGTATTGAAGTATGTGTGACACCACACACAATCCTAGGTCTGAGGGGTATGCCATAAAACTCAATTTGAGCCCCAACATCCCTGGCTTGCTCTGATTAATGAGGTCATGAATAAAAAAGGTGATGTTATTACAAGATGTACCCATACTGTCCAGTCTGAGTTTATGTAATGTCTGGACCCGTTGTGCTGAGGCCAGCACCATGAGCATGACTACTTTAAGTGTAAGATGGTGCAGAGACAGAGATGAAGCTGGTGCCCACTGACGGAGCAGCGTGAGAACCACGCTCACATCTCATATTTGTGAATACCTGGGCCTAGGGGGAGTGGAGATAAAAATGCCCTTCATAAACTTCGTTATTAAAAGGTGAGATCCTACCGTGTGGTTCCCTGACCCCAGCCATAAATAAGATGACAAAGCGCTCCTGGCACTGTTAATGGCACTGTAACTGAGCTTGTGATCATAGAAAAGTGACGAAAGAAACTCCAAAATGTCAGTGATAGAAGCCGTGTCATATGAAATATTAGACCGGGAACAGTACATCTCCCATTTCCTTATGTGAGTGATGTACTGTTTCTGGGTGCTCTTCCTCAAGGCCGCAGTGATGACATCTATTGTACGATCTGAAAGCCCGTGCCCCAGGAACGGTCTCCTCAGAATCTGCAAACCAATACATGTATACGGTCATGAAGAGGGTGGCTTTCCCCTGTCACCTGGTGTAGCAGCAGATTTCTGCTCTTGGGCACTGCCATAAAAGGCTGTGTAATTAAAGCTAGAACCAGTGGGAACCAATGCTGAGTTGGCCAGTCTGGTACTACCAATATGCCAGAGGCGGAGTCTTGCTTGATTTTGGCCAAACATCGACTAATGAGGCAGAATGGGGGGAAACATACAAAAAATTTCCACCCCAGTGTAGCGAGAATGCATCTACTGCTACTGCCCCTGGGTCTGGCTCCCATGACACATAAATTGGTAACTGATGATTAAGCCTGGATGCAAACAGATCAATGTCTGGTACACCATAACGAAGGACAATGTCATTAAACACTTTGTGATTCAACATCCATTCTTTGTTGTCATTAAACTCTCGTGACCTGGTGTCTGCTACCGTGTTATATCTACCTGGTAAGTAGATAGCTGAAACCCAGATGTTTCTCGCAATACACCAGTGCCAGATGAGATTAGACAATTTAACACAGGATACAGACTTATTTCCACCCATGTGATTAATGTACGCTACTGCTGTAGTGTTGTCAATCTGAAGTTGGACATGTACATGATGCATGTTGGTACAAAAAGCCTTTAACCCATAGAGTGCTCCCAACAGCTCTAAGTAGTTAATACCATGTGACTGAGGCATCGATGATTCCTGCAGATCCCATCTGCCACCGCAGCTCGAGACGCTGTCGGTAGCACCCCAACCTAGCACACTGGCATCAGTCTGCAGGATAACTGATGGTGTATTGACTAAAATAGAACTAGAACAATACTGAATATTGGTAACCCACCATTGTAACTCAGCCAGGGCTACAGCTGGCAATTTGTATGGGTCTATCGAAGCGACCTCTATGAAGCTTGAGTGCCTGTTCCTTTGCACGCTGTAAGTTTTGGTAGTGCAAAGGCCCGAACGGAGCAGCTGGGAAAGCAGCCACTAATTTTCCAATTATACTAGCCACATGTCTAATAGAAGGTTGATTATTAACAATGAGTTTCCTGCATGCTTCAATTAACTCTAATTGCTTGACCCGAAGCAGAGTCACTGACATGTGTACTGAGTTAATGGTGAATCCCAAATAGTCAATTAACGTAGATGGTACCAATTTAGACTTAACTGGATGGATTAAGAACCCCAGTTTCTCAAAAATGAGTTTTGTAGCTGACACAGATAATTCAGCTAATTCCAAAGTCCTCCCAATGACTAAGATGTCGTCCAAATATGCCATGACTATATGATGCTGTGCCCTGAGTAGCCCCAGGACTGGTTTTAGCAATTTAGTGAATAGTCTGGGGCTGAGGTTAATCCATTAGGCAATGCTTTAAACTGCCACAACTGCTCCATCCAGTTAACCTTCAAAAATCTCCCGTGATCTTCATGAATGGCCACTGAATAGTAAGCATCTTTGAGGTCAATGCTTGCCACATAGCATCCCTTGGAAAGCAGTTGTTTGGCAGTGACAACAGTTTCCATTTTGAAGTGTTTATACTGCACAAAGGTGTTAAGCTCTGTTAAATCAAGGATAATTTGACATCCTCCATCCTTCTTTTGCCTAGTAAATATGTTGGACACAAACTGGTGAGGCTCATGACTCGACCTCTCAATTACCCCTTTCTTGAGCAAAGACTCAATTTCTCCTTGTGCACTCATACACTCCTGTTGTGAAAACACAAAAGAGCGGCTAGGTGTATGCTGAGTGGGTGGAGGCGAGTCAGAAATGAACTCAATTTGGAAACCTTGTATACAGTGCAGTATAAACGGGTCAGATGTTATCCAATGCCATTCATGCAAGAAAAATTGTAATCTCCCCCAACTTGTAACTGATCCATTGCAGGCTCACTTACCTTAGTGGTTACCGGCGGTATGGTCTCTGCTTCTGCCCCCGAGGTCTGGGGGGTAAGGCTGTTGCAGGACGCCATCCCCGCATCTTGAACATTGCCCGGCTTGGACCCTGCCATAAAAAAGGCTTCTGTGCCTGTTGCTCGGAACCACATCCACCATATCCGGCGAACCGGCTGGTATGGAGAGGAGGGTAGGGGTACTGTCGCCGAAAGATGATACCTTGGGAGGTGCCTTGATAAGGCCAACGGTTTTAGCCTCCTCATCCAGCTCCTTTACCTGTTTAGGCAGGTCTTCTCCGAACAGGAGGCTTGGGGGTTGGACATTCCCCGGCTTGCACAGCCCAGCAAATTTTGGGTTTAGAGCAGGACAGATGGCATTCTTCCTGAGGCAATTGATTTCAAAATGTGCATTGCACATTAATGCCATCGCTGGATATCAGAGAGGGGCACCCCATCCACTGACCTGGCAAAGGCCGTAATGCCTGAGGCAAGTAGCCTGAGAATTTTTTGGATTTTAACCTCTTGGGTTCTGACGCCCCCTCCAATGTGTCCCCAGATAGATTGGTTTACAACCGGGACACTTAGTGAGGCACAGTTCAGTGGAGTATTATACTTGGCAGTAGTTTCCTCGATAGTTTGGTCTTAGAGTTGATGGGAGGCCAGATAATTTATGCTCATGGCGAGCTTTTCTCCCAATGGCTCCCCTGTTAGGGCAGGGATAGCAAATCTGGATGCCATAGGGGGTACATCCGATGTTTGCCTCTCATGCCATGAAGCATGCTGCCCAACTGTGCCTCCGTACTCTGGGTCAGTATAACACTGGCCTCGTATGCTCCCCTCATCAGAGAGGTAGATATTCTGCAGCCCTGACACAGGTGCCGCTGCCTCGGGTTCTCTGTAATCCCCGGGCTCCGATAGCTCCCTCCTATGGAGCATATCTATTTGGAGCAACCTCTCCACCAGGTTCTCCATGTGGGTCAGCCTGCCAATAACACTGCCCATAGGAGGGGAAATTTCCACCTCCTGGCCCGATCATCTGAGTCCAGGGCCCTCACAGACTTTCTGGTGGCTTTCCTCCCCCGCGGAGCAGCCAAGGCGCATTCTGGCAGCACCACATCTGTAGCCGCTGGCTCCTCTGCCAGCGACCCTGAAGGCGAATTTGGAGGTCGCCCGCTGCCCGCAGTCTTCCGTAGCCGGTTTCGTCGTGGCCTGCCTCTTTACCTTGGACATGTTCTCCCGAAGTCCGATGTTGAAAGGTAAGCAAAATCCCCGAGCCGGGAGCAACGACCTCAGATAAGTTATGAACACTAACCTGAGCGTTTTGATGCGCATGCATGGTGACGGCCTTCTTCACGTAGTCACTCACGTGACTCCGAAGTAAAATTTACATTCTTCCAGTGTTCTTTTTCCATCATCGATCCAAATTATCAAAATGTCCTTATACTATTATATCAGTATCACTCCATGAAGCATATTCTTACATGATAATACATATTCATTGTGTGACAAAATCTTAAAAGGGGATCTCTGTGCTTCAATTTTCTTGTAGCAAGCAATGTAGAGGAACAGAGATGGGAAGTAGAGTGAAGTATTCCCTTGTAGTAGTGCAGAATATATTACTGGACAACTAGAATGGAGGAGAATTAATTTTTAAATTCCATTTCTAGTCTAGAGCTAATATCACCCTGTGCTAATGTTATCAACACACAGCGTTAATTCACATAAAACCAGAAATCTGAAGAAGGGTCTTGACCCGAAATGTCACCCATTCCTTCTCTCCAGAGATGCTGCCTGTCCCACTGAGTTACTCCAGTATTTTGTGTTTACACAAAGCCATTACATGCGCAGTAAACGAAATATTACATAATGTAACATTTTGTTTACTGCACATCATCAAATATCACAAATATGATATTTGATGATGTTGTAATGGCACGAAAATGTCAGCTGCTGACCTGATTGGTAATGAGGTTTGCACC
The DNA here is from genome assembly GCA_038087875.1 of Malacoraja senta. NCBI lineage: Eukaryota > Metazoa > Chordata > Chondrichthyes > Rajiformes > Rajidae > Malacoraja > Malacoraja senta. Next base: position 33,859,916 of record CM075983.1, read on the forward strand.
TACAGTGATTTCAAAATGTTTTCCAAGGAAGAAAATAAGAGAACCATTTGGGGGAGCATTAACATATGTTTGCTACTAGCAAGTCATTGAAATATTTTTATCCACTGAATACTCATTCACAATATTGTTAGAAATCAAATCTGATCACTGTATACCCCAGAGATTACACTACTAAACCAGGCACGGAAATCGCTTTCAAAACATGGGGATGACCGGGGGAGCGCAATTTCTTGGCGGCCGCACGCGCATGCGCACACTCACACACACACACACACATGCGAGGCTTCGGAGGCTTCAGACGTGGGCCCTGTGGATGGTAATTAGTGATGAATGCCGGCAGTCGCCGAAAAAATCGCGTAAGTGGGACAGGCCCTTAATTTCCCATCGAATCTTCAGCTCCCACTACTCGAGATGCAGGTGCTTTGTGATAAAAACATTGAAGCTTTTTCCTAAGGTGGATTTTCTTCTGAAATGTTGCAAACTGTATTGATCGTGATTGACTCCAGGTGGCTATTTTATTTCAAGAGTTAAAACATAATGGCAAGTATTATAAATGGCACATATAAAAGAAAGCTAACAAACCAATGGAGAAACCATCATTGTTGGTATAATTTTCAGTAGCACTCATCACCTGTTTGTCCTCTGGTTTAGTTGTGAACAGGTGTGTTGTTGGCTTGTGGATCGCTAACAATCGAGAACAGCTTTTATAAAGCGTGATTTGCTACAATATTATATGCATACCATTCAGTTTCTGGAAAGTTAGTTTCTGGTCGGGACCCTTCTTCAGACTTCAACCACTAGAGCTGCTGCCTCACAGTGCCAGAGACCCGGGTTCAATCCTGACTTCGGGTGCAATCTGTGTGAAGTTTGCCCTTTCTCCCTCTGACCATGTAAGTTTCCTCCTGTTTGAACAAGGGTCCCGACCGAAATGTCACCCATCCTTTAACTCCAGAGAAGCTGCCTGACCATCTGAGTTACTGCAGCACTTTGTGTCTATGTTTGGAGTTTTAAATAATCCTAACGTCAGACGGGAACGGCGCCCCCCGGTCCACAGCCAGCGCAGAGAAGCAGCACTAAATCCAGCTCAACTCTGCCTGTTAACCTACCAGCCCTGCCTGGACTTACGGGAACGACGGCCCAGGCTTACGGCCAACGCGGAGAAGCAGCGCTAAATCCAGCTCAACTCTGCCTGTCTCTCCGGGTTAACTTACAGCCCTGCCTGGACTAACGGGACACCAGTCCGGAGCCGTGGAGCTAGCGCTGCTTCTCCGTGCTGGCTGTAAACCTGGGCCGTCGTTCCCGTAAGTCCAGGCAGGGCTGTAGGTGAACCTGGCGGGACAGACAGAGTTGAGCCGGGTTTAGCGCTGCTTCTCTGCACTGGCTGGGGGCACCGCTCCCGTCGGACTCCTGAAGTCTCTGGCCACCCCCAGGCATGGGGGGGGGGGCACTCGGGTGGGGACAGAGATGGTCCAGTGGCTTTTCGGCAGCGATTGCAGTGCCGGAGACCCGGGATCGATCCTGGCTGCGGATGCGGCACAGGTCTGTGTCCAGGGCTGCCGAGAGTGCTTTTCGCTTGTGACCTATGACCTGGGCATGCAATTCAAGCTCCGCTCTATGATCTTTGCTCTACCAGGACGTCTCACTCCTCCAATCACCGTGCTCTATCCTCAGTCCCACACCCCTACTTCCGCCTCTGACCGACACCTCCCTCCTCCAATCATCGCGCTGAATCATCATGGTCTCCCCCCCCCCCCATTGCCTGCTGACTGACATCTCTCTCATCCAATCGGCGCCCTCGATCATCAGTCCCACCCCCACTGTCTCGCGGAATGCGGATATTTCACCAAGTTTTAAAATCCGGATTACAAAAAATGGGGGGGATCGTCCCCCACCTCTCAAAACAGGGGGCCTGGCCCCCCCCCCCGGATTTCTGCCCCTGTCTAAACAGAGGTAATGTCATTGTGTGACTGCTGGAGGACCAGGCCATTTCCTATGCCTTGTCTCTAGTTTATGAGATGAACAACAAACAAAGCAACAGGAAATGCTTGCATATTATTCATTGGTGGAGTCAGGGTTCCAACAGTGCTTGTTTAAAGGTTCCTCAAAACTGGACAGAATTAGATTGATAATTTCAGTTGGAGCTTCACATTAGAATACTCAGCAAGGCTCATATGCCCTGAATATTATTGTCTTGATTATTAAATGAGGGCATAACATTTATGAGTTGAGATTCAAATCATTATTGGAATGATGATGGCTGTAGATTAAGTAACTGTTTATCATTCGTTTTGATATTTTCTTTGAAATATATAGATTAAATATACCTTCAAGCTATACATTAAACTATTCCAGATCTGAAGGGATTGTACCAGTTAATACTCCTAACAAAGATCAATGTTTTAACCAGTGGCTTTTGATGGTAAAGAGTAATTACATAGGACTTCAAAAACAGTCTATCACTCGTGGAAACTATGCATTCTGACACAGAAGAATGAATAACTGTGTTGTTTAATGTTTAGTGAAAACTGATGCATTGGCTCAATTTCTAATTACAGATGATTTCAGTATTAATACCAAGATCTGTATTTAACAATTTACATAAATTGAGTTATTTCTACTTGAGAGAATGTGGGTAAATTGATATGGATTTCCACCACACCTCACCTCAACTCTCTTTTACCACCCTATCAAGCAGAGAGTGAGTGACCAGAATATGATCAGTGTTCAGGTAGGAAGCTAATTAAACAATATTAAGGGATAAACCTCATTGTGATTTGCATGCAATCTACAGTTACAAAATTAATTGGCGTCATAAATCTGCTCCTGTAGCGGAGCCTGCTGGCGTACGCAGAGATCGAACCCGGCATTCGGAAGCCGCGGTCACGTGACTCGGGAGGGCCCGATTGTTTCGCGCGTTTTTTCACTTGCGCGCGTTAGTTCAGCGCTGACCACCGTTGTGGGCAGACGTGTCTGTAGAACCTGCATACTGGCAATCAAACTTGTGAATAAAGATTTATTGAAAACTCCAGTAGTCGTTTCTCAGACCACTAAATTGGTGACCACGACCTGCCTAGCCGTCGTTAGACAAGAAGAATTATGCAGGAAGAGAGTGTTCCCCTCAGAATCGGCCAGCACGAGGCAGGGCTCACCGGCCTTCAAACTGCCAGCCTTTTGGCCTGATCAACTTCAGGTGTGGTTCGCCCATGTTGAGGCACAGTTCAAACTTCATCGCATCTTGCAGGACGACACGGTGTATTTCCATGTGGTGGGTGCATTGCCACAGGACGGTGCCTCGAGGCTGTTGCCCTACATCAGAGACCCTCCATCTAACGGCAAGTACGAAGGGATGAAGGCCCTGTTATTCCACGCGTACGGCCTTACCTGCAGAGACAGAGCAGCAAGGCTGCTGCACATGGACTGTATCGGCGACCGGCAGCCATCAACCATCATGGCGAAGATGTTGGCCCTGATGGACGGGCACCGCCCTTGCCTGTTTTTCAAACAGGCGTTCTTAGAGCAGATGCCCAACGAAGTCCAGCTAATGCTCGCCGGAGCTGATTTCAGCGATCCGCAACAACTCGCAGAGAGATCCGACGAACTGTGGGCGCACAGGCGACTGGACGTTTTCACTTTTGCCCGCCCCCTGGTCACACAACGGGTGCAGCCGAGCCGACATCGAGGAGAGGAAGAGGAAGCCCAGCCCAGCGCCGAAGAGGAATCGGCACAGCCAGTGGTCTACAGCCATCGCATATGGTGCTACTACCACCAACGATACGGACCCGAAGCCCGAAGATGTCGGAGCCCCTGCCCGTTTCTGGGAAAGGCCACGGCCGATCGTCCATAGAGGCGAACACGATCGGCCCCAACGAACGCCTCTACGTCCGCGATCGCCATTCCGGCCACCGTTTCCTGGTGGACTCCGGTGCCCATGCCAGTATCCTGCCTCCGAGCGCCTGAGATATTTGTGCTGGTAAGGTAGGACCCGTCCTCTCGGCCATTAACGGGAGCGATATTCAAACTTACAGCACGCGGACCGCGAACCTAAATTTTATCATTGCTGACATCACCCAACCGATCCTGGGGGCCAATTTCTTGCGCGTGTTCTCCCTGTTAGTCGATGTGCGAGGTGGACGCATGGTCTGTGTGTCGGACCCATGCCCTGCCAAGCCGCACAACCCGTCAATGCCCCTACAGCAACTCAACGAGGTAGCTGATATCCAGCCACCTTTCACAGCCCTGCTCGCCAACTTTCCAGGGTTGCTCACACCCCGGTTCGACGGGGCCGTGCCCCGTCATGGCGCGGTCCACAACATTCCCACTGAGGGACCACCAGTAGAAGCCCGTGCGCGCCGTCTCCCGCCTGATAAACTGCGCAACGCACGAGACGAGTTCCAACTTATGGAGGACCTTGGGATCGTCCGGCAGTCGGATAGCCCCTGGGCTTCCCCGTCACACATGGTGCCTAAAGCGTCCGGGGGTTGGAGACTTTGCGGTGATTACAGGCGTTTGAATGCAGTAACCACATGCCGATCGGTATCCAGTGCCAAACATCCAGGATTTCTCGGCCCATCTGGAAGGTGCGACTTTCTTCTCGGCCTTTTCGAATGGCTCAGAATGCGTTTTGGTTTGAAGAACGCTGCTCAGGCGTTCCAAAGGCTAATGGATCAGGTCGGCCGGGGTCTGCCGTTCATTTTCATCTACCTGGATGATATCCTGGTGGCCAGCAGCTCACAGGCGGAACATGTCAAGCATCTCCGCCTACTTTTCGAACGGCTGCGCAAACACGAGTTGGTAATCAACCCTACGAAGTGCCAGTTCGGATTGCGCTCCATCTCTTTCTTAGGTCATAGCATCACCTCCCACGGTGCGCAGCCACTGCCCGAGAAAGTCGACACTATCCGTCGCTTCTCGAGGCCCCTACAGAGGGTCAACAGGAGTTTATCGGGATGGTTAACTTCCACCACCGATTCGTCCCGACAGCAGCCGCCATCATGCGGCCGTTGATCCAGTGCCTGGCCGGTAAGCCCAAAGACCTGGTCTGGTCTAAGGAGGCACAGAAGGCATTCGAGGGGGCCAACGCCACTATGCTGGAACACCCTAGGGCGTTAGCCCAAACGGCCCTCACCGTCTACGCTTCCGACATCGCAGTAGGCGCCATCTTCGAGCAGCATGTAGGTAGTCGCTGGGTGCTGCTGGCATTTTTCAGCAGGCAGCTGCGAGCCCCCGAAGTTAAATACAGCGCTTTCGACAGGGAGCTCCTCGAACTTTACCTAGCGATCCATTTTCATTATTTCCTGGAGGGGCGTGCTTTCACTGCATTCACCGACCACAAGCCACTGACGTTCGCTTTGACCAAGGTGTCTGACCCCTGGTCTGCCAGACAACAATGGCACCTCGCCTACATTTCTGAATTCACGTCCGATATTCGGCATGTGGCAGGGAAGCTGAACGTTGTGGCTGATGCGTTGTCCGGTCCAGCGCCTCCCGAAGTCTCAGCGCTAAGCCTAGGCATTGATTATGAGGAGCTGGCTGCTGCCCGAAGTCTCAGCGCTTAGCCTAGGCATTGATTATGAGGAGCTGGCTACTGCCCAACAGCAGATGCCGGTATGTAGGTTTACCGCAATGCTGAATCAGGGCTCAAGCTGGTTAAGGTACCCTGTGGCGCCGCCGGCGTGCAAGTCCTTTGCGATATCTCCACGGGCAAAGCCCATCCCATTGTCCCGGTCGTTTGGAGGCATCGTATTTTCAACACTATCCACAGCCTAGCGCACCCGTTCATTCGCGCCACCTCTGCCTTGGTTGCGGCAAAGTTCATCTGGCATGGGTTAAGGAAGCAAGTCGCTGCATGGGCTCGTTCCTGCATCCCATGCCAGACCTCCAAAGTGCAGAGATATGTGCACCCGCCAGTCCAGGATTTTGCCATCCCAGACGGCAGGTTCCTGCACATCCATGTCGACCTGGTAGGTCCCTTGCCGTGTTCGCACGGGGCTACTCACTTACTGACCATTGTGGACAGGTTTACTAGGTGGGCAGAGGCAATTCCATTAACGGATACCTCCGCTGAAGCATGCGCGAGGGCCATTGTCTCCAATTGGATCGCTCGTTTCGGGGTCCCCTCAGATATTACCACCGATCGTGGGGCCCAGTTCACGTCCTCCCTGTGGTGTGGTATGGCGCAGCTGTATGGAGCAAAGCCACATCAGACTACCGCTTAATACCCGGAGTCCAACGGGTTGGTTGAGCATTTCCACAGGCACCTCAAGTCGCCGTTAAAAGCTCGACTCACCGGCCCTGATTGGGTCGACCAGTTACCTTGGGTCCTCCTAGGCATCAGAACAACGCCTAAGGAGGACCTCAAAGCCTCCTTGGCCGAGTTGGTTTATGGCTCGGTTTTGAGAGTTCCCAGAGATTTCTTGCCTGTCCCCCAGGACCATGAGATCCCGATTTCAGCATTGTTAACGGACCTTCGCGAGCGGGCGCGCGATTTGGTCCCGGTTCCCACATCCCGGCATGGTTCGTCTGCAATGCATGTGCCTACTATGTTACGGGATTGTGCTTAGGTTTTTCTCCGTAGAGACGCTCATTGCTCGCCGTTACAGCGGGTGTACGAGGGTCCGTACAAGGTACTCAGTACTGGTGTCTCGACGTTCACGTTGGACATGAGTGGTAGAGAGGAGTTCATCTCCGTGAGCTGCCTTAAGCCAGCACACGTCGACGAGGATAGCCCAGTGACAGTGGCTACTCCACGGCGTAGAGGATGTCCACCAGCCGTTTTACCGCCCTTTGCACCTGTTACCCCCGGTCGCGTTTCTCCGGTCCCCTTTGTTACTCCCGTCCCTCGTTCGCGTTTTTCGCGCCCCTCCGGTCCTGTTTTACCAGTCCCTAATGTTACGCTCGCCCCGCGACCTCTGACTACGCGTTCAGGTCGAACCGTCCATTTACCCGTGCGTTTCCGTACCGCGGATTCTGGGGAGGCCATGTAGCGGCGCCTGCTGGCGTATGCAGGGATCGAAGCCGCCGTTCGGAAGCCGCGGTCACGTAACTCGGGAGGGGCCGCTTGTTTTGCGTGGTTTTTCACTTGCACACGTTAGTTCAGCGCTGACCACCGTTGTGGGCAGACATGTCTGTAGATCCTGCATACTGGCAATCAAACTTCTGAATAAAGATTTGTTGAAAACCCCAGTAGTCATTTCTCAGACCATTAAACTCCCATCTTGTATCCCATCCTGAATTGGCATAGAAGCAAACACAGTCTAAAACATCATAAAATACTGATTCTCGTATTAATGTAACTTGCAGCTAAGTCAAGATTAACATCTAGCTGCCCTGTAACAATGGATCAATCTTCCTAAAAAAATAAAGCAAAAAGTGCTGGAGTAAATCAGCGGGTCAGGCATCATCTCTGGATAATATTGATAGGTGCCGTTTTAGGTCAGGACCTTTCTTCAGAATGATTCAGAATGATGAGAATGCTAGAAGAGAGGTGGGGCAGAACAAAACCTCGCAAACGAGATTGGTGGATACAGATGAGGTTGGGTTTTCTTTTATTGGCAGATGGTTGGACAAAGGCCAGAGATAAAAAGACAGAATTGAGACTAAATCAATATAAGATTACTGTTCTGTTGCGGAGGCAGTGGATCACGGAATAAAGTCTATGTTGAGGTAAACCAGATGCATTGTTACATGATTTACAGAGTAAATCAACCAAATGCATGATTTACTTAAAGTCATAGAGTCATCAATCAAAGACAGACCCTTCGAACTTATCCATGGCAACAAAGATCCCCCTCTAAGCTAGTCGCATTTGCCAAAGTTTTGTTTATATGCCTCCAAACCTTTCTTATCCATGTACCTTTCCAGATTTCATAAATGTTGTTATTGTACCCACTCAACTACTTCCTCTGGCAGCTTTTTCCATATACCCATCATATTCTCTATTTTAAAAAATGCCTCTCAGATTCCTAATAAACCTTTCCTCTCTCACCTTAAACCTATACTCTTTAATTCTAGATTCCCCTTAAAAGAATATGGGAAAAGATTAAGTGCATTCATCCTAACTATTTAATTAATGATTTTATACACCAATAAATATATATATTTTTTAAATTTCAAAATAGACTTTATTCAGGTAATAAATATATACAATACATGAACTGTTCAAAAAAATTCATCCAACATTTTCAGAGGCTATACAAATTATTCAATACAGTCTACATACATTGCTCAAATTTCACAAATTTCTCCCCCACCCTTGCCACTCATGTGGCCTACTGGCGTGGGATCCCTTCCCTTATTTTGAGGGGCGTCTCCACCACACCCTGCCCCCCATGTCCAGCAGCGGAAGGACCCTAGACTGTGGTCCTCCCCCACCGAGCCTTGGCGTTGGCTGCACCGAGCTTCAGTGCATCCCTCAGCACGTACTCCTGCCGTCTGCAGCGGGCCAGTCGGTAACATTCCCCGACGGACATCTCGCTCTGCTGGGTGATGAACAGCGCACGGGCAGACCAAAGCGCGTCTTTCACTGAGTTGATGACCATCCAGCAGCACTTGAGGTCAGTCTTTATACAACAATATAAGATCACCCTTCAGCCTCTGGCACTCAAAGGAATAAAGTCCTAAACTCTCCTTATAGCTCAGGCCCGTAGGTTGGGAAAATGCCTCATTAATCTTTTTTGCTTTCTTTCCAGCTTAAAGGCATAATTTCTATGTGTATGAAAGAACTGCAGATGCTGGTTTAAACCAAAGATAGACACAAAAATGCTGGAGTAACTCAGCGGGACAGGCAGTATCTCTGGAGAGAAGGAATGGGTGATGATTCGGGTTGAGACCCTTCATCAGACTGACGTCAGGGAGAGGAAGATACATAGATAAAGAAGTGTGAATGTGTGAGAACAGTACAAAGGGAATGGAGATCAAGGAAATAGATCATTGTTTGGTAACAACAAAGCAAACAGAGATAAAATGTAGTCGGAGACAGTAAGACTGGTCCGACAACTGGGAAGGGGGAGAGATGGAGAGAGGGAAAGCAAAGGTTACTTGAAGTTATCCCGCTGAGTTACTCTAGCATTTGTGTCTATCTTCGGCATAATTTCTATTCCAGGATAACTAAAACTGAACGCAATCCTCGAAGTGCAACCTCACCATCATCTTGTACAATTGTAACATAATGTTTCATTTTCTATACACAATTCCCTGACTGATGGACAATGTGCCAAAAGCCCTCTTCGTCATTTTAGTTACCTGAAATACCACTTTTGGGGTACGTGTGCTCTTAAATCCTTTTGCTCTGCAACACTTCCCAGGGCACTGTGAAGTTATTTCCCTGGCTTGGATTCCCAAAATAGTAAGATTAAACAAGAACTTACCTAAGTTTGAAGTTTGATCTTTATTTTATGAGGAGTTACGTAGGTGATTACGTGCCCACCACGACCCTACCCTCTATCATAAAGGTCAGATGGAAGTTCTTGTATTACTCGTTTTATTATGAGACTATATTACTTCGGTTGTTGTTTTTTGTGATTTCACACCGCTGCTTTGAAGATTGACGCGCAGGCGCACTGGCGGGGTTCTCCGCGTAATCACCTACGTAACTCCTCATAAAATAAAGATCAAACTTCAAACTTAGGTAAGTTCTCGTTTAATCTTACTATTAAATCAGCTTTGCTGAATACATTGTAGCATAACTGTTTTTTAAGTTACCACATGCAAGGAATTAAGCATGCTTAGAATTATGCACAGGACCCTTAAATAGGAAATTCACACAACATTTTTAGAGAAAAAAGCAAAAACATTGCTTAAAATTGCAGATAGACACATTAAGCAATTATTTGCCAGCATTGCTCAGTGCTGTTTCAGTGAACTAATCGCCCAGTCTATCTTAATGTCCTAGGTTATTGAAATAAATATAACCTCAGAGAAGTTTTCTGAATAATAGTTGCTAATACAGAAAAATAGTGATAAAGAAAGGGATATGAGGCAAAAGATGAGGAGGAGATTATGCACACATCAATAGAATAACGCAGGAGTCTACCCAAGCCCAACAAAATGACAACTAATGGTCAGAAGTAGTTCTGTAGAAGATCAATACTTAATTTAGAACAAATCCAATAAAGTGTGTATAAAAATACCTCAACTAATTTAGCTGTAATAGTATGCAACTAACAATGAACCTTGGTTTCAAGTTAATGTAATAGAGTTTAACATATCATTACACTGGAATGCTAATGTGAAATGCGAGTATATTAAATGGCAATCTGAAGCGCAATGAGGTAAAACAAACTCAGCATGTTGCTGTGTCAGTTTGAATATGGACCTCATCTTTTAAAACTGCAAAATCACACGGCACTATTGCAATGTGATGAGCTTACATGGGCAGTTTCCATTACAAAACTGGAGATCTGCATGAGGAGATTCAATTATACCATGCATTTTTTTTCAGCATTCTGTAAATTAAGAGCTTTTTCCCCCCCAGGATGAGATACAATCACAAGCATTTCTGAATTGTTTCACACATCTAGAAACTCAAACATGCACTTCTAGATGTGAAATTGCACCCTCATGCAAAAGACACAGAATTCCCAATGCTGCAAATCCCTCGGAACGCTGTCGAGGTGTTTGGACAATATAGTCCTGCCAGTGACCATCTCTCAGCCGTTCCCAGTGAAACCTACTTTTCTCAGCTCACCACTTAATTTGGATCTCAATGAGGTCATTCACTGACTTACCCTTCATTCACCGCATTCACCCTACCCTTGCAGTCATTCTTGATATTAGGACAATTCACCTAGAATTCCCCATGACCCTGCTGTCCTTCTGAGGCCCTTGATGAACACTGCAATCTTACGATACGATACGATACGATAGAATACAATACAATATGATACGATACGATACAGTACGGTACGATATCATACGATACAATCCAATGCGATACAATATGGTCCAATACGATATGGTATGATACAATACGATATGATAGAACTTTATTTATCCCAGGAGAGAAATTGCTCTGCCAATAGTCGTAAAACACAAAATACTTGAAACATGAAATTAAAGTGACGAGTGGAAAGGATTGGGAATGTGCAAAGATTGGGGGGGGGGCGGGGGGGCAGTCAGTCTACCCTACGACCAAAGGAGGAGGAGTTGTACACCTCTCTCTCCTCCCTTGCTCATAAATTAGCACATTATGGGGTGATCCTTTCTGTCCCCATCATCCTGCCCCACTACAAGCCACGTACCTCAATCACCTGTACTACAAAGCATAACACACTGTCTTCCCCCCACCATGATCACAGCGCAGCAGATACACGTGTATGTGAGCCCGAAGCACTTCAACATTAGTGGAGTTGTGACCTGAACTAAAACTTGTGCTGGATCTCTTGTTTGCTAACCATTTCAACTCCCCTTCCCATTCCCATACCGATAATTCTGGTCTGGGCCTCCTCCACTGCCAGGGTAAGGCCACATGCAAACTGGAGGAACAGTACCTCATATTCCGCTTGAGTAATTTGCATATGATAATTGAATTTTCCAATTTTAAGTAACACCTCTCCTTTCCCCCCTCTTTCCTATGCCCCCTTCCACTATCGTTGTGTGCATCTATTTATTCTTTTATCCAGCATTTTTCCCCTCCCTTTCCTTCAATCCCTCCCTCTGGTTTATATTTCAATCATCTTCTCTCCCTATCCTCCCCCCTCATTTGTATCCACCATCACTTGTCAGGCTTTGTCCCAACCCCACCTCTATACACTTTCTCGCCCCTATTATAATCAATCTGAAGAAGGGTCCCGACAGGAAATTATTTTGCAAGCATGGGATGGGCCTCTAACTTTACTGAATATGAGCACCTGGAGAAAACTCATGCGGTCACAGAGAGAACATTCAAACTCTGCACAGAGCATCCGAGGTCAGGATCGAATCCAGTCTCTGCCACTGTGAGGCAGTAACTTTATCACTTTTATTTTGTTTCTTTATGTTTTTATTAATTTATTGGATTTGGATGTAACTGTAAAGGCCACCATTTGTTAACTATCTGTTATGGACCCTTGAACTCTGTACAAAATTTGAGACTGCCCAGAAGTGATTTGGATCAGAAACAGTGTTACAAATCACATATAATCACTACTGTACTATTATGATGTAATTCATAGATAGTACAACAGCATTCCATCACTATTGCTGGGTCTAAATGCTGGAAATCTCGACCTAACAGCATTGTGGCACTACTTTCAGCAGAATCATGGCAGTGGCTCAAAAGGTCGGCTCACCACAGCCTTCTCAAAGGAATTGGGATGGAAATAAATGTTGGCCTTATCAACAGTGTCCATATCTTGAATCTAAAATAAATACATGAAGGAAAAATGTATTGTTTTTCTAAATGTCATTCCAAGTCCACCAAAATGTATTTCTATATCCTTTGGTTTCATAATTATTTCCCACTTTGAAATATACTTTTGCATTATTCCTTTGGTCATCTCCCCATATCCCTGCTTCCATTCAGAGCATGCTCCTGTAAAATATGATGGTAAATATTTTATGTGAATGGCTGGTGGCCGTGATGAGAACCGTTGCTGTGGAGAGAGTGCAGGCCAAAGCCCTGGGTGCAGCCGCTATAATCCACCTCCTGCATTTTGTCTGCTTCATCAGCGCAGCACTGGTCAGTGATGTGACCCAGCTGATCAACGACCACAATTTGGCACCAATGAAGCACGGCAAAAGCTCCCGGAAGACACTGCGCCACTGGCTTATCCCGGCAGGCAGCAGGCCTGGCTCGCCCACCATTGAACCAGGAACCCACCTGGACTGGGAGTTTTGTCCGAGGCTTGTCTCCTGCTCGCCCCCAAAGACCAGGAACCGGAGAGAAGGGTGGAGAAAGTCAGTGACAGCACCGAACGCTGGATCAAAGGCCAGTAAGAAGAATCGGGGGTCTTATCTTACACGCTCTCAAGGTTGTTTGCTGGAGGCGCCCCTGGGGCACAAAACCTAGAGGTTGCCAGACAAGGTGATGGGGCTATCCGGATCATGATGATGGCTGCAATGGGCCTTTATGGCCAGCTGCAGCTGGGACTGAAAATGTGTGCCAACACCTGGCGAATCTTGCATATGGAGTCAGTAGGGTGTTTCTATGCATTATGTACTTATCTGGAGATTGTACTTATGTATGCCAATAACCTTACTACGCAAAAAACTATTTCATGTACCTTGGTACACATGGTAATAAAGAATCATTGAACCTTTGAACAACAATGGTTATTTAAATCATATTTAAATGCCAGAAAGCAGTTGGTATACCAAATTTTAAAACATTCAATCGATTCATGTAAAATGGTTATTGTTACTTATGATATTTTATGTCAAAGCATCTTAAAGCATTAAAATAATATCTTAACCAGGATCCTATAGTTAATATGGGCAAAATCTATCTTTTAATATATTGATATCCTCTCTTTTTGGCAGTGTAGCATTTTGAGGATAAAAGATGTATTCATCATTCTTATAAAATAAGAATTTTCATGCACAAAGTTTCAGAGTCAAATGAATATCGATGATGCAATTGAATACAAACCATTGAACATATTAAATATTAAATTTCTTTCACTCCTTCTTAACCCAATGTGAAAACCGTATGGAAGTCAGTGGGGCTGACCAGCACAAGGTTTTCATGTCATTTTTGCTATCAGATTATTGCTATATTCTCTGCCCAAAATCAGGAATGACATGGAGGAAATTATGTTGTCCTCTGGGTATCACCACCTGCAAACAAACCTATCATTTGCAGCTAGCATAGCCGGCAAAACTCTGCCCCGAGCTCTGTTGAGGCAAATCAATTGTCAGGGACAAATTGTGGAGCCTTTACATTATGCTACCTGCAGTCACGATTCAAACTACAATTCCGAACTTGGGCAAATCCGCAGTAAGTTCAGCCCTCTGCTTGTGGCTCAGTTCAAGTGCAAGCTAGACACAACTCTTGCAAACAGGGGAACCATGTGACTGGAGTCGGTTTGGTTATTTGCTTTTGATTTCCATGTATAATGTTCAACCTAGCTATGATAATTAAGTACATTAGTTTATGATGATCAGTTTCAAAAATTAATGGGGAAAACTTCAGAAATTAACCCAAGGTTGGTGTTTAATATAATTCAGCAAATAAATGGAAATATGTCTTGGTACATTGAGGACAATAAAATAAAGATACACTTCTAAATCAGTCATGACATATTTACATTGTTATTCCTCTTGATATCGAATCACAATTTTCATAAGCTCTTCTAACATCATGTTGGTTGTTTATCTTTTGACACATCTATTAATAACTTCTGGTGTTTTTGTAGCCCGATCGTTTATGTTGTCAATCAACCTTGCACACACTGATATATCTCTACCCGATTATGCCATTATTATTTTTACTTTATATTCTTAAAGCATGCTCTGAAATTTGGTTTAGACATGCATTCAATTTCATTCCAAAATCCAGATCAAATGGCATGGCTAATTCATATACAACCATTGACAGCAATAAATCACAAACAATTTCTTGTATTGCAGTTACTATAGCAATATTAAAAGCTTCCTTCCAAATTTTGACAGTAGTTATGTCTGCTTTATGACTGGCAGTTATTGTGTATTGATGCAATTTTTGATGCATTGCACAGGTTTTTCCAAGCAATACATAACTCTTGTGGAAAATTATTCAGTTTCATGTAAAATGGTTGCAGTTACTACGGTATTTAGTGTCAAACCATCTAATAGCATTATATGGGCTGGTTATTTAATCTAACAATCTCAGATGACCAGCCATTCCTGTTTATGTCTAAACTGGCCAGTTACTATGGTATTTAGCGTCAAACCATCTGATAGCATTTAATCTATGCCCCTCATTATCTTGTACACCTCATTAAGGTTTCCCATCAGCCTCTGGCACTCTAAAGCAAAAAACCCAGCCTTTCCAACATCTTCCTCTAACTCAAGTCTGCAAGCCCAGATAACATTCTGATGAATCTCTTTTGTCCCCTTTCTAACAATGACATCCTTCCTTTAGCTGGGCAACCAAAATGGCACAAGGGTAAGACAACCATGAACCATGTGACTGAAGCAGGCCAAAAGCCGCAATCTCTAACAGCCTAAGCAAAGTTTAATAGCTTAGCTGGCTGCCGAGAATTTCAGGGGAGTAAGGCTTTCAACGTGTGGCAGGCAGACCTTCTACCCACGAGGACTCATGAATTAGGGGCAACACCAAACTGCAGATAAATGTGGACAATGAGGGAGTTGAACATGCTTAGCTGAGTGCTTTTACTGTGAACTTTCATGTTCCATCTTGTGTTTATGATAACATAGTGTAACATAAGTATAGATTGTGTTGTTTGTAAAGAACATAATTATTTGTCTGAGAAGCACTTTAATGCCATCAGCTGGAGAACGTGAAGTAGGGATACTTCTAAATAAAATGTCCACCTTATCATCTTTTGTTGCTGGAATTATAATAGCCAGTACTTGAACTTTGCACCACTCTCCAACAGCTAAGAGACACATAGAGATAGAGATACTCTTATTTTGGCAGTGGAGCATTTTGAGAATAAAAGGTGTTTTCATGATTCTAGATGAAATAAGAATGTTCATGCAAAAGTTTCATTGTCAAATTAATGTAGATAATGCTTTTGAACGAATCATAAACCTACCTGAGGGAAGTTAATAACTCAGGCACTTCTGGCTAAATGTTATACGTTATGCCTAAAGATCAAAGCAGCAATCTCTTAAATCTGGTTTAGGGATGACATTCAGTTAAATTCCTGAATCCAGATAGGATGGCACAGATTAATCATGTATCCCCTTCAGGAAACAAACAAATATAGATGTAGCCCCTGGGGCTCGTTATTTAATCTAAGAATTTCAGATGACCAGCCTTTCCTGTGTATGTCTACACTGGCCAGTTCTGATGTGAGGTCATCCATCCATAGCACTGACTTCGTTTTTCCTCTTTCCAGCAATGCTACTTGATCTCTGGGCCATGCGGGCTATCAAGCACCCACCTACACACAAGGGGCAATTTACAGTGGCCAATTTACATTCCAACCCACAGATTTCTGGGATGTGAGAGAACCCAGAGCACCCAGAAGAAATCATGCAGTTTTAGGAAGAATGCCTAATCTTTACATGGGCAGCACCAGGGACCAGGATCGAATCTAGGTGTCTGTTTTGTCAGATTTCTAGCACCTGCTCCTCTACTCCCCAACTCAAAACATTCTTATTTCCTTACTTATCTAATTCTGGAGTATTGACTGACAATATTATATCTGTCCCCATAGATGTTGCCTGACCTGCTGAATATCCTCAGCTTTTTTGTATTTAGTCAATCCACTTACATTTCCTTGATTTGCTGTCACTGTATCCCGACAGCATCCTTGACTATTCCTTAACTTGCAGTTGGTGTCATTTAAAACACACTTTACATATATTTCTAAAGAATAGCTAACTTTGGAAAAAACAAATAGAAAATACAAAAACTTAGAAAAAAAATCCCAATTCTATTTTTTTTTACAGCATTTTCATTGAATGGCAAATCATTCATTTCTTGTTAATTTTTGGCACTTTTTTCCCCTGGTTCCCTGACAATTTAAGAGATAAAGTGGAGATAAATTGGCACCATGTCTGGCAAAGCATTCAAGATAAGTAATCGATGGAGGAAATTATTCAGAAAGCGGGATGGAGGGCGGAATGGGAGTGGACTGAATGATTTTTTTTCCACAGAATACATCATTTTCTAGTTCCAACCATGACATTGATGTTGCTATTCCACTTAAGATAAATATTCGGAAGTTGTTCATGGGATTATCAATGGTAAAGTTGTTGGAGGTCAAGGTGAGGTAGGTTGATTCTCTGTTGTTGTTGGAACTTATTGCTTGGCATGTGTTTGTTGTGATTATTTTTTGACATTCTAAATTCAAATATGGATCTTTTCTTAATCTTAGTGAACGTTGACGTGGACAGCTGTCAGCACATGTAGAGAAATCTTTTTTCTTTATCACATATGATACTTAGATCATTACAGGGGTAATATTAAATGGTTCATCTATGTCAAGGGTTCCCAACCTGGGGTAAAATTTCACCTACAAAGGGGGTAAATTTGTAGATTCTGGATTTTGTCTTAAGGTCTGGTATAAATCTTGGAAATAGGCAATTAAAATGCTACATTTCCATCTCTTATGCAAAAGGAAAGTAATTATGTATGTTATTAACCAATCACATCATAGAATCATGACATATGTCCAAATAGAAAACAGTTAAAGTACTTCACAAATCAATCACCATGTCTTTCTACATACACTACATTCCCAAAGGTGGAAGATTTTCATTGCAAATTGAGGCATCCATTTGGTGTGACATTTTGAAACGTATTCTGAAGTTAAGTCCTTCCTGCAGTCTGCATTCAATCTCTGGTTCGTAATAAAAAGCCTAATCTCGCATCTTAGTAAACTATATTCTCTGCCTCATTTCCCAAGCAAGATAAAAGTCATTTGCTGTAATCTACCATATTTACAATTACAATTCTAAAAGACTTGTTTAATTTTAATTGCTTTGGGACAGATTTTGACTATCTCTGAGGTGTACTTTAATGACTCTAATAGGTTGGATGAGCAAAAATCCCATAAAAGAAAATTCTATTTATTTGTTCAAAATATGATTTGCATTGATGTTTAACAAGAGAATAATTATATAGAAAAATAACAGTTTCAGTATTAAGTTGTTTATATTTGATAACATATTTTTTGCACAAATATTAAAGCAATTACTTTTCATTGTAAACAATTGTCTTCCCCAAGGATCATAGATCAAAAAAAACTTTGGAGCATCATTGACCAAACACTTATCCCTTAAAATATCACTGTAATGTCTTTATTTAATATACCTAATTAAGAAACAGAACCTAAATCAAGAATATCTATCTATCTATATATTACCAAAACTCTCTGTTTTTTTTAATGTATTAGCGTGAGTGTGTGACGATTCATAACTTCGCCAAAAAGGTACATGATAGTGCTACAATTTTTGACCCACCTTACTCACCATTGTACTGGGATGTAAAAGGGACCAGTTTCGTTCGGATTGGTGTTATATTTTACAAGTTATTGACATTTTTTATTTTACAAAAGCCACTTTTTAACACTTTTCCACTTGCCCTGCCCGTCAGCCGCGTCACAATGACGTCACAATGGGATCCCAAATCTCATTTACATTAAAAAATCATGATTTTCCCAAAAAATCCAACTTCCTCAAATTCTTCTGTTTTCATTGACACCTAACATTGTGTTTAGTTTTTTTTAAAGAGAAATTGCGATTTGCAGTGACAATTCCTTTTTTTTTAAATTGCGATTTTCATTGTGGGTGGAGGTGGGATGGGGGGGAGCTTTCATTAAAAAAAACATCACCATTTTCATTGTAGGTGGGTGGGATAGGGGGGATGTGAGGAGCAGGGGGATAGAGGGAGATGAGGGGGGTTAAGGAGGGGAGAGAGATTATGGAGGGAGGGGGGAGGGAGTGACTGAGCGTATCCACGCGTGCGGATTAAAAAATAACTGAAAGTCTACCTGCGCCTGCGCAGTGTACCCGGTATCCGCACGTGCGGGATTTGAAATGACCGCGGCGCAGAGGCTGGGGTGAGGTCTGGGGGCAGCGAGAGGAGCAGGATCCAGGTCATGGACTAGGCCGCAGCCTAGGACTCTCCCTCCCCTGGCTCTAGGTCGCCCGGCCCATCCCCCTGACAGCCCCTGCCTCAAGTACAACTTGGAGAAAACGGAGCTGGCACTGGTTTACATCGAGATCCTGGGGAGGTCAGGAGAGAGGTGTGGGGGGATTGAGGAAGAGGAGGCGATAGGTAGGGAGAGGGAAGGGAAAGTGGGGGAGGTGAGGAGGGAGAGTGAGGGAGCGGGGATAGAGGGAGAGGAGCGGGGATTAGGGGTGGTAGGGAGTGGGCGATAGAGGGAGAGGATGGCAGTGGGGGAGCTGAGGTGGGAGAGTGGGGGGATTGTATAGAAGGGGAGGTCAGGCATTGGGGAGGAAGGGTATAGAGGGAGAGGAGGAGGTAGGGAGGGGAGAGGGGTTATGGAGGACGGGAGGAAGTGTGAGGGTCGGGGAAAGGAGAGGGAGGGAGAGGTGAAGGAGATAGTGGGGAGGGGAGGAGGAGAGGGGAAAGAAGAGGGAGGGTGAAGGAGGGGAGGGAGTTTGTGAGGTAATGGAGGAGGGAGGGGGAAGCGAGAGATGGGGAGGGAGGGATGAGCAGAGGAAGCAGAGGAGGGTTGGTGGAGGGTGGGGAGAGGGAGTATAATGGAGGAGGAGAATTGGGGACTGAACAGGGCGAGTGAGCTGCATTCACATTGATCTTAAATTTTACAATGCAATTTAAAAAATTTTAAACGTCGCAGTCACGCTCCCACTTGCTGGTCGCACCTGTGCAGTTGGGTGAGGGTTGCCGTGATTCGCGTCAGGACGGGGATCTCTGGCGTCACAATGGGAACCTGTCAGATGCACTGCACAGTTTGGTGGAATATTGACTTGGTCGAACAGGACCCAACGGGTCCCACTTGGTCTAGTAATTCATAATATTTAACCCATACTGCTAATGTATGAATGGCTCATTTTCTATGATAGTCCCAGAGATATGCAGTGAGGAAACAGGCCTTTCATCCCACCCTGTCCACAGTGCCCAAATTGGCATTCTGGGTTAGTCTAATTTTCCTGCAATCGGCCCATATCCCTCTAAACACTTTCTATTGTATGCACTGGGTAAAATTCTGGATAGGACGTCACCTCATGGCAATATGCTTGACACGCCAATTGGCCTTCATTAGCAAACACACATGTTAACCATGACCACATTATAATAAAACTCTGATAACCTGCTGTCAAATCGTATGGAAATCTGGCTTTGCTCCACCCACCTCTCTTTTACAGTCTCTCACCCCTATCTATCAACCTGAAAAAGGATCCTGGCCAGTAAGGCGTCTAATCATTCATTCAACAGATGCTGCCTGACCTGTTGAGTTCCTCCAACCCTTTGTATTTGTGTTTTGGTCCCTTTGCACTACTGGATTCACTGGAAAAGTTATTATAATAATGTATGGCATCTGGAAAAAAAAAATTAAAATCACTTTGGGTATTAATAGTCAATAAGTAGGTGCAATTAGTTTAAACTCCCCAAGGATCTTAGTCAGATATGGGGGATGAACCTCTGAGGAATGTTTGCTTTAATTTCATACTTGAAACCTAGTATTAAAGGTAAGCTAAGAGGAAGATTATGGGTTGAAGGTAATGCCGGAGGGAGGGTTATGAGTTGAAGGGAACAGGAGGGATGGGACAGAGGGGATAAAGGCACAACAAACTGAGTGGAATTTCTGCCCCTTTGGCTTTGTGGTATGCACTTAAATTATGCATGAAATCAATGTTTAATATGGAACCATGACTCTTATCAAACAAATTGCATTCATTGGCTGTTACCAAAATGTGTTGAACTCCTTGCCACATTTTGTTCTGGTGAGATGTGGAGGTGAATACATTTGAGGAGGTATATTCAAAACCACGGACCAGGATGGTTGAACGTATATCCACCAATGTCTGAGATTTGTTTTAATGAATATTTCACCAGAGATTGAGAAACACAGAGATCTCGGAGATTTGTGGAAGGAGGAGTTTGAGAAATAAGGATGGGGGGATATGAACAGAACCACAAGGCTTTTCAACATTCTGAATGAATGAGTCCACCAGGAGTGTAGAACAATTATTTATGCAGATAAAAATGTGAGACGGATAAAACGTTATGAAAAGGCTATATTTGTACACATTGCTTTGAGATACAGTGAGGAAACAGAATACTTTGGCCCACTGAATCCTCGATGACCAGCAACTATCCATACACTGCTTCTACCTTATACACTAGGGACAATTTCCAGAAGCCAATTAATCCATGGGCAGAATGCCCGGTATAGGTCACTGATCAAAACTCTATCCAAACAAACGCAGAATTCACCACTGCTGATTAGAAATCTATAAGAACCAAATCAGATGACTGACCACACTACATAACCAATTCTGAGGAGGAATTTCCAGAACTACAAATGTATAAGACAGCTGGAAAATCTGGTATCTTATGATGGCCTTTAGATGAATATGAGAAAGCTCGCCTAAAATACCACTCCACACCTTCTCTGGTAATGACCTGATGTTCCATTGTCTAATTTAGTTTAGTTTTAGTTCAGCTCAGAGATACAGTGAGGAAACAGGCCCTTTGGCCCACTGAATCCTTGATGACCAGCAACCAGTGGTTACCCATACACTGCTTCTACCCTATACACTAGGGACAATTTCCAGAAGCCAATTAACCTGCATGTCTTTGGAATGTGGGAGCAAACCTGAGCACCTGGAGAAAACCCATGTGGTCACAGGCAGAACAGAGAAATTCCACACAGACAGCATCTGTAGTCAGGATCAAACCCAGATCTCTGGCGCTGTAAGGGAGCAACTCTACCGCTGCACCACCATGCCCCCCTGTCGATGCCACTTCCTAGTGTTTTTACTAAATTGCACTCGCTCCCACTCTGCTGTAACCCAATACTATCTCCAAGAGGCTGGGATGCTGCCCCTTGGTGTCTGTTTTCTCATTGGCCCCCTATTGTTGTTTGCTGTGGTGTGAATGAGGTGTGGGAAGAAGGGATATCTATCACAGGAAGACATACATCAAACAATCATTCTGATGACAATTTCCCTGCTTTTTTTGGTGCATGCTGCAAAATCTGTGTGGAGATTCTGCATCCGGCCCTTACTATTTCATGGTGGGTTATTCTGGACCCCCCCCCCCCCATAGTAGCACAGCAGTCAACAAGCTAAAGCTCCATTATCCTTCAGGCCAGGATACTGCACGTGATGGACAGATATTGACAGCTTGACCCAATGGGGAAACCAGTCAACTGAAGTTTATTTGCAACAGTGTAGTTTAAAATAGCTGGATCAGTATGTTATTGCTGGAACACATATTTAAGAGTCCCAGAAGAATATACTACAGACTTCACAGAGAACTTAAACTGACCCAAATTCACCAATAAGAAAAACACAGCACTGAAGCTGGCCATTTCCAGAACATTGACTTCTAAAATGTAATTAAAGGCGAAGGTTATTCTAAGATCAGTATTTGCCACATAAAATAAAAGTTCTCACTGGAGACCAATGAATTTGAGACATTAAAATTCTGCATTTAAGTAGAAGGCCCTAAAGAGTGCAATATTTATCAACAAAGTTAGCAGATGGATCGAAGGGTTTGTCACTCGGAAATAGTGACTGCAGTCTTTAAAATATTAAAACACACATATTGGATGACAGTGAAATATCACACATGTTATGGGTGAGCAATATGCAACTAAAATCAGTCACTTTTCTGAATGATGTACAGCAAATATGGATGGTAACTGCTGCAGAAAATATGTACACCCAAATGCTTTTTGCATCATCACATTTTTGCCACACATAATGTCACACATAATGATGAAAATTAGCACAGAAGCTGCCTGACTTGCTGAGTTGTTCCAGCATTTTGCATTTTCCATGTTTTTATGTTGGTCCTTGACTACTCTTAGCTAATTTATGGAAGTATGACCCACCAGATAGGACCCACAACTTTACCATTAACAACACATTACCCAAACAAAGGAGCTTAATATAATAGTAACTGCCCCCTTTAAGCCATTCCAACTTGTCCCATCACTGACATTCCCTTCACCCACTTCCTCTCTTCATGAAAACTAACTTTAGTTTCTCACTTTCCCAGCTCAGTCAAAGATACAAAACATATTGTAGATGGAAGGGTCTCAACCCGAATCATCTCTCCTTCTATCCAGAGATGCTGCCTATTCTGCTGAGTTATACCAGCATTTCGTGTCTATATTGAGTGTTTTGCTTTCCACAAATGCTGCCTGATCTGTTGCGTTTTCCCAGTATTTTGTGATTTTGTTTCCATCTATCAATCCACACATTTTTGAGATGTGGGAGGAAATCGAAACACCTGGAGGAAATCCATGCCCCGACAGGGAAAATGTGCAAACTCTTCACAAGCAGCACAAGAGGTTGGGATTGAACCCCGGGTAGCTGAAGCTAGCAGCTTCACGAGGTGCTGCCCAAAGTTGTCTATGAAACCAATAGTTTGAATCTGGCATTTCCAACAGAGGAGAAAAGATACAAAAAAAAAAGAAAGAGAAACTGAAACACTTTGTTGTCCTTAACTTCCAATATTTAAACTAATGGTCACCCAACATGCAACAGCAAACTCGATTCTTCAAATGTTAAGTTAAGTTGCCAAACAAATTATATACATAGAAGTTACAGCACTCGATATGGTCACAATACCTGGAAATATGCAAAGATTATTTCATTAATCCCAATTAGATATCCCAATAAAACATGCAAACCTGAAAAAATCTGCAGATAATTTAGAAAATTCAGTACATACGGAAAAGTATAATAATTGTATTAATTGTAAACCATCCACATTCCATTCTGCCAAAGTACTGAAAAGGATAGAATTAGAACAAATGAAATACTTAGGATAGCTTTGTTCCCTTTGACTGTAGAAAACAACATGGTTTGTTTTCTCTGGAAAGTCAGATGTTGAGGGGAGACTTGATAGAAGCATATAAAATTATCAGAGGCATAGATAGGAGAGACAGTCAGTTATCACAAGGTGGAAATGCCCAACACTAGAAAATATAGCTATAAGATGAGAGGGGTTAAATAAAAAGGAGCTGTGCAGGGCAAGTATTTTACTCAGAGGATGGTGGGATCCTGGAACACATTTCCAGTGTTGGTGGTGGGGGCAAGAGGCAAGAGTCAAGAATGTTTTATTGTCATATGTGCCAGATAGAACAACAACATTCTTACTTGCTGCAGCACAACACAATATGTAAATACCTTCCCCATCCATGCATGAGTCTGTGGTTCATCTATTGACCTTATTAGCTCAGAGTAACAGTAAGTCATCCTCAATCCCAAGGGATGGCATAAGAAGGAGAAGAAGATGATTGCAGTGTCCACCTTTTACTCGCTGAAAAGTGCTTTGAAACATCCTGAAATAGCAGAGTGCAATAAAGCTTCACATCTTTCTTTTTTCTACATTATCTAATTAAGCAGCTCTTATGTTGCTTGTGATGTTTCGTTTGCAGTTTAACTTCCTCTTTTCCACGCTGGCAATGACTTCATTATTAAAGGTCAACAGATCTATTTTGTACTTTTAAACTAAGTAAAATCTTGCACACTTTTCCTGTACTGCGGTGAACATCATTCTCAGAAAATTATAACCTTTTCATTGCAGTTCAAGGATTCAAGCAGGAGGCTGTTCAGCACTTTCACAAGAAAAATTAGGGATAAATAATGTCATGGACTTGTCATCGGTGCTTACACCCCAATAATAAATAACAAAAATGTTAGGCACCCACAAAATCAAAAGTATGAGAGAATTGTTTATGGCTTTATTACTCTCAGGGATGGGTGTGATTTGAAGTTGAAAGAACATGAGGTATGATTCAAGCCTTGATCAGTTTTCTGTCTTAAAATAACTAGGCTGTAGACATATATGTTTGGCCTTGCCACACCAAGTATTTTGTTGGCAAGATAATCATTCAAGTTTATCTGTGGAGGATATTGGGCGAGGTTGTGGACGCTCATGCCTCAAGGTCTCCCCTCTACTTACCAATTGCATGTCTACAGATCCAGGAGAATTGCAGGTTTTCCCCCCGTAGCAGTCCCACAAAACAGAGGAGGTCTGGACCCACAACCATGCCTCAGGCAGCTGATCCTGAGCTCCCTGCCTGCTTTGATGCATTTGTCGTTCAAAAAATAGTTCAACATGTTTAAATAACAGAAAAGTACAATTCTACTTCAGATACATTTTCCACTATATGTTAATTAAAACTATTAATATTCAAGTGAAGAAAGCAAAAGTAAACCCTTTTCAATGCCGCTCAATGTTCACATTCAAATAAATCAGATTATGCATCATATTCATGCTGTTCATGCTGGCCAAAAACGATGGGGCTGGAAGTAAAGTGCTGAAAGGTAGGAAAAGGTGGAATGATACAAACTGTGTACAACTTACATTGAGTTGCAATTCATGGGATGGCTCTTCCTCAACGTAGTTTCCTGGACAATTAACACATTAACGTAGTCCAATAAATTCATTGCTATTTTTACAGCAAATTCTAATGTATTTATACTAGATTGCAAACACCTTTACTGTTTAACTTCATTCTATTGCAAAATTAGACATAACAGATATAAGGCAAAATGCTTATCTCAAGGACCAATAAGAATTCTAACGATGACCTAATTTCTATTTGTCTGTTCAGTTACCGTATTTCTTCATGAAAGCATTATAGAATTAAAATCTTATGGTATTTGCCTATGTCATTATTGTTAATTTATTTAGTCTTAGCAATTGATTCTTTGAGCAATTGTTTATCTCTCGAGGTTCCCACATTAGTGTTAAATGGTTTCATTTTCCAGTCCAATAATGCCAATAGCAGAAGATGGAATCAGCATTACTATTTGCAATGAATTTTACATTCTAATACTTTTCTTTGATTTGCTATTTTTGATGGACAGACAATGGGCAGTAATACAGCAGGGCCCTTGTACACTGGGCGTCATTTATCTTGTTTGTAAATGACAAGCATTTCACAGATAAAGATATCAGTGGCTTGCAGTCTATTGCCTTGACTTTGTGTAAAATGATTGAACCTTGCACAAGCAAAAGAGCTCTGATAGATCTGAACATCTTTCTGAATCTCATCTCTCCATCAGTCAATGTTTCAGATACATAAGTAAAGTGCTATCATCAATCATCATACTTTGCAGTATCACAACTCTTATCCTGTTTGTGATCCCTCAGCTGAAATTTAATTTTGTGTTTTTGGATCAAAGCATGGGCACTGACGTGGAATTGTATAGAGTTTCTTATGCTTAATACCCTCATGCTGTCGTTTTGAACATTTGTTGAAGCAGTGATGTTTTTTTTCTCTCTGACAGATTTGTTAGATATGTGGCTAATAGAAATCTCAGTGTTTCTTATGCTTAATACCCTCATGCTGTCGTTTTGAACATTTGTTGAAGCAGTGATGTTTTTTTTCTCTCTGACAGATTTGTTAGATATGTGGCTAATAGAAATCTCAGTACATATTCCGTGTTTTCTGGACAATTTGTCAATAGTTGACCCTTTTCATATGTCCAGGCTTAATGACTCTATTATAGAGACACAAGGAACTGCAGAAGCTGGAATGTTGAGCAAAACACTAAGTGCTGAAATAACTCAGCGGATCAGGCAGCATATGTGGAGGGAATGGACAAGCGATGTTTTGGGTTGGAACCCTTCTTCAGATAAAAGTTTGAAGTTTGAAGAAGGGCCCCAAGTTGCAATGTCACCTATCCATTTCCTCCACAGATGCAGCCAGACACACTGAGTTACTCCAGCTCTTTGTGTTTTGCTCATGATTAAGAAAATACTTTCAAGCTCCAAGAATTCTAATAACAATTACAAATGAGAGTAGTTGTAACATTGTCCAACAAAAGAAAAGTATCAGTAAAGAAGGATACGATTAAAATATAAAAAAAGAATGGAAACATACAGCAGTTCAGAAAGCGCTTGTGGAAGGAGAACCAGATTTAATGCTTCAGTTCCAAGACCCTACTGCTGAATTATGAAATTAATGCTATTGAGGATGATGCAAATACTGAGGTGGAGAAGAAAAAAAACTGATGAGGCTGAAAACATACTGTATGTGAAAAGGAGAGACAAAGAGAGAAGGTTTACAATGGGGACATTGATCTGTATCATATATTGGTATTAGCATGATGTGGAACTGAATTGGGGGATTCAGCAACTAGACCTGAATAATGGTTTAGAAATTTGGTTTTGGCTGCTTTCACTAAATGTGTAACATAGCAGTGATTATTCATTGAATATTGCTTCCAAACTGTTGCACTATTAGTTTCAATAGTCAATATGCCGTTATGTTAGAAATGTAGAACATACAACCAACGATGATTTTCTATCCCCAAATTCCCAAGCCCTTTGAATAGATTAGAGAAACAGAGACATTCAATAAGCTTGTTTTTGATATATTACTGCATTCACTTTTGAGTACATGACAGTATGAACATTGTGGACATGGAGAAGGTGCAGTATCTATTCACATTTTAAAATCAGGGCTGAAAAAACTAAGGGTAAGCTGTATCATCTATTGGGAGAATAACGTCTAGGAGAATTGAACACTTTTGGAAACAAACTGATGACAAAAAACAATGGACCAGGGAAGGATTAAAATAGACTGTCAGTATAAACCAGCAAGGAACTAGAAAGATATACTACTCTAACTACTAAGGGATAGGGGGGAGAGGGGTGGGGGGTGGGGTGGGGATGTAAAAATGAAGGGAATATCAAAATTAAATGTTGGCCCCATTAATAAAATGAGACAGAGAAATAATAATGGAAATAAATTGATGCCAAAGATTCTAAACAATTATTTTGTATCTTTTCTCACAGTGGAAGACATTAAACACATACCGAAAGGTAATAATAACCAAGGGCTAAAAGAGAATGCCTGTCAAGTCTGTTCAGGATCATTTAACTTCACGCAATTATGATTGAAAGAGAAACCGTATCACAAGAGAAATACTTACTGGGCAAATTAATGGAACTAAGTGCTAACACATCTTCTGGAACCCGATAAATGCATTGTATAGTATCAAAAGATGTGGCTGCAGAGATAATGGATACATTGGTTGTTATCTCTTGATCCCTTGTGTCTGCAACAGCTTTTGAAGATTAGAAAATAGTAAATACAACACTGCTGTTCAAGAAAGGAAAGAAAGTAGAAAACCAGAAGCTAGCTTCTCCAGAGATGCTGTCTGACTGCTGACTTACTCCAGCATTTTGTGCCTACTGTATCTTCGGTTTAAACCAGCATCTGCAGTTCCTTCCAACGCATAAATTCATATCAGTTCAGAAAAAATAAATGGAACCCTTTATAAAGCAAGGAGTGACAGTAAACTTAGGTTAGAGTATGAATAAGCAAAATCAGCAACTTGTTATGAAAAGAAAATAGTATTACAAAAATTGAGTACAATTCTGTGAGCAAAACTAACAGGGTGGATAAAGGGGTCACTACACGTGGTGTACTTGGGTTTCCAAAAGACTTTTGATACAAACCACTTAAAAGGTTACTGCACAATAAATTAGAGCAACATATTAACAATATACATTAATATGAAAGAGTTAAATTAAGTAGAAAGTTACAAAATGGATTCTACTGTAGATTTAGAAGTTACAAAATGAATCCTTAACCTTTCCTCTCCACACCTAACAAGATTACAGTGTAAGAACACTAGATGTTTTGCCTTTTAATATAAACACTAGCGAGATATCAGCACAAAAACACTAGATGATTTGCCTTTTAATATAAACACTAGCGAGATATCAGCATAAGAACACTAGATGTTTTGCCCTTCTGAAATAAACAATCAGAAAGATGTTCCGAACATTCGGTCTTACACTTTACTCCAGAGATTGTAATGTACAGACATTAGATCAACAAGGTCACAAAACAAGACTGCTTAAAATTTGCAAAAATAAGAAATAGCTTATTCGAGCAAAACCATATATGGGCATAACCTTTCCTCTATCGTAAGAAAGCTGCCAATCTTTGATATTACCCTATATGGACAAGGCAAGAGGCTGTACAATGCTCTGTAAGATAAATAATTGCTAAATTGCTGATTATTGGGGTATAAGTACATGTGATTGAACATTACATCTGTGTGTGGAACACGACAACTCTGTAGTCTGTATTTACATACTAGAGTTGGCTCCCACACCCGCCTGGGCATAATAAAGATGTTACTGTGTTATTAACTTTTGTGTTGTTATCTGTTTGAAGCGAATCGGACTTTAACAAATAGATAATAGAAAGTAGAGAGGGGAGAAATCTTGAGAGTCTTAATTTGTAACTGATGAAAGGTTCTCAACCTGAAACATGAACTCTATTTTTCTCTCTTCACATATGCTAACTGATCTTCTAAATATTTCTGTAATTTTTCCTTAATACTATAACCATTGGTTCTTCTAACCTGTATATACTATTCTTATAAATTAACCAAAATAAAAACCTTCAAAACACAGTAATAGATTTGGCCATCAAATTCTACTTAAATGAACCTATGATGAATCTACACAATTGATTTTGTTCAAATGTTTTATTTCATTGTTCCAGTAATTTGTTTTTATTTCTAAGGTTTGAACATATTGTAGAAGCTGTGGTGGTTCATGAAACAGAAAAAGTTACCAGAGGATTTGATAGAGAAATTCAACGTCATGACAGGTATGGACAGAGTGAGAGAGAAAATTATCCTATTGGCAAAAAACTGAAGAATCAAGGGACATGGCATGAAGGTGATTGGAAAAAAGTAGGTGGTACAAGGAAAAACCTTTCTGAGCAGCATTGATTGGGTTCTGGAATGTACTGCAGGGGATAGTTGTGGAGTTAGATCAAATTCTAGTGTTTTGCGGGAGCTGGGCAGGAAAGAAAAGAATAAGCAAGACCATGAGGTGAGGGTAGAGGAGGGAACTATCTAGATTACTCTTAAATAGCACTGGTACAGGCACTTTGAATGGCCTCCACCTCTTGTAACCATTCAAGCTTTGATTCTCTTCGGCTGAATATTAAATTGTATCATAAATGAATCAAAACTTCCATTTGATATCCAGATAATATATTCCAAGCTAACAAGAGCAGATCAAGCTATCAGTTAATTACTTGTTACGGGACCAACTTAAAGCTATCTCAGCATTTTTCTCCGATTTTTCCTTAGCGATACAACATATTTTCCAAATCTCCTTTAAATTATTAAGAACATATATTATGCAAAGTAACAACAAACCCAGAAATGGTTCAATTCTTAAAACAATTTTCAAAAAGTGCCACATGTCCAGATCCTCAAAGGAAGGTCACTGCTGTAATCTAAAGACATATGCATAATATGTTCCTTCATCAAATCATAGAAATATACAGCACAGAAACATATCCTTTGACCCATCTTTGATGCCTATCTATGTTAATTCCATTTGACTGCATTAGGCCCACATCTATCTACAACTTTCCTAACAAACTCACTGTGGCATAGCGGAGGAGCTATGGTCTTATAGCGCCAGAGACCCGTGTTCGATCCTGACTACAAGCGCTTGTCTGAATGGTGTTTGTACGTTCTCCCCGTGACATGCGTGGGTTTTCTTCGAGATCTTCTGTTTCCTCCCACACTCCAAAGACAAACAGGTTTGTAGGTTAATTGGCTTGGTGTAAATGTAAATTGTCCCTAGTGTGTGTAGGATAGTGTTAGTGTGCGAGGATCGCTGGTCGGTGTGGACTCGGTGGGCCGAAGGGCTGTTTCCGCGCTGTATTCTAAACAAAATTAAAGTACCTGACCATGCACCTGTAAATGTAATAATTACAGATACAAGGAAATGCAGATGCTGGCAGTGTTGTGGTAACTCTGTGGGTCAGGAAGCATTCTGGAGCACATGGATAGGCTCACTCCCTTGATATCTTTATCTCCACCTACAGGAAGAATTGGTAGCCAAATCCATTATAATCCCACAGACTTCGACTGCACTTCCACTTTTTCTTTCCTTTGGGGGGGGGGGGGGGTGAAACTGGCAATATTCAATCAGCTGCCTACATTTAAAAAAATGGAAATTATAATTGAAGCAGAGAGCATAGAAGGCTACAGATCAAGTGTCGGTAAATGGGATTACTATAGATGGGTTTGTTAGCGGTCCTCCAATTTCAAGGTTGCCTCCAATTCAAATACATTTGGGTAATAATTGAAAAAGGAATACCAATCACTGGAGTTGTTAGCTGAACAATATTGAATTTTTGTAAAGACTTTGGTTAAAGCCAGCACAGAATACAGGAATGAGGAGCCACACTGGCCAGTTACTTAGTTCTCGGACCAGGTAGATTGAGTAGTAAATCCAGTATCAATCGCATCAGAACAGAAACTTGGCAGCTGAACCTCCTGCATATTAGAGCAATTAGCTGGAATTGCCCTCTATGCTAAACACATTCCACTGTAGCTTCACAGATGCCTGCAGCTCTTATATCCTTCCTAATACTACAATCTCTTTTGTGGCATCAGGAAGGGATTATACCAGGCTGCACAGTCCAGATAAATGGATTGTAGCCAAATATAATTCAATTTGTATGTGCTTCTTGAAATGAGATCCTGAATTATTGTAGTGGTCAGACAGCAGGAACCTCAACCTTTCAGTCCCACTACAAGTTTACATTGGCAGCAGCCTATCCATCTATTACTCACTATGGCCAAAACGTTCTGGAAAATTAATCAGCCACATGGTGTCCGATTAAACCTAGCATACTATCCATGTCTTCATTAAATTTGTTGGAGATTGCAAGCCAAAGAAATAGGAGGCAAAAAGAATTGTAGCTTGGTTTACTGCAATTAATTATTTATATGCTGTTATACATAGATACATAGAAATTAGGTGCAGGAGTAGGCCATTCGGCCCTTCGAGCCTGCACCGCCATTCAATACGATCATGGCTGATCATCCAACTCAGTATCCCGTACCTGCCTTCTCTCCATACCCCCTGATCCCTTTAGCCACAAGGGCCACATCTAATTCCCTCTTAAATATAGCCAATGAACTGGCCTCAACTACCCTCTGTGGCAGAGAGTTCCAGAGATTCACCACTCTCTGTGTGAAAAAGTTTTTCCTCATCTCGGTCTTAAAGGATTTCCCCCTTATCCTTAAGCTGTGACCCCTTGTCCTGGACTTCCCCAACATCGGGAACAATCTTCCTGCATCTAGCCTGTCCATCCCCATAAGAATCTTGTACGTTTCTATAAGATCCCCTCTCAATCTCCTAAATTCTAGCGAGTATAAGCCAAGTCTATCCAGTCTTTCTTCATATGAAAGTCCTGACATCCCAGGAATCAGTCTGGTGAACCTTCTCTGCACTCCCTCTATGGCTATAATGTCCTTCCTCAGATTTGGGTTATATCATGCTGGAGTAATTTAAACACTTATTGTTTATTTGTTTCTTCAGAGGAAGAATTGATCAGCATGATCTGAACTTCTTCTTCTTGCATATGGCATGCACAGCCTAAAGTTGTAGAACAACTTGTTCTATTTGATCTTATTTGATTGTGCACGCCGGATTGATTGCATTCGTCGAAACAGGGCGGACCACGTGAAGGTTGCAATCTCCCACCCCATGATCTGAACTGCTGATTGATGACCCTCAAGCAAGTAACTCCATGAAATTAAGGTATCCTTCAGGAGATTGAGAATGGCCATTTCTCTGAAGAAGGGTTTCGGCCCGAAACGTTACCTATTTCCTTCGCTCCATAGATGCTGCTGCACCCACTGAGTTTCTCCAGCATTTTTGTGTACCTAGGAGATTGAGAATGCTCTGTTACAGTAAGTGTGACCTCATGTTTTATTTTTGCTTCTTTTACTGTATCTTGGGAGAAGTGTTGGCTTTTCATATTTCAGAGCTACGCACACCGTGTGTATTAAGTTGTGACTGAATTCCAGGATGTTTCTTCAGGTTTGCTGCTCTGATCATCTACAGCTGCTGCCCACTTACTGCCACATCTAATATTATTATATTATTTGCAGGAGCTGAAATGGCCAAGTAGATTTTGAAATTTTTACTAATGGTATTTAGTTTAGTTTAGTTTAGTTTACAGATACAGCATGGAAACAGGCCCTTCAGCCCACTGAGGCCACACCGTCCATCGGTCACCCATTCAGATTAGTTCTATGTTATCCCACTTTCTCATCCACTCCTGACATATTAGGAGTAATTTTACAGAGGCCAAATCACCTACAAACCCACATGTGGATGTGGGAGGATACTGGAGTACCCAGAAGAAACCCATATGGTCACCGGGATAACGTGCAAACTCCTCAGCATTACTATAATTTATTTTCCAACATTACCATCTTGGTAGAGATGTTTTGGCAACTACTCATCTAAACAGTATTTTAATAAGAATTCAAACAATGGGCATGCTTTTGTTTCTATGTTTAAATGAATATTTGTATCATGTACAATGATCTTAATATCATAGGACCACACACTAAGTAATTTACTAACTTGTATCTTGTAATAGGAACTAGCAGTGTGGATAAATGAACAGAGAAAATAAAACATTATTTGTTTGTATTAGCCACAAGCCCTCTTTGGAACATACATAAACTTGAAAAACCAACTAGACCAGCTGCAATTGACTTCAATGGAAACAGAATGAATTAGAGGAAATGCAGTCACCTTTGTCATGAGTTCAATTTTACCACAACAGGCAGTGTTCAACATTATCCCAGTTTGAATTATGCATTACGATCATTATGACCCAATTTGTAGATATAATTTGTGATAAGATGCCAGCTCAGAGTTTGTCTTCAGATATGCAACCTTCCAACCCAGAGGGATGAGGGCCACCACATGAGCAAAGCTAACATGAACAACATAAAAGTATCACATGGCAACCAGACTGAATCCCATTCCTTCTTCGAAAGACAAATGGATGTCAGTATAAAGTTATCAAGCAAATTTGGTTAAATCAATTTGTACAAAATGATTGTAGTTGTATAAAGAAATAAACACACCTAGAATTCATTGAATTCAATCTGGTCACTCACAGGTTTGCTACAGAAATGAGAAGTTTCTTGTAGGAAGTCACATATTCACATTGTTAATGATTGACTGACTTCAAGATTACTGCAATTGCAAGAAAATAGAAGTGTCACTAGGAGCTCCCTTGGATTCTATTGTCTCATGTGTTAGTTTAGTTTAGTTTAGAGATACAGCGCGGAAACAGGCCCTTCGACCCACTGAGTCCACACCAACCAGTGATCCCTACACACTGGCACTATACTACAAACTAGGGACAATTTACCATTTACAGAAGCCAATTAACCTACAAACCTGTACGTCTTTGGAGTGTGGGCGAAAACCGGAGCACCCGGAGAAAGCCCACGCAGGTCACGGGCAGAACGTACAAACTCTGTACAGAGAGCACCCGTAGTCAGGATCGAACCCATGTCTCTGGTGATGTAAGGCAGCAATTCTACTGGGGTGCCACCATGCTGCCCCAAATCTAAAGCCTAAACTTAAATGGAAACAGCACTTCCGTAAACAAGAACTCATGCTTACCAAATGATAGTTTCAAAGTGTTAGGATACCGATAAAAATTAAAGCAAAGCGAATAATCATCTAATTTAATGTATGTTTCATAATAAGTTATATTCTAATGAGAGGAATAAAGAGCACCAGAAAATTCTGGGAGATTGATGTTTGCAAATTTAAAGATTTAAGGGCCTGTCCCACCTACGCGAATTTTCATCAACTGTCTTCGAACTTCAAGCTCGAGGGCACTCACCTGAAAAACCTCGAGCTGGATCGATCATCAGCGATGAAACTGCGAGCTGGATCAACTGTCAGCACACATACACACACACACACACACATCACAAAGGCGGGGGCCAGGGAAAGTGGGGGAGCGCTGTCTGAAATTCACACCCGCGATGAACAGGAAGGTAAAAGACGGCTGGCACAGTGTACAGTAAGTCCTTTAGAGAGCGGGGAGGGGGAGGAGAAGGGGAGAGAAGGGACGAGAAGGGACGAGAAGGTACGAGAAGGGACGAGAAGGGGAGAGAAGGGGAGAGAAGGGGGGAGAAGGGGAGAGAAGAGGGAGAGAAGGAGTGGAGACACTTTTAAAAAGCCAGACAACTTTTAATAACGTTTAGCGGGCATTTAACATTACCGGTTGGTTTTCCTTGGTTCTGATAACTCCAATGAGCCAATTAAAATGCTCGGTCAGCAAAGGAGATTGCCTACGGCTACCTCGACTGCCTATAACTACATGCCGACTCCACTACCACTGCACTATGAGTTCAAAAGAACCATGCCGATCAATTTTTAATCGCGGAAAATTTTTCAGCATGCTGAAAACATTTCTTCGACCAAACTGAGGCCGCAAATATGCGTGAACTTCTCTCGAGCATGAAGGAGAGTTCCAGTGACCACATAGGACCACCTAGGACCTCATGTTGCGAGTTTGTAATGAGTGCAAAATCTTCTAAACTCGCAAATTAGGATGCCATAGTGCGACAGGCCCTTTATTGGGGTCAAAATCTGATTAATTATTCAGTCCCAATGGGATAATTGCCTCTAGACATAAAAGATGCTGAAGGGTTGTTGTTATTCAGTGAAAAAATAATAAGATTTACTGGACTAGGTCCCATGTTCACACTGGAGGGCTGGTCCCCCAACGCAATATCCCACATCTCCACCAATTCCAATATTTGTGGGCAGTGGGGGGGGGGGGTTCTGGAGCACTTGTATGGGTGTGGGCTGAAGGGACAAGTTTCCAGAGGGCTAGTATGGACATTGTGGGCCGAATGGATTCTTGGGCTGGCAGCTCAGTCACTCAGGCCTGGCAGCTCAGTAACTCAGGCCTGGTGAGCTGGCAGCTCAGTCACTCAGGCCTGGTGGGCTGGCAGCTCAGTCACTCAGGCCTGGTGGGCTGGCAGCTCAGTCACTCAGGCCTGGTGGGCTGGCAGCTCAGAAACTGCCATAAATTCTGCCCAAAGCAAGTGCGAGACTCTGTGAGAGAGAAGGGGGAGAGGGTGGAGGATCAGTTTTAGACATTTTTCATCTTTTTCTGCAGATCACAGCAATGAAGGAGGAAAGTCTATCCTGGCCTGGATCTCACAGGGAGCCAAGGAAGGGAGGGAGAAAAATACTGGGGTGAGGTTTAATACTTGCAGGGGGAATACTTACTGATGGGCCGAAGGGACTCCTCCTGGGCTAGTACAGGCCTCATTGGCCGAAGGGGCTCTTGAAAATAAAATCTGAGTAAAATCTCAGTGAAAGGCACTTTTTCTGGACCTTTCCTGACCTGGCACGGGCATTTTGGGCCAAAATGCTTCTCCTGGGCTAATAAGAGCATTTTGGTCATAAGGGACTGGTTTCTCGGCTAATAGAGGCCTTGTGGGCTGAAATTTGAGGTTTCAGGCAGGTCAAACAACACATTTCATTTAATTTCCATTTCAATTTCAAGCACAGGGCAGGCCAAACAACGCATTTTATTGCCATTTCCATTTCAATTTCAAGCACAGGGCAAGGCAAACAACTCATTTCATTTCCATTTTCATTTCCATTGCAGTTTCAAGCACAGGACAGGCCAAACACCTCTTTGCATTTTCATTTCATTTCCATGGCAGTTTGAAGCACAGGGCAGGCCAAACAGCTCATTGCATTTTCATTTCATTTCCATTTACATAGATACATAGAAAATAGGTGCAGGAGTAGGCCATTCGGCCCTTCGAGCCTGCACCGCCATTCAATATGATCATGGCTGATCATCCAACTCAGTATCCCGTACCTGCCTTCTCTCCATACCCCCTGATCCCCTTAGTCACAAGGGCCACATCTAACTCCCTCTTAAATATAGCCAATGAACTGGCCTCAACTACCCTCTGTGGCAGAGAGTTCCATAGATTCACCACTCTCTGTGTGAAAAAGGTTTTCCTCATCTCGGTCTTAAAGGATTTCCCCCTTATCCTTAAGCTATGACCCCTTGTCCTGGACTTCCCCAACATCGGGAACAATCTTCCTGCATCTAGCCTGTCCAACCCCATAAGAATTTTGTACGTTTCTATAAGATCCCCTCTCAATCTCCTAAATTCTAGCGAGTTTAGCAGTTTTACATCGCAGTTTCAAGTACAGGACAGGCCAAACAGCTCATTGCACTTTCATTTCATTTCCATTTCCATTGCAGTTTCAAGCACAGTGCAGGCCAAACAGTTGATTGCATTTTCATTTTATTTCCATTTCCGTTGCAGTTTCAAGCACAGGGCAGGCCAAAAAGCTCATTGCATTTTTGTTTCATTTCCATTTCCATTGCAGTTTCAAGCACAGGCAGGCCAAACAGCTCATTGCATTTTCATTTTATTTACATTTCCATTGCAGATTCAAGCACAGTGCAGGCCAAACAACTCATTGCATTTTCATTACATTTCCATTTCCATCGCAGTTTCAAGCACAGGGCAGGAAAACAGCTCATTGCACTTTCTTTTCATTTCCATTTCCATCGCAGTTTCAAGCACAGGGCAGGCCAAACAGCTCATTGCATTTTCATATCATTTCCACTTCCATTGCAGATTCAAGCACGGTGCAGGCCAAACAGCTCATTGCATTTTCATTTCATTTCCATTTCCAGTGCAGTGTCAAGCACAGTGCAGGCCAAACAGCTCATTGCATTTTCATTACATTTCCATTTCCATCGCAGTTTCAAACACAGGGCAGGCCAAACAGCTCATTGCATTTTCATTTCATTTCCATTTCCATCGCAGTTTCAAGCACTGGGCAGGCCAAACAGCTCATTGCATTTTAATTTCATTTCCATTTCTATCACAGTTTCAAGCACAGGGCAGGCCAAACAACTCATTGCATTTTAATTTCCTTTCCATTTCCATTGCAGTTTCAAGCACAGGGCAGGCAAAACAGCTCATTGCATTTTCATTTCATTTCCATTTCCATTGCATTTTCAAGCACTGGGCAGGCCAAACAGCTCATTGTATTTTCATTTCATTTCCATTTCCATTGCAGTTTCAAGCACAGGGCAGGCCAAACAGCTCATTGCATTTTCATTTCATTTCCATTTTCATCACAGTTTCAAGCACTGGGCAGGCCAAACAGCTCATTGCATTTTAATTTCATTTCCATTTCCATCACAGTTTCAAGCACAGGGCAGGCCAAACAACTCTTTGCATTTTCATTTCCTTTCCATAACCATCGCAGTTACAAGCACAGGGCAAGCCAAACAGCTCATTGCATTTTCATTTCATTTCCATTTCTACCACATTTTCAAGCACAGGGCAGGCCAAACAGCTCATTGCATTTTCATTTCATTTCCATTTCCATTGCATTTTCAAGCACTGGGCAGGCCAAACAGCTCATTGTATTTTCATTTCATTTCCATTTCCATTGCAGTTTCAAGCACAGGGCAGGCCAAACAGCTCATTGCATTTTCATTTCATTTCCATTTTCATCACAGTTTCAAGCACTGGGCAGGCCAAACAGCTCATTGCATTTTATTTTCATTTCCATTTCCATCACAGTTTCAAGCACAGGGCAGGCCAAACAACTCTTTGCATTTTCATTTCCTTTCCATAACCATCGCAGTTACAAGCACAGGGCAAGCCAAACAGCTCATTGCATTTTCATTTCATTTCCATTTCTACCACATTTTCTAGCACAGGGCAGGCCAAACAGCTCATTGCATTTTCATTTCATTTCCATTTCCATTGCATTTTCATGCACTGGGCAGGCCAAACAGCTCATTGTATTTTCATTTCATTTCCATTTCCATTGCAGTTTCAAGCACAGGGCAGACCAAACAGCTCATTGCATTTTCATTTCATTTCCATTTTCATCACAGTTTCAAGCACTGGGCAGGCCAAACAGCTCATTGCATTTTAATTTCATTTCCATTTGCATCACAGTTTCAAGCACAGGGCAGGCCAAACAACTCTTTGCATTTTCATTTCCTTTCCATAACCATCGCAGTTACAAGCACAGGGCAAGCCAAACAGCTCATTGCATTTTCATTTCATTTCCATTTCTACCACATTTTCAAGCACAGTGAAGGCCAAACAGCTCATTGCATTTTCATTTCATTTCCATTTCCATTGCATTTTCAAGCACTGGGCAGGCCAAACAGCTCATTGTATTTTCATTTCATTTCCATTTCCATTGCAGTTTCAAGCACAGGGCAGACCAAACAGCTCATTGCATTTTCATTTCATTTCCATTTTCATCACAGTTTCAAGCACTGGGCAGGCCAAACAGCTCATTGCATTTTAATTTCATTTCCATTTCCATCACAGTTTCAAGCACAGGGCAGGCCAAACAACTCTTTGCATTTTCATTTCCTTTCCATAACCATCGCAGTTACAAGCACAGGGCAAGCCAAACAGCTCATTGCATTTTCATTTCATTTCCATTTCCATCGCAGTTTCAAGCACAGGGCAGGCCAAACAATTCATTTCATTTTCATTAAGGGCTAACAAATCATTTATAGCAAGTACATTGCAGACTCACAGTTCATTTGATTCACAACTTTGAATCACAGTTGTGGCCTCTCCCTCGCGATCTTCCAAAGTGACTGACTCACGTCCAGGCATACGGGGTTTTATGCTCCTGACCCCCCCCCACCCCTGGAAGAGGTGTTACCTTTATCATGGTGATTGACAGGCAAGAGGACCAATCAGTTTGATCTCATGATATTTTAAACAGTCATAACTTTATTTATTATTCATCGATCGGAAAAATCCTCGGGGCTGCCTCAGCGGAGGAGGACTGTGAGTAAGGGCCAAAAATCAGAGCAATATTGGTAACGTTTTTTCTAATATCAATATTCAGCGCAGACTGGAAGTGGTCAAGATGAGACTTTTAGTTACTTTTTAGTTCAAAATGAGACTTTGATACGCCACACATTTAATTGAGGATTGAGCAATTCAACGATTACAAAGATTAATT
Source organism: Malacoraja senta (assembly GCA_038087875.1). Lineage (NCBI taxonomy): Eukaryota > Metazoa > Chordata > Chondrichthyes > Rajiformes > Rajidae > Malacoraja > Malacoraja senta. The sequence goes on from CM075983.1 coordinate 33,899,568, forward strand.
AAAGTTTTATTAAAACACTTTTCAAAAGCTGGATATGTGCAATTTAGAAATAATGTTGTTTATCATTTGCAGTGTTAAGCAGTGCAATATCAGAGAACATTCATTGGACAGGGTATGGAATAACACAAAGAGTATAAAGGTTTCAGGTTCCTTATATATCTCACTTTAGTTAGGTACATGGGAGGAATCTACATGTATGTTTTGTTTGCTGCGATGAGCAGTTCATTGTATCATATTGCAGGCCGCAGACATGACTTTGCAGTACAGGTCAGCTGTTTCACTCACATGTGTCAGTGCTGCAGGCAGTTTCCAAGCTAGGAACCATCTGATTACAGTTGTCTTTTTGTATGAAACACGAACCTGGTATAGCAGCAACAATAAATCCCACATCCACTGCTTACAAGCTTGTGACATCAACACTATTTATTTATTTATTTTTAATCGGGGCGGGTGATTTAATTCTTTGGCAAACTCTTTATATTAATGTTTCTATTGATGTTGTCTTGTTCATTTATGTTCTTTTGTTTTCACATCAATTTCCTTTATTTAGTGTTTAGTCTTTAATTTCCAGTTATATGAAAATACACATTTTACTGTGAACAGCAGCTAGTGAATTCCAGATTCTAGTGAAATACAGATTCCAGAAGATTTTCCTTTCAAACAAAAGAGCTAGATAGTGCTCTTAAAGATAACGGAGTCAGAGGATATGGGGAGAATGCAGGAACGGGGTACTGATTGGGGATGATCAGCCATGATCACATTAAATGGTGGTGCTGGCTCGAAGGGCCGTATGGCTTACTCCTGCACCTATTGTCTATTGTCTAAAAGCAAAGGTTTGCTGTATGTTGACTCTGGGTAATGTGCAATACAGAACATAATGTCACATCAGATAAACTGCACCATCTACAAATCTTCCAGCTATGAGCACTGTTTATATCATCTACCAGTGCAATAATATTCTGCACTTTAAGCCTTCTGTTTATCATCCTCCAGTTACAATGCAACCAGCTGCCTGAATAATGTAAGTATTATTCAGAAAATTGGCCAGGTTAAAGAAATTGAGAGTGGAAGACTTGTCTGGCATGTGAAACCTCACAAGGGTGTGATGTGCATTATCAGATTTGGCTTGGTACCAATGTTGTTACTGAAATGGGACAGATTGTAGGAGTGCAGATCGCAAGCAACTGTACTTCTGCATTGCCACAGATTGAATAAATTATTTATTGGTTCATGTGCAGATCAAATGAATTCAAGAAGAGCTAACAAAATTAAAAAAAAAAAACAAGAGTGCAATGCGTGGTATTTGGAATATTGATGCATCCCCCACCTCCATTGTCACTGATTTATTTTGCTATTGCTCACGATCCCGATTCTGGGTTGTTAAACCCTAGCAATGCACTAGTTGCACTCAGTGCTTTTTTTGAAGATGAAATGGTGGCAGTACACATAATAGTTGATGCGATGCAATTGCCTGATGTACACCAATCTAGTGTTTAACTTTCCAGTCATGCCGGTAGAGCCTACCATCACAAGAAAAGCACAGTTGCACTGATAGCATCTTATAGTACAAACCCCATCACCAATTAAACTGCTTGACAGATATGTGATTATCTGTGATGCCACTTTCAGGGAACTGTATACCTGTACTCCTAGATCCCTTTGCTCTACAACACACCCCAGGACCCTACCAATCAATACATAGGTCCTGTCCTGATTTGAATTCCCAAAATGCAAAACCTCATGGTTATCTGCATTAAACCCCATTAGCCATTCCTCAGCTCACTCCCAGCAGATCGAGATCCTGCTGTAATTTTGGATAACCATCTTCACTGTCTACATTATCACCTACTTTAATATCATCTACACTTACTAATCATGCTTTGTTCCATCTCATCTAAATCATTGATATAAACTGCAAACAGCAATGGGACCAGCACTGATCCCTGAGACACACCACTATTCATAAGCCTCCACTGCTAAAAACAATCTGCCACCATTACCTTCTGTTTTCTACCATGAAACCAATACTGTATCCAGGCAGCTAGTCTCCCTGGATTCCATGCGATCTAACCTACCAGAGCAGCCTACCATGTTGAGCCTTAGCAGCCTTACTGGAGTTCATATGAACATGGTTGAGCAATTACATGTAGGAACGATCTGCAATGTGACTATTTAATCCATATGCCAATGCTTGCTAAGAATTGAACTATTTAGATTGTTCCCTCTTCCCACTTCTTCCAGCTCTCTGTGAATGTTATATCTTGCACTGAATGTTGTACCCTTTATCTTTTGTCGGTGCACTGTGGACAGCTTGATTGTATTCATGTATAGTCTTTTCTCTGACTGGATAGCACACAAACAAAAGCTTTTCACTGTACCTCAGTACACGTGACAATAATAAACTAAACTAAAATAATTAGTGCTTCTAACCCCTACTGCCATTTCAGACATTAAGTTGCAGATTTCACAACAATTCTTTTCTCAAATCCCCCACAATCATTTTACCAATTAACTCATGTCCATGTCATTTAGGTATTGAACCCTGTGCCCAAAGAAAGATCCTTCCTGCTCACCTTGCTTAAGCTGTTAATAATGGCACACAATTCAGTTAAATCTCACCTTTGTTCCAAAAGGGGAAAAAAAGCTGCAGTTCCTTGTGTCTCCATTTTACTGTCTTGTCAGTTGGTCCTCATAACAATAATTCCCTGAACCAGGCATTATCCTTGAAAAAGTCATTAACTCTCACTAATGCTGACACATCCTCCTTGTATAATTCGGTCTATCAATATCACAGATGGGTGCAGGCTTGTGGAGATTATACAGATGTGAAAGCGTGAACATGGGAGGATTTGCAAACAGAAGTGAGAACTTTAAAACGGAGGCACTGTTTAACTGAATGCTAACGTTGATCATTGACTGAAGTGCATAAAGTTATGAGAAGCATAGATAAGGGAGATAATCAGAGTCATCTTTCCAATGGTGGAAATGTCAAATATTATAGCTTTAAGGTGAGAGTGGGAAAGTTTAAAGGAGATGTGTGAGGTAAGTTTATTTACACAAGGAATGGTTGGTGTCTGGAATGCACAGCGAGGAGAGGTGGTATAATCAGATACAATAGCAACATTTAAGAGGTATTTAGACAGATACACAAACAATTAGAGAGAGGAAGGATGTGCAGGCAGATGGAATTAGTGAGGCTGGCATGGTTGGCACAGACATTGTTTGCCTAAGCACACCTGTTCCTGTGTTGTAGTTCCATGTCAAAGACTATTTTAAATACAACTTTACATTATAAGTTCAGATAAAATCTTTACCTCTGAATTAAATGTATTGTTAATGTACTGTATGTGATATTGATCTGTTAAAAAAATGAATAAGTAGTTTAGAGGAGAAATTCTATGCTAAGGAGTTAACAGAGGGAGATAGGTGCTGGACAGCAGAAGTCAGTATGACCTCAAGTTAACGATAGATAGAATGTGGGAGGACAGCCAGGAACACATTGGTGTGGTGAAATCTAGAGAGACCAAATGTAAGTTTGAGAGATTCAGCAGCAAATGAGGTGAGACAGGAGCAGCATTATGATGGCAGAAGTAGCCTTCATAGCAATGGTCAACAAACTGCAACACACATCAAATATGACACAAAGGCTTAAATAGACTTGTTTGGAAAACTGCTTGAAAGAGGGATGAAGTTGGTGGAGAGGAAACTAAGGGTGCTGCAGGGTCTTCCTAATATTTAGTTGGAGCAGTGACAACTGTGAAGCAGCAGTGGAAGTGGTGCACGGAGGAGGGCCGAGGACGGTGGGATGAATCCTTCAGAAATTCGGCTTTGCAGACTATTAAGAGGTTGTGTATAGCTGGTGAAATGAGCTCATTGCAAACATTTCTGGCTCCCATGCATGAATATGTTGCAAACAAGGACATTGATACAATACATTTGTCCCTAATCTTGCTGCAGTAATCTTTTGCATCGTTAAACTGTCAGCCAAAATGTAGTGAGAACTGAACATGAAGAAGATCATTTTACTGCAGCAACAAATATTTTCTGTCAGTATCTGCATAATTATAATGCTTCTCAGTTTAAATTAAACATGTTTTATTAGCTTTTATTTTGAAATTTATTCTTACTTAAATCTTACCCAACTTGAATTCTAATATACAGGTGCACTGATGCACAACATTCAACAACATACATGATGCATGAATCCCTTGAATTTATTAGGAGACTGTACTGTTATTGAATGAAAGAGATTTGCACTCCTATTTTCACTTCACCACATCTTACTTTCTCTGCAGTTGTGTAAAATAGATTTATAGAATGGTGAATGAATTATATTATGTTTGAGTAAAATCTCTAATTATAGATACTGCACACAGACTTTTCCAATCTCTTCTCTTATGTGAGTCTGACATTATACCCAAAGGGAATGATTACTGCAGAGCAGAATGCATTTCAACCTGTCCTTGATTTGGCAACCAAAGCATTTAATCCGTTTGCTGTTACTGAATCACACCTTAAAATAGTATTTATAAACATGTCAGCCAGTTTCTTCATCCGGAGAAAAAAATGCAGGTGGTGGAATCTGTTATTACATCCCATTATTATGACATTATCAATGTACCCTCAGGGAAACCTAACCATGCTTAATGAAAGGGAGCATTTGCTAAGCAGCAAAGTTAGGCCTGCATCAAATTAATCTTTTTCAGTCTTGAAAGCTAAAAATAAAACATATGCATTCTTGCAAATCTTCCTTACATGAAATATTCAAAAAAGCTTCTTTGCAGTAACAGTGACTGCAGATGTAATAGAATGAATGACCTTTTGAAGACGTGTTATGAGACTTTACTGTACCGAAATTCAAACAAAATTATAAATTGTCTTTAAATTAACTTTTTAGAACCGCATAAAATGGTAAATGTTGGATTTTCTACCCTAATAGTGGAGTTCATGCCCTCCCCCATTAGACACAAATACGAAAAAAGGAAATTGTTCAGAGAAGAAATATGTGGAATCTGTCTCCACCTAGTGGATGTTTGATGGAAAAGGGACAGAAAACTGAACACATTACATACAACATTGCAGTCCCAGAACTTGGCAGAAGCACGTAAATGTAGGAACAGACTTTACTCCTAGCTCTCCTTTACGATTCCGCAAGGCACATTCTATAGCCACAGACAGGAAGATGGTAAGAGTTCATGAACTTAGGCAATGGTGGTGACAATGGTTTTGTGGTGGTTGAGGGAGTGAGTGGGTGCGGTGTGAGCTGGTATTGGAAGGGGGTGGGTTTGGTGGGTTCAAGTTCAAGTTTGAGTTCAAGTTCGCGTTTATTGTCACCTAACCAATTAAGGTACAGTGACATTTGTGTGGTGATGTGGGATAAAACAGGCCATGGTGTAGAAGGAGAGTGCAGAGTGTCACAGGAAACTTTATTCTCCTAACTACTTTGTAATTTCTAAACCAAGATGATAGACAACACAGCAAGCCCAGTCACAGCTGGTAAAGCTGCCGTCGCACAGTTCCAGCGACATGGGTTGCATCCTGACCTCCTCTATAGTTTGCGTGAAGCTTGCACATTCTCCCAGTGACTCAATGGGTTTCCTGCAAGTATTCCACTTTCCTCCTATATCCCAAAGCCAGGTGGATTTGATAGCTTAACCAGTCACGGTAAATTATCCTTGGTATATACTTGAGTCGAAGGGAATGTTTGGAGAATAAAATGTGAGTAATGTGGGATAAGTTTAATGGTCGGACAGACACAGTAAACGGAACTTTTCCATGCTGTATGAAACTTTGACAAGGGGCAAGCTAAACCTGAGGGATCTTAGATATTACCCTAGGACACTCTTGGATGTCCTTTCATACAAGAGCATTGATAAATTAATTTCTCATCATCCCCCATGCCCATGATTAGAAATATCTATTTCTTATGAAAGGTTTTCCTTCATAGCCATTCACATAAGTTCCATCTGCAGTGAGTATCTTATGACTTTAGGTTTGTGCCAAAGTTTATTTGGAGCCAGCATTCGAACTTTTTTTTTCCATTGGTTTTTAATCATGAACGTTCAGAGAAAATGACAAATTAGCAAAACTCAGGGCTCACCAAAAGATGGCGACTTGCTTGGATGGAACCCATCAGCGTATGTTCATATCAGTAAAGCTTCTCACAAAGGAATCATTTTATTTGGAATTCATGTTAAGAAGTCAACCTCAGACTATAGAACCTTTATAAACCCGATTTACATTCACAAAAAAATGATGTTGAACAATATTCTTAGTTTTATATTTTTGTTAGAATAGGAAAGGATGATTCAGGAGCAGTACAGTGATGCAATTGGTGGAGCTGTTGCCACATGGTCACGATAGCGCAGCGGTAGAGTTGCTGCCCTACAACGAATGCAGCGCCAGAGACCCGGGTTCGATCCTGACTACGGGTGCTGTCTGTACGGAGTTTTACGTTCTCCCCGTGATCTGTGTGGGTTTGCGCCGAGATTCCTCCCACACTCCAAACAAGTACAGGTTTGTAGGTTAATTAGCTTGGAAATTATAAAAATTGACCCTAGTAGGTGTAGGATAGTGTTAATGTGCAGGGATCGCTGGTCGGCGCGGACAGAGTGGGCCAAAGGGCCTGTTTCCGCACTGTATCTCTAAACTAAATTGTCCATGTATAGAGTCTGTAGGTTTTCCCTGTGACTGCACGGCTTTTCTATGGGTGATCCAGGTTATTTTGACATTCCAAAGATGTGCGGGTTGGAAGATTAATTATCTACTCTTAATTGCTCTGATGATATGTGGGTGAGAGGTAGCACTTGAACAGCCAAGAAAGAAGAAGGCTACAGAGATTGGTAGATTGTCTGGTCCATCATAGGTATTGAGCTCCCCACCATCCAAGGGATCTATAGAAGATGCTGCCTCATAAAGGCAGCCAATATCATCAAAGATCCATACCACCCTGGCCATGCTTTCATTTCGCTTCTACCATCGGGAAGAATAAGAATGTGCAGGAGCCTGGATACTGTGACCATCAGTTCAAGAACAGCTTCTCCCCAGCAACCATCAGACTCTTGAACACTACACAACACTAACCTCTACCTCAGCCAATATGATCATCTATAAGCTATGCCTTTGGTTGCACTATGGATTTCAGTTTTGCACTAATATAAATATGTAATATTACTGTCATTAGTTTATTGTGTTATTGATTATTCTATATTTATTTGTGTGTTATTAATTTTATGGGCCTGACAGGCTGCAGGGAGTAAGTACAGGTACACCATCGATTTGCCGGCAACTGATCTTTAATCTGGACAAAATGTAACTGTTACATACTATATGGCCAATTTTACTTCAGAGTCACGTTTGTGACTACGTGAAGAAGACCCGTCAGCGCGCATGCACGTCATTACGTCGGTCGCATTGGCGCACAGACAGCGGGAGGACAGAGCTCCTCCTGATGTAAGTACTTTTAGGGTATTTTTAAAGAGTTTTAAAGCTCCAGCTAAGTCTGAAACTTGTCAGAAATTTAGCTGGAGTAAAATAAGTTCCTTGACTGTGGTGCTGTGCTCTGTGTTTTGTCACAGGCAGCACCATGGTGAAGACGAGCAGGGGAGGATAGAGCTCCTCCTGTGGTAAGTACTTTTAAAGTACTTTTATAGTTTAAAGCTCCAGCTAAGTGGGAAGCTTAGCTGGAGGGGAAAGTTTATTTTGTGGTGCTCTGTGTTTTTGATTACAGGCAGCACCATGATGAAGACGACCAGGGGGAGGGCAGCCGCAGGTAAAGCATAGGAGAGCCGCGGGAATGCGGTCTGTCAGCGGCTGCCTCGTACCCCTGCACAGTCGCCGACCGGGAGCGGGGCGACTTCAGACTGAGTGCTAAAAAGCACCAAAGCCAACGCCTGTCGGGCGTAAGGCACGGGGAAGTCTGGGAGGCCCTTGGACTCAACTGAGTCAGGCCACAACGAGCCTGTACGGGGCTGGAGACGTTTTTTAAATGGTTCTCCCAAATGGAGCACCTCATCCAGTGGTTGCTCCAGAAACGCACACTCCGGGGAGGAGTCGTGTGGGCGGTAGGCTGCAGAAAGGCCACGCCGGCAGCACCTGGTAGAGGGCTGCTTAAAGCACCCTCATGCATGAGGTGAGTGCAGAGGGTCAGCTAAGGTCTGACCCCGACTCAGACTTGGAAATAGCGAAGAACGGCCGTTGTCAGAGGTCCATTCTCTGGCAGCACGATTCGCTGTCCAGTCAGAGTATGGAGTGCCACTGGGAGAAGAGCTGGCCTCCACGATAGGGTCAGCTCAGTTCTGACCCGATTCTGACGGAGACTTTGTTGAATAGCGAAGAACGGCCGTTGTCAGAGGTCCATTCTCTGGCAGCACGATTCGCTGTCCCGTCAGAGTATGGAATGCCTCTGGGAAAGCGAAGACGGCCGTTGTCAGAGTTCCCATCTCTGGCAGTATGATACGCTGTCCAGTCAGAGTCTGGAATCACCAAGAGAAGGAGTAACTGCGAGTTGCTGAAGGTGCCAGCAGTGAACCGGGTGATATGGAGCCAGACGGGCGTGGGCGTGCAGTGCCCAGGAGATGAAGCTGCAGAGAATCCTGAAATTACTTGGCTCAGGAATCACGGCGTTCGCGAGAACGGTGGATGGAGGGCTTGTTTCGGAGACGCATCAAGAGGTACTAGGGTTGCTTTGTAGCACCCATTTTTTAGATAAATTGTCTCAGGGAAAGTGCCATTCGGCCCACCATTAATTCCAAGATTGCAGTATTTTTCCCTGCCTAGCAACATACAGCCGGCAAACCTACTCTTCGGAGAGGACCTCGCCAAGAGTGTCAAGGAGATGGACGACGAGGCAAAGATGGTGGGCTTGATCAAGCCACCGGCAGTCGGCAAGTTTCCAAAATAAAGTACCCCTACAAATGAAGTGGGAACATGGTCAAACATCCACCAGGTACCAAGGAGGTAGGTGGGCCTGGTTCTCAGGTGCACATATCAAATGTGACACAACTTAAACTGGGGTACATTACATCTTTCTGGGATGAATGGAAGCAAATTACCTTAGCTCTGTTTATACAGAGTGTTATTCAAAGGTTTCGAATGGATTTCAATCCAAAATGTGATTTGCACATTCAGCATGTTCTTGGTAGAACTATTCAGTTTTCATTAACAGAACAGATGGATGATCAGACTGCGCTTGCAAGCTTATGTGATAAATTCAATTCAATTCAATTCCTTTATTGTCATCTTGCAAGCAACAGTTGTGCAGTGCAAAACCAAAAGACGTTTCCCAGGGAATACCGGATCATCGCGCATGACGTTTAAAAAAATTCACACATAATAATAACAACACTAAAAACAATCCAGTCCCTGATGGAACAGTATAAGTTAAAATAGATACAAACAACGTTAAAATACAGTGAGACCAATCATAAACATGTCCGGGTGTAATTATAAGTTTGTTCACCAACCCATCAATTTGTGTCTAATATTTTCCCAGGCCAAAAAGGATGGGGGATGTAGTATGGACATTGTAAGATGGAATTGTCACTGCCAAGCAACTGGGCAAGAGGATGCTATATGGCAACTCTAGAGCTTAAAGATGCGCATTACCCAATGTCTGTTTATTTGCAGGATATTTGAAATTCATCTGGATGGATCAACTATGGCAACAAAATTGTTAAAACCTCTAATAGGCATGCTGAAAGGCCAGGGTATAGGTGTTCATGGCTTATCTCGATGATATCTTGATTACAGGGGTATCCAAGAGAACAGCTGAAGTAACAGGTGATAGTTGTTAAATCCAATTTTCAAAGATTGGGCATTAGACATCCAGAGGAATCCAAATTAACACCTGACTATTTGGGTCACAATTGATTCAATTAAGTGACTCTGCCCAGGGAAAAAAGGGTAGAGCTAATTGACAGGTGTATCAAGCTAATTGAGACATTAAGGATACATTCGGGTCATTATAATAGACCTATGCAGTTTTCAGTAAAGGCTATTCTGATTTGCAATGGTGGATTCACCATGTGTCCAGAAGTTATAGCAAGGTAATGCTTGACAAGCCTTCCATGATTTTGCAGATGAATGTCAGTGCACTCCGGTGAGGTGTCACGGATACGAGTTTCAGCTATGGAGGCAGATGGACTGAGCAAGAGGCATCGTTTGTGCAGACATGGGCAATTAACTATAAAGACGCTTATAGCTCTAACAAATGTTATCTGCATGTTCAGTTTCAGATTGACAATAATACGCAAGTGGCATATACATTAATGTGACAGATTGGCTAATCACATTTGGGCTGGTGCATGGAAAAATATATTTCAGCTATTTATCTACCAGGTAGATTCTACATAGTAGCAGACGCCAACTCACGAAAGTTCCATGACAACATAGATTGGATGTTGAACCAGGAGGTGTTCAATAATATAGTACTTGTATATGAATGCCAGATATCGATTTGTTTTGCATCAAGGTTCAACCATCAGCAGCCTAAATAGGTTTCATGGAAACCAGACCAGGTGGCAGTTGCAATTGATACTTTGACGTTACATTGGGGTGGTATGTTTTATATATTTTCCTACCATTTTGCCTAATAGGTCGGAGTCTGCAAGAAATCAAGCAGGATGCTGCTTTGGGGATGCTTGTAATACCTAATTGGCCGAATCAAGCATGGTTCCCTTTGATGTTACAGTTAGGGATCCAACCTCTTTTGGTGGTTCCCAAGCGTAGGAATTGACTGGAGCATCCGCTAACAAGGGAAAGTCATCTGTTATGTGATTGTATTGACTTGTTAGTTTGCAGGTTTTAAGAAGGCCATACCTGAAGCAAGGACTGTCTGGGTGAACGGTGGACATGCGCACTGTAGCCTGGAGAAAGAGTACTCAAAAGGGGTATATTACTTATGTAAAAAAAAAATGTGAGCAATATTGTGTACAAAATAATATTGACTGTAGTACTGCAGGTATTGTGGATATTTCAGAGTTCCTGTTGACACTCTACGATGATGAGGAGCTCAGTTATAGCACCATTAATACAGCTTTAAGTGCTTTGTCATCGTATGGTTTTGATGGGGTCAGGAAAGATCCCATTGAGTTTCATCATATCATAGCTGGATTGATGAAAGGAATTTCAACTCTGAACTTCCTAAACCCAGGTATATGGCGATCTGGGATGTAAGTGTGTTCCTCAAGATTCTTCGACAGTAGGTTCCTGTCATGTCTCTGAATTTGCCAGACTAATCATGAAAGTGTTTATGCTCTTGGCATTGGTTCAGCATAGCAAGTGCAGATTTTGCAAAAACTTCTGCTAGTCAGGATGGAAGTTCCTGAAGAGAATGTTATGTTATATAATTGCGTACTGCTTAAGCAGAGCAGGCCAGGTGTCACAGGTTTGTTAAAATTGTGTTTCAGCATAACCTACCGATCCATGTTTATGTGTAATGGCACATTTATTTTCATTATATTGAAGCTATAAAGACCTTAAGAAATGTGGAAACAGCATTGTTTATCAGTTACATGAAGCCACACAGGAGAGTGTTAGTGCAGACTATCTCAAGGTGGTTTAAAGCAAATGTTGATTAAGGCAGGTATTAACACTGAAGTGTATATATCCTTTTTTCCACTAGTGCAGCAGCAACGTCGTCGGCTAGGGCGATGGATGTTCACAGCGGCCATTTTTAAAATTTATTTTTATTTGACCATCGGCCGATCGCCGATCAGAGAAAGGCTGTTTGCAAATTCAGGATTAAGTCCTGTTTAGTTTCCACTGGGATAGAGGGGTTACTGGTTGTTTTGATTATTCAAATCAATTGTTACTGCATGATATTCACATTTCATTTTTAACGCATTATTAATTGTTTCTCATCGAAAGTCAATCAATGCAGTGAGAAGCCGGGATTTCGATCTGCGGCATAAAATCACAGAGCTTTGAACCCTTCACGTAGTCACAAACGTGACTCCGAAGTAAAATAGTAAGATTAAACGAGAACTTACCAAGTTTGTTCTTTATTTTATGAGGAGTTACGTTGGTGATTACCTGCCCGCCACGCCCAACCCTCTCTCATTAAAAAAAGGTCTTATGGTAGTTCTCATGTTGCTCATCTTAATATGTTACTTCAAATATTGTGTTATCTGTGATTTCATACCGCTGCTTTGAAGATTGACGCGCATGCGCCCTGACGGGTCTTCTTCACGTAATCACCAACGTAACTCCTCATAAAATGAAGATCAAACTTCAAACTTGGTAAGTTCTCGTTTAATCTTACTATTTGGTTCTACAAGTAACAATTTAAATGAACATTAATGCCATGTGTGATATGCCCGAGCTCCGTTGTGCATTGCCTTGGTCAGTATAATCGCAGACTAATCTGTTCAGCTAATCTGTGTTGCTTGAGGGGCGAACATTTTCCAGATCTCTGGTAATGGTGCTATCGGTCTACAACTGTAAGGGCATCACCTGCCCCCACCTGGGGATCAAGGATCACACAAGTGAATGGATAATGATCAGAATTAGTGGCCACAATTCATTTTTATAACGTTTATTTACCAAAAACTGCAAAGCGCTGGCGGATCAGGCAGCATCTCTGGAGGATATGGATAGGAGACATTTTAGGTCAGGACCCTTCTTCAGTCTGCCTGACCTGCTGAGTTACTCCAGCAATTTGTGTGTGCTTTTCTTGGTGCACCAGCAACTTCACTACCTTGTATCTCTATGAAGCCTCTCCTTTTGTGAATGTGGTGTAAGTGTATTGTCAGTACTAGTAAACCCTGTTGAATGGGTGGTGTTTATTCCAGATGGGAAAGGGATGTAGTATAAAAGTACATGATTCTTGATTCAAAATTAGATTCTTGATAAGTACGGGTGTGGGAGGTTTTGGGGGGAAGGCAGGAGAATGGGGTTAGAAGAGGGAGTAAGAGATCAGCCATGATTGAATGGCAGAGTAGGCTTGATGGGCCAAATGGTCTAATATAGAAGGCTAAGAGACCAAGATAAACTGCAAAATCCAATGGACTGACGTGGATTAAACTGCGAGAGGCATAACAGGGATCGTGGTCTTATTCCTAAAATGGCGGAAGTGACGTTCCATTGCGTTCCGTTGCATACTACACGTCAGTCCACTGGATTTCGTAGGAGTCGTCTACCTTGCTCCTCTAGTATCTTTGGTGTAAACTACCCAAGCAAAATATGAGGTTCTGCTCCTCCAATTTATGGTGGGCCTCACTCTGACCATGGAGGAGGCCCAGGACAGGAAGGTCGGATTCAGAATGGGAGGGGGAGTTGAAGTGCTGAGCCACCGGGAGATCAGGTTGGTTATTGCGAACCGAGCGGGGGTGTTGGGCGAAGCAATCGCCAAGCCAATGCTTGGTCTCACCGATGTAGAGCAGCTGACAACTAGAGCAGCGGATGCAATAGATGAGGTTGGAGGAGGTGCAGGTGAACCTCTGCCGCACCTGGACAGACTGCTTGGGTCCTTGGATGGAGTCAAGGGAGGAGGTAAAGCGACAAGTGTAGCATTTCCTGCAGTTGCAAGCGAAAGTGCCAGGAGAGGGGGTGGTTTGGGTGGGAAAGGACAAATTGACCAGGGAGTTACGGAGGGAGCGGTCTCTGCAGAAAACTGAAAGGGGAGGAGATGGGAAGATGTGGCCAGTGGAGGGATCCCGTTGGAGGTGGCGAAAATGTCGGAGGTTTATTTATTGTATGTGACGGCTGGTAGGGTGGAAGGTGAGGACAAGAGGGAATCTGCCCTTCTTACGAGTGGGGGGGATCAGGAGTGAGAGCAGAGTTACGGGGTATAGAAGAGACCCTGGTGAGAGCCTCATCTATAGTAGAAGAGGGGAACCCCCGTTCCCTAAACAATGAGGACATCTCCGATGCCCTGATTTGGAACACCTCATCCTGGGTGCAGATGCAGCGTAGACGGATGAATTGGGAAGGGGATGGAGTCCTTACAGGAAACAGGGTGGGAAGAAGTGTAGTCCAGGTAGCCATGGGAGTCGGTGGGCTTATAGTAGATGTCGGTCAGTAGTCTGTCACCTGCGATGGAGATAGTGAGGTCTAGAAACGGTAGGGAGATGTCGGAAATAGTCCAGGTGTATTTGAGTGCCGGATGGAAGTTAGTGGTGAAATGGATGAAGTCAGTGAGTTGTGTATGGGTGCAGGAGTTAGCACCAATGCAGTCGTCGATGTAGCGGAGGTAGAGTTCAGGGATAGGGCCACGGTATGCCTCGAACATGGATTATTCGATGTACCCTACAAAGAGGCAGGCATAGCTTGGGCCCATGCGCGTGCCCATAGCTACGCCTTGGATATGGAGGAAATGGGAGGAGTCAAACAAAGTTGTTACGGGTAAGGACCAGCTCCGCTAGGCAGAGGACAGCATCAGTAGATGGGGATGGGTTGGTTAAATGTTTTCAATGTGATCATGGCTGATCATCCACAATCAGTACCCCATTCCTGCCTTCTCCCCATATCCCTTGATTCCGCTAGCCCTAAGAGCTCTATCTAACTCTCTTTTGAATGCATCCAGTGAATTGGCCTCCACTGCCTTCTGAGGCAGAGAATTCCACAAATTAACAACTCTCTGGGTGAAAAAGGTTTTCCCCATCTCAGTTCGAAATGGCCCACCCCTTATTCGTAAACTATGGCCCCTGATTCTCGACTCCCCCAACATCGGGAACATGTTTCCTGCATCTAGCTAGTCCAATCCCTTAATAATTTTATATGTTTCTATAAGATTCCCTCTCATCCTTCTAAATTCCAGCGAATATGAGTCCAGTCATTCCATCTTTCATCATATGATAATCCCGACATCCCGGGAATTAACCTCGTGAACCTACGCTGCACTCCCTCAAATTCAAGAATGTTCTTCCTCAACTTAGGAGAACAAAACTACACACAATACACCAGGTGTGGTCACGCCAGGGCCCTGTACAACTGCAGAAGGACCTCTTTGCTCCTATATTCAAATCCTCTCGTTATGAAGGCCAACATGCCATTAGCTTTCTTCACTGACTGCTGTACCTGCATGATTACTTTCAGTGAATGATGTACAAGGACACCCAGGTCTCGTTGCATTTCCCCTTTTCTTAATCTGACACCATTCAGATACTAATCTGCCTTCTTGTTCTTGCCACCAAAATGGATAACCTCACATTTATACACGTTATACTGCATCTGCCATGCATCTGCCCACTCACTCAACCTATCCAAGTCACCCTGCATCCTCATAGCATCATCTTCATAGTTCACACTGCCACCCAGCTTTGTGGCATCTGCAAATTTGCTAATGTTACTTTTAATTCCTTTATCTAAATCATTAATATATATTGTAAATAGCTGTGGTCCCAGCACTGAGCCTTGCGGCACCCCACTAGTCACTGCCTGCCATTCTGAAAGGGACCCGTTAACTCCTACTTTTTTGTTTCCTGTCTACCAACCAATTTTCTATCCATGTCAATACCCTATCCCCAATACCATGTGCTCTAACGTTGCCCACTAATCTCCTGTGTGGGACATTATCAAAGGTTTTCTGAAAGTCTAGATACACTACATCCACTGGCTCTTCCTTATCCATTTTACTTGTTACATCCTCAAAAAATTCCAGAAGATTAGTTAAGCAAGTTTTCCCCTTCATAAATCCATGGTGGCTTGAACCGATCCTGTTTCTGCTATCCAAATGCTATTACATCTTTGATAATTAATTCCAGCAGCTTCCTCACCACCGATGTCAAGCTAACTTGACTATAATTCCCTATTTTCTCTCTCCCTCCTTTCTTAAAAAGTGGGATAACATTAGCTACACTCCAATCCACAGGAACTGATCCTGAATCTATAGAACATTGGAAAATGATCACCAATGCTTCCACGATTTCTAGAGCCACCTCCTTGAGTACCCTGGAATGCAGACCATCAGGCGCTGGGGATTTATCAGCCTTCAGTCCCGTCAGTCTAACCAACCATTTCCTGACTAATGTGAATTTCCTTCAGTTCCTCCATCAGCCTTGATAATCTGTCCCCACGTACTTCTGGGAGATTGTTTGTGTCTTCCTTAATGAAGACAGAACCAAAGTACCTGTTCAACGCGCCTGCCATTTCCTTGTTCCCCATAATAAATTCACCTCTTTCTGTCCTCAAGGGACCCACATTTGTCTTAACTAATCTATTTTACTTCGGAGTCACGTGAGTGACTACGTGAAGACCCCGCCAGCATGCATGCGCGACATATCGTCTATCGCATTGCGTAAACGACAGGCTGGGGGGAGCGCTGCTCCACCAGCGGACCAACCTGAAGGTAAGTTTTACATTTTTCCAGGTTGTGTTTTGCAGGAATCTCTGTAAGCCTTACAGAGGTCCTGCTTTATTTCGGCGAAGTCGGCCGGGCCGCGGGAGACTTTATGGACTGCGAGGAACCCCAGTCGCTGACCACAGAGTCGGGGAAACCCGCCCACGTATCGCGGGGAACCCGCAATGGAGGCCCCGATGCGGGTAGAGGGCGGCGGTTGAGTTCCCTTTTTCGAGTCGCTGGCAGTGGAGCCAGCGGCTTCAAACTGGTGGCAACCCACTGGAGGGTAAGCCAATATTTTTTCCAGGGACCGCAGAGGCAGCTGTGAGAACCGCAGGGACATGGATCTCGCGGGGATCCCTTCTACAAGGACTGTAGAGGGAGTACCGGCTGCAAGAACCGCGGGGATACCAGGCTCGGTGGAAAAACCCGACATGGATCTCGCGCGGATCCTTCTGCAATGACTGCAGAGGGAATTCCGGCTGCAAGAACCACGGGGATACCATGCTCGTGGAAAAACACGACATGGATCTCGCGGGGATCCCTTCTACAAGGACTGTAGAGGGAGTACCGGCTGCAAGAACCACGGGGATACCAGGCTCGGTGCAAAACCCGACATGGATTTTGCAGGAAACCCCTTCTACAAGGACTGTAGAGGGAGTACCGGCTGCGAGAACTATGGGGGGAAACCCGATATGGGCTTTGCGGGGAATCCCTTCTACAGGGGCCACAGGGAACCACTACGGAGACCGCAGACTGCGGGTAGCGGGCAGCGGTCAAATCTGATTTTTCCAGATAAGACCTGCAGGTAAGTTCTTTACTCTGGGGTTGTATTTTGTTCCATTTCTGTGTTACTGGGAAGGAACTATGGACAAGTCAGTAACGAAGTCCAAACGGGCTGCATCCAGACTGGCTGAACCGCAGAAGTACGGGCAGTCAGCAGCAGCCGACTGCATCTGGATCGCAATCTATGCGGTCAGCATTCTCCGTCCCGGCACCTGTACAGTCTGAATCAACACTACAGACTGGCGGAAAGACCAAGCAGAGGACGGACAGGCCATAGACTCGGACGAGTCGGGCCGTGAAGAATCACCGCCGGCAGGCAGCGACCGAGATCGCATATCCCGCATGGGCGGTTGATGGAGCAGATGCTCCAATGTGACGTGCTCCAGGATATGGAGCCTTGTCACCATGGGCCTCCTAGGACGGCCATGGCAGAACCTCGTTGAGGGCTGCATAATGCATCTCCCTCGATAGAGGGGAGCATTAGGAGTCACTTCTGGGCTGACTCTGAAGACATGGGGTTGGCTGAAGATGCCACAAGTCTCCTATGCACCCACCAGCAGACACTGAAGCTGGTGAAAGCCGAAGGCCATACGATCAGAACAGAGGTCTTTTTTAGACCACGGCCCAGAATGGCCTTCGTGGAAGATGTGCCAACCCCGCAAGAGTGTGGAAGGCATGTCAGGCAGCAGCTCCTGGTTCAGGGTTGCAAATTTCCTCCCACTCAAATGAGCCGGAGTGGTAGAGGGTGCTACTGAAGTGCACATATGCCTGAAGCGACACCTGTTTCAGGGTTGCAATTCCTCCCACTCGATAAAACAGATGGATGCAGATGGTGCTTACCTAAGGCAGCTCCTGACTCGGGTTGCATAAGTCCTACCATTCGGATGGATGAAGCTGATTGAAGGATGAAGCTGGTTGAGGCAGCTCCTTGGCAGGTTGCATAAGTCCTCCCATTTGGAGTATGAAGGAGAAGCTTCCGATTACGGATACTAGTTGGTAATATTTACACTTGGGGTTTACAGATCAGATTAGCTTATACTGCACAGCATTCAAGCACCAGAGTTCTCGAAAACATGGTTGGCGTTGCCTTTTTAGGCAGAATTGCAATTGGGGCAATAAGTCCTGTTCATTGTTAACAGTTACAACTCGTTTGTGCAGTATAGACATTTCTGAATAGGGAACTTCGTGACTGTTAACTACCATGGGATCAGTTTCCATTCACAAGGCACCAGAGGTATTTCAAAATTTAGCTGGAATTGAGTTCTCATCCATCCAGTTAATTTTTTTTTTTTTTTTTTTGTGGTAATATTTTTTATTATTGGAGGTAAATACATATCATATTAAAATCGTTACCAGTCTTTCATTTCTAAATTAATAATCTTGTCAAACATTATTCACATTGTCTCCAATGATTTTTTTTTTTTTTAAAGTAAATAGAAATAAAAAAATAGATGAAAGAAAGAAAGAAAGAAAAGAGCGAAAAGAAGCGAAAAAAAAAGGAGAGAAAGAGATAATAAAGAAGTATGGAATAACTTACTAAGATAAAAAACTTCATTCGAGATATATTCGTACGTTTCAGAGTATAACAATTCATCTATTCCTTGGTTCGAGTGCTAGTCAGTTTCCCGTGCTGAACCATTCTGACCCTTTAGATAATCAATAAATGGAGACCATGTTTCAACAAATAATTCTTGTTTGTCCAACAGGACAAGTCTAATTCTTTCCAAGTGTAAGGTCTCCGTCATTTCTATTATCCACATTTTAATTGTGGGGGTTATAGGACCTTTACAAAATTTTAGAATTAATTTTTCCCAGTTATTATACTATAATCAATAAAGTTTCTTTGAGTTTTTGTAAATGTTTGATTTAGTTCTAATATTCCTAGTATTATTAATTTTGGATCCGGGTCCAATTGAGTGCTGGTCACTATAGATATTATTCTGAAAATATTTGCCCAGAATTTTTTAATTTTTATACAATTCGCAAACGTATGAGTTAAATTAGCATCTAAATGTTGACGTTTATCACATATAGGGGAGATATGTGGGAAGATTTTATTTAATTTTGTTTTAGAATAATGTAACCTATGTAGTACTTTAAATTGTATTAGAGAGTGTCTGGCATTTAATGAACATTGATGTATGTGTTGTAAACTTTCTTCCCAAGTATCTTTCGTTATTATTTGATTTAGTTCTTTTTCCCATGTTTGTCTGTGTAACTCCGTCGATGGAGTCTCGCTGTCTAATAAAATATTATATGTGTAAGATATTAATTTTTCTGTATTAGGGTGTTTATTGAAACAGTCATCAAGAATTTCTGAATTTCTAATTCTAAAGTTTTGGGTACTTGCTTTTACATAATCCCTAAGTTGAAGATATCTGAAAAAATCATTTACTTGAAGTCCATAAGTCTGTTGCAACTCCTGAAATGAAAGAAAAATGCCTTCTTTGTAAAGTTGTCCCATCATTTTAATTCCATAATTTTTCCATTGTGTGAAACCTTTATCCAACCATGAGGGTTTGAATAAAGGATTATTCACATTTGGAAGAAAAAGTGATAAATTATCTAATTTTAATGTCTTTTTTAATTGTTTCCAAATTTGCATAGCACTATATATTATAGGATTTTCCCTATAAATTGTTTTGTTTAATTTAGAAGTAGCAAATAGTATCGAGCCGATTTCAAAAGGTAAACACCATCCAGTTAAATTTAAGTTAAATTTACGTTGATACCAACTGAAATGTCTGGAACTCCGCCCTGAGGCAAGAGATTGGAATCAATTCTCAAGTACCATTGTTACCAGACCTTTCCTATTCCCGGCTGAAATTATCAAAGTCACCATGATGGACGAATAGTATCCAGCATTGCTCCATTAACTTTTCATCAATTATCTTCAGTTAATTACAAACGGATGCTATTGCTCAAAGATGGAAAATTACTAATATCAGCTCTAAATTACGGAGACGGATGGGATTTGCATGAGTTACCAAATGTTCAGTTATATGGTATCAACTACTTACAGACAACAGGTGAATTCTGTGGATTAAGGGGTGCATGCTTAAGTCCAAGTTGATTCACTTTGGTGGAGGTATATGTTGATCACATGGGTATAATCAGTCAAAGTATCTGGTGATAAATGACCTAACCTCATCTAGCACTGGTATATCATCAATTGTCAATACGGAATTGATGTTGGATCGCTAAGTGTTTAATGACATTGTGGCTCGATGAAACACTGAAGATCGAAATGTCTGCATCCAAGGCTCAATCACCAGTTGCAAAAATGTGGCATATCAATGGCGATGTATGTATTCTCGCTACACTGGGGAGGAATGTCTTCCTCCATTTTGCCTCATCAGACGGGACTTGCAAATTCAGCAAGCTCCTGCTTCAGGTATTTTCATAGAGCCTGCCTGGCTTCTACAGCCATTGTTCCCACTGATGTGGGGAATGATGACAGAACCTTATATGGTTAATTCTAGACATAAAATTTGCTGGTTTTACCGTGACTCGGGGAACCATCCTTTGCAGGATATAACCTATGCTTTGATTACAGACTCTGCGAAGGCCATTCCTGCGGCTCAGGTTGTCAAACCATACCTTGGACGTGCTCACTGCAGATGCAGGGATAGCACCAAACAGTAGTAAGGGGATGGGAGGTATTTGTTTTATGTTATATTACATTCAGCTTGGCACGGATGACTGATGGCTTGAAGGTCAGTTTTGTATGGGATTGACAATTATCAAGTTAAGTGCTATTTACTGTGCCTAAAGTGCCTTCTCATCATGCTGGCTGCGGGGAACAGAATCCACTTCTGTTGGGTCTCACCCTCTGGGATTCAGGTAATGAAGGGTATCTTCAACTCTAAACCTCCCAGGCCTGGGTACGCAGAGATATAGGATGTTAACATTGTGCCACGTTGTTCGTCGGTGGGCTCCAGCTACATCCCTGTCTTTGGTAAAACTCGCCTACAAGTGGTTATGCCCATGGCACTGAGTTCAGCACAACGGGTCCAGACATGGCATTAGCAGTAACTGGACACGATGATAATATCTGTGGGCTAAATGACATTATGTTTATGACATAGCCAAGCAGAATAGACCAGGGGCATCAGGTCTAACTAGATTGTTCATATATCTCATGGACCTTTGGTTGTGTGTAGTCACACATCTACACCAGAATGTAGGTCTCTAGAGCATTAAAGACACTGAACTAGCAATATTGTTAGTTACATTAGCCTTGTAAGAAGGGATTGCTGCAGACCATCTCCAGGTGGTTTTAAAGGGGCTGGCTTATACAGGAGTGAACACTAATATTCAAGTCTCAATCCACCAGGGCTGCAACTACCACAGCAGCAGGGTATGGAGGTTAGGGGTACCACATCCTAGGGACTGCAGGGTGGTCAAACTAACAATCTTTCCAATCATTTATAACAACCCATTATCAGATTGGGGGTAGTTGCCAACTATGCTAGTTCTGTTTCATAGTTCCCTCTCGGTTGAGTGAGGTTACTATTATCATTGGTTGTTTATTAAAAGCATCAACATGTCTATATCTAAGTCATGTCTGAATGCATTATTAATGATCACTCATCAGTAGTCAACTGATGCAGTGTGTGAAGCATGGACTCATTTCCACGGCATGAAATCACAGATCTTTAAAATCTTCACGTAGTCACTCACGTGACTCCGAAGTAAAATAGTAAGATTAAACGAGAACTTACCAGTTTGAAGTTTGATCTTTATTATATGAGGAGTTACGTCGAGGGATTACATGCCCTCCACGCCCACCCTCTTGTAAAGATCAACTGGTATCCTAGTTCTGATCTTACTATGTTTATTTCATTACTATTACTGTGATTCCACACCGTTGCTTTGAAGAATGTCGCGCATGCGTGCTTGCGGGGTCGTCACGTAATCCCTTGACGTAACTCCTCATAAAATAAAGATCAAACTTCAAACTGGTAAGTTCTCGTTTAATCTTACTATTCTTCTTCACATACCTAAAGAAGCATTTACTATCCTCCTTTATATTCTTGGCTAGCTTACCTTTGTACTTCATCTTTTCTCCCTGTATTGCCTTTTTAGTTACCTTCTGTTGATCTTTAAAGATTTCCCAATCCTCTGGCATCCCGCTCATCTTTGCCATGTTATACGTCTTCTCTTTTAGTTTTATACTGCCCTTGACTTCCCTTGCCAGCCACGGTTGCCTCTTACTCCCCTTAGGATTTTTGTTCCTCGTTGGAATGAAATGATCCTGCATCTGCATTATTCCCAGAAATTCCTGCCATTGCTATTCCACCGTCATCTTTGACTAAACTGTTAAATTTAACCTCAGTGTAATAACCACTATTGTATGAAATTCAAAACACTGAATTCCTGGGTACTGCATCTTTTAAATTTGAAGGTCAGGGTAGGCTGAGGAATTGATTTAATCAAGTTTTTTTTAATCTAGATCATCAAAGTCAAAGAAATCAGGACATTGCACACATACAAATTCAAATATCTACAAATACCAGCTGGAGCTACATGAATAAAAATTGTGGCTTTCTTCATTAGAAGTAATCTCCATTTCATCAGTATTGCTGCTTTCCCTTGGAAATCAGAACTCATCAGAAAGATTATTTCATTAAGCAGCATATACTTTACCACCCATAGTGTGTTCTCATTGCTTTGAATGAAAAAAAAACTCTGCCTCATGATATTGAACATTATAAATGTCCAGAAATAATACTGCAGATGTTACATTATATATATTATACATGGAAGCAGTAAAGCGTTCAGAGAGGGAGGAACTAATTGAGATGATAACTGGAAGGGAATAATTTATCAAAGAATAGTGTTTTTGCATAGCATTTTAATTTTCAGCAAAGTTACCTTGACAGATAATTAGCAATATTCAAATCTGTACTTACAGCATTGAAACCTGCCAAATACCTCAGTTATTTAGTATTTCCAACTCAGTACATCATGTTATCTCTAAACTGTACCTCACCAATATTGGATGGTACAATGTATCAGGAAAGTGGCCAATGCAATCAGTACAAATTAATTAAATCAGCAATGTTAACAATAGGGATCAACCGTTAAGGAACTTAAGGTATTTTCAACCTTGTAAGTGGACATAATGTCAGGCAACATAATTGAAGTACAGGGACCAGCGAGCAGTTAATGGAAAATTAAACTGAAGCAAGGGCAAATAGGCAGATATAAATCTGGTCAGTTTTGTGAGCAGTATGCAATATCTAATGGTCATCTTTCTAGAAAAAAAGTCATGATCAAAAGAAAACAAATCCTTTGGGCTAATCTGCCAGAGAAGTTTTCTTAGGTGTGTTTATTATGCACAGTGCATTCAGAAAGTATTCATACTCCTTCACCTTTTCCACATTTTGTTACATTACAGCCTTATTCTAAAATGGAGTAAATTCTTTTTTTTAAATCATCAATCTACACACAATACCCCATAATAAAAAATAAAAAAACTGGTGTTTAGAAATGTTTGCAAAGTAATTTAAAAAAGTAACTGAAATATCACATTTACATAAGTATTCAGACCCTTTACTCAGTACTTTGTTGAGGCACCTTTGGCAGTGATTACAGCCTCAACTCTTCTTGGGTATGACGCTACAAGCTTGGCACACCTGTATTTGGGTAATTTCTCCCATTCTTCTCTGCAGATCCTCTCAAGCTCTGTCAGGTAGGATGGAGAGCATTGATGCACATCTATTTTCAGGTCCCCCCAAAGATGTTTGATCGGGTTCAAGTCCGGGCTCTGGCTGGGCCATTCAAGGACATTCACAGACTTGTCACAAAGCCACTCCTGTGTTGTCTTGGCTGTGTGGTTAGGGTTGTTGTCCTGTTGGAAGGTGAACCTCTGCCCCAGTCTGAGGTCCAGAATGCTCTAGAGCAGGTTTTCATCAAGGATCTCGCTGTACTTTGCTCCGTTCATCTTTCCCTTGATCCTGACTAGTCTCCCAGTTCCAGCCGCAAAAAAACATCCCCACAGCATGATGCTGCCACCACCATACTTCACCATAGGTATGGTATTGGCCAGGTGATGAGCGGTGCCTGGTTTCCTCCAGATGTGACGCTTGGCATTCAGGCCAAAGAGTTAAATCTTGGTTACATGAGACCAGAGTATCTTGTTTCTCATGCCTTTTGGCAAACTCCAAGTGGGCTGTCATGTGCCTTTTACTGAGGAATGGCTTCCGACTGGCCACTCTACCATAAAGGCCGGATTGGTGGAGTGCTGCAGATATAGTTGTCCTTCTGGAAGATTCTCCTATCTCTACAGAGGAACTCTGGAGATCTTTCAGAGAGACCATCGGATTCTTGGTTACCTCCCTGACCAAGGCCCTCCTCCCCGATTGCTCAGTTTGGCTGGGCGGCCAGCTCTATGAAGAGTCCTGGTGGTTCCAAAGTTCTTCCATATAAGAATGATGGAGGCCACTGTGCTCTTTGGGACCTGCAATGCTGCAGAAATTGTTTTATAACCTTCCCCAGATCTGTGTCTCGACACAATCCTGTCTCGGAGGTATACGGACAATTCCTTCGTCTTCATGGCTTGGTTTTTGCTCTGACATGCACTGTCAACTGTGGGACCTTATATAGACAGGTGTGTGCCTTTCCAAATCATGTCCAATCAATTTAATTTACCACTGGTGGACCAGTCAAGTTGTAGAAACATCTCTAGGATAATCAATAGAAACAGGATGAACCCAAGCTCAATTTTGAGTGTCATAGCAAAGAGTCTGAATACTTATGTAAATGTGATATTTCATTTATTTCTTTTTAATTACTTTGCAATCATTTCTAAACACCTGTTTTTGCTTCTTCATTCTGGGTTATTGTGTGTAGATTGATGATTAAAAAAAAAGAGTTTAATCCATTTTAAAATAAGGCTGCAACATAACAAAATGTGGAAAAAGTGGTCTGAATATTTCCTGAATGCACTGTATGTGATTAAGTCATCGCTCCGTGATAAAAGATATGTTTTCTCAAATCTATAACTTCAAAAACATTTTGATTTAAGGTTTTATCAGAAGCAGTAACACAAGAAGCTATGTTTTGCAGCATTGTGTTTGACAACAGCTCTTCCAATTTTATAATCAGCACCTAATATCAATGCTGAAATGTACAAGTTTTTAATGTTAGCTGGTGTTAGAAATAGATTAAAATGGTGTGGATAAAATGGGAGTAAAATGCAAATCCTTTCAAGAACTGAGATCAATAAGTAATGGAGAACTCATCACAAACTGTAAGGATCAAGATGTTAAAATTTTCAGTCACTGCTACTTAAAAGACACGTTTCAATTCATGTATATCATAATATTTAGTGCTATACAACAACATTGTACTTTCAATCAAGTACGTGCCAAAGTATTCAGGAATCATGATCTACCAATGAATAGAAGGAAGAACTATGGTCCAGTTTTTAATTGGTAAACAGTAGCAAAGATGGGCAATTTTGTAGAGCTGTGCACTTTGGACCTTAGGCATGAATCTTCTACATTCAGATATCATTGTCATCTGACTCGAGCATCTTAGGATCCTAAAGTATTTCATGGAGAAAACATCCAATTAAGAACTCCTGTTTGTCATAAGTCAGCAAGAGGTCGATTTTAATAGAATGGTTATGAGAATAAGTTCACAAGAATCATAAAAAAGGACAATAAGAGCTTCTGTGGGATTATATTGAAGAGTATACTGAAAATTAACATTGTTTCCCTTGAGGGTGAGATAGAGGAATTAATAATGGAAAAAAATAAACAAACACAGAATGAATATTTTCTATCCAAAAAAATATCCCAATATTGGCAGAAAATCCAGGGGTGAATAGGCCTGACATATTTTCAAAAAGCAATCATTATCACTCAAGGAAAAGTACACGTCAAACTAATAAAACTAAAGATTGACAAGTCCCCTCAATCTAATGACTTGCATTTGAAAATCTGAAAAGTAGTGGCTGCAACAACAGTCTATGCATTGGTTGTGAGCTACCTGAATCTCCAAGTCCCAACAGAGTGGAAACCTGCAAAGAGAATTCTCCTGGTCAAGAAAGGAGGGGACCTGAAAAAGGAAACAGGCCAAATAGTTAGTGGAAAAAGTGCTGGAATACATCATTAAGGAAGTGATAGCAGGACATTGAGAAAATCATCATACAATCTGGCACAAATGTCATAGTTTCACAAAAAATAAATTATCTCTGACAAATTTACTAGAGTTGTTTGAGGAATTAATAAGCAAGGAAAATTCAAGATTCAAGGCAGTTTATTGTCATGTGTCCCTGATAGGACAATGAAATTCTTGTGTTGCTTCAGCACAACAGAACATAGTAGGCATGACTACAGAACAGATCAGTGTGTCCATATACCATTATATAAATATATACACACATGAATATGGGAAACCAGAATGTTAGTAAAATGCAGTCAATCAGATGCCATATAAAGTATTACTGCATAAGATGTTTATGACATTGAAGATAACATATTTGCATATAGAATGAACTAATAGGAAAGAGAGTCTGGATAAATGGATCATTTGCTAAGGTTCAACTATTTACAATAGGAAGATTAAACAAGAACTTACCAGTTTGAAGTTTGATCTTTATTTTATGAGGAGTTACGATGAGGGATTACGTGAAGAAGACTGCCAGCCCGCATGCGCGTCAACCTTCAAAGTAGCGATGTGAAATCACAGATAACAGTTGTTGAACTGATTATAGGAAGATTCGAGAAACTAGAACTACCATTTGACCTTCATGAGAAGAGGGTTGGGAGCGGAGGGCACGTAATCCTTCATCGTAACTCCTCATAAAATAAAGATTAAACTTCAAACTGGTAAGTTCTCGTTTAATCTTCCTATTTTACTTCGGAGTCACGTGAGTGACTACATGAAGATTTCAAAGCTCTGTCATTTTGTGCCGCGAACACGAGTCCATGCCACACACTGCATTAGTTGACCAGAGTTCATTGAAATGATAATGCACTCAGACATGACATAGCTTTAAAACATGCTGATGCTTTTTAATAAACAAATGATATATAAAAAATAATAGTAACTCCTCATATCCGGGAGTAAACTATAGAACAGAACTTAAAATTGAGTTTGTAAACAGCCCCGGCCTGGCAATGGGTTTGTTATAAAAAGATTGGAATGTTCGCTCATTGGACCATCCTGCAGTCGCTAGGATGTGGTCCAGCGGAACGTCCATAACCCTCGCTGCTGATGTTGTTGCAGCCCTGGGGGAGTGAGATTTGAAAACATCAGTGTCCACTCCTGCACAAGCCAATACACGCCTTAACCACCTGGAGATGGTCTGCACTGATACCTTCTTGTGTGTTTTTTTATAACTAACAAACATTGCCAGTTCAGTGCCTCTAAGGTTCTTACTGGCCTTAAAATACTGTTGTATATGTGTGACCACACACAATCGAAAGTCCATAGGGTATGCCATAAATTCTAGTTTTAGACCTGACACCCCTGGTCTGCTCTGCTTGATTAGCTCATGAATATAAAATGTTATTTTATTGGCAGATGTAACCATTCTGTCCAGCCGCAGTTTATGCAACGACTGGACCTGTTGTGCTGAAACCAGCGCCATGAGCATAATCACTTTAAAAGTGAATTTGACCAAAGACAAGGATGTAACTGGAGCCCACTGCCGAAGCATCGTTAGCACAATGTTGACATCCCATATCTCCGTGTACCTGGGCCTGGGGGATTTGTGTTGAAGATACCCTTCATGAATCTGGATATCAGCGGGTGAGACCCGACAGAGTGGTGTCCCGATCCCAGCAACAAGTATGACGACAAGGCACTCCTGGCACAATTAATGGCACTATAACTCAATTTCTCGTCAAAGAACAATTTTGAGAGAAATTCAAAGACATCAGTTATACGTGCCGTGTCATACATTATGTTGGACTGCGAACAGAACACTTCCCATCTTTTGATATAAGAGATGTACTGCTTCTTGGTACTATCCCTCCAAGCCGTAGTGATCACGTCCACAGTTCAATCTGACAGTCCGAGCCTCAGGAAAGGTCTTCTTAAAATCTGCAATTCAATAAATTGATTCGATCATGCAGCAGATGGCCCTCCCGAGTCACGGGATGATCCAGCAAATTTCTGCGTTTGGAAATAACCATAAATGGTTCTGTTATCATACCCAATATCAGCGGGAACCATTGCTGTGTAGGCCAGTCAGGCACTACCAAAATGCCTGATGCGGAATCTTGCCGGATTTTTTGTAAGCACCGACTGATGAGGCAAAATGAAGGGAATGCATAGATGAACATTCCTCCCCAGTGAAGCGAGAACGCATCTATCGCCACTGCCCCTGGGTCTGGCTCCCATGCAACATACTTCGGTAACTGGTGATTGAGCATAGATGCAAACAAAAATGATATCCGGTGTTCCATACCGAGCAACAATGTCGTTAAACACTTTATGATCCAACATCCATTCTGTGCTGTCATTAAATGTTCGTGACCTGGTGTCCACCACCATATTAAACCTACCTGGCAAATAGGTAGCTGAAATACAAATGTTTCTTTCGATACACCAGTGCCAAATAAGGTTAGCCAATTTATCACAGGATAATGACTTGATTCCACCCATGTGATTAATGTATGCCACGGCTGTAGTGTTGTCAATCTGTAGTTGAACATGCAGATTATGCATATTCCCACAATAAGCTTTCAACCCATATAATGCTCCAAGCATCTCTAGGTAGTTAATACCATGTAACTGAAGAATTGATGATTCCACCCATGTGATTAATGTATGCCATCGCAACTAGTGATGGTATTAGTAGCTCCCCATCCTTGAGCACTAGCATCAGTTTGTAATATAACTGAAGGTTTGCTGACCAAAATGTTACTGGAGCTATGCCAAATATTGGTCATCCACCATTGTAACTCAGAAATAGCTTCAGCAGGTAACCGCATAGGCCTGTTAAAATGACCTAAATGGTATCTGAGTGCTTGCTCCTTTGCACGTTGTAAATTTTGATAATGCAAAGGCCCAAACTGTGCAGCTGGAAAAAACAGCCTCTAATTTGCCAATTATACTGGCTACTTGTCGAATAGATGGTTGTTCCATAACAACAAGGTTGTTGCAGGCTTCTATTAATTCTAATCTCTTGCCACAGGGCAGAGTCACAGACATAGTAATAGAGTTAATGGTAAATCCCAAATAATCAACAACTCTAGATGGTATCAACTTGGATTTAACTGGATGGATGAGAAACCCCAATTTCTCAAACGTGAGTTTTGTGGCTGAAACAGCTAATTCAGCTAATTTCAGAGTTTTCCCTATGATTAGGATATCATCCAAGTATGCCATGACAATTTGATTTTGAGCTCTAAGTAGCCCAAGCACTGGTTTCAATAATTTGGTAAACAATCTGGGGGCTGAAGTTAACCCATTGGGCAACGCATTAAACTGCCACAGTTGCCCCATCCAGCTAAACATTAAAATATCTCTGGTGATCCCTGTAAATGGGTACTGAATAGTATGCATCTTTGAGATCAATGCATGCCATAACGCATCTTTTGGAAATAATCTACCACCAACTTGTAACTGGTCCAAACACCCCATGTTCCGGAAAGAACCAGACCCACCTACCTCCATGGTTACCGGTGGTTCTATGGAAGGCCCAAAGGCCCATGATGCAGGTTCTATTTCCACCCCCGAGGTTTGGTGGGTAGGATTGCTGAAGTGTGCGGATTTCGCATCTTCCACGAGGGCCAGCCTGGGCCTTGGACTAAAAAAAGACCTCTGTCCAGAGAATTCAGCTTTTGAGCTGCCACCAGCTCCAGCGAACGGCTTACTGCTGATGGAAGCGTAGGGATGCTGCTGCCGAAATAGCTGAAAAGGCTAGTTACTGGAGCCTTGATCAGCCCGACAGCATTTGCTTCTTTGTCCAGGTCCTTAACCTGTTTCTGCAGATCTTCTATGAACAGAAAATTTGGCGGCTGAACATTGCTGGCCCTGCACAATCTCGCAAATTTATGGTTCAATGCGGGTCGGATGGCGTTCTTCCGAAGACTGTTTATTTCGAACTGTGCATTGCACATCAACGCCAAGGCATCCTGTTGTACGTCTGATAGGGGTCCCCCATCCACAGACCTGGCGAATGCCGTAATGCCTGACCCCAGCAATTTTAGGATTCCCTGGAGCTTCATCTCCTGGGCTTTGATGCCCCCATCCAATATATCCCCAGTTGGAACTGTTCACAGCCGGCACATTGAGTGAAGCACAATTTGCAGGAGTATGGTACTTAGCGGCTGTTCCCACCATCACCTGTTCCTGCAGCTGGTGTGATGTGAGGTAATTAATGCTTGCAGCTAATTCCTCTTGCAGCGGCTCACCTGTTGGCGAGGGTATCGCGAATTTTGAAGCCATGGCAGGTAATTCCTGTGCCTCACATATGTCGTGCATTCTGGTATGCTCCCCAGACATACCTCCAGATTCCGAGTCAGTCCCTCTTCAGAGTGGGAGACATAGTGCAGCCCTGGAGCAGGCGCTGCCACGGGCCCCCGAGGAGACCTGCGCTGATATAACTCCGTTCCACGAAGAATATCATGATAGAGCATCCTTTCCATAAGGTGCTCCATCCGGGATTATCGCCCGAAGACGCTATCCATTGTAGGAGGCGAACCCTCCTGGCCTGACTTGTACGAGTCAACAGGCCTGTCAGACTTTTTCTTGGCTTTCCCCCCCTTTCGGGGTTGCCAAGGTGCTTTCGGCAAGCACCAAGTCTGAAGTCGCTGACCGCACCATCAGCGACTCGGGTGGCGAAACCGCCGGCCGCCGGCTACCCACACTCCCGCGGTCCTCCGTAGCTGGTTTCCCCACGGCCTATCTGAACTTCGCCCTGGATTTATCCATGATAGTTCGAACTGGAACTCTGTAATCAAGATTTACAACGAACAAAACGACCTCAGAATAAGTTTAAAACTTACCTGTAGGGCTTTTAATCTTACCGCTGGAGGAGTGACACGCCTCCCAGCCAGAACGTGCGCCATGCGTTAGACGTATTGACGCGCATGTGGGCTGGCAGGCTTCTTCACGTAGTCACTCACGTGACACCGAAGTAAAATTCATGTTAGATGAATGGACGAGTATGTCCCAGCCACATTAATTAACAACAGAGTCATGTGGGAAAGTAAATTGTGGGAAGGATACAAAGAGTCAGCTGAAGAAGAAATAAAAAAATAAAAGCCTGGAGATATTGGAAATTTGAAATACAAACAGAAAATTCTGGAAATGCTCAGCAGATCAGGCAGTATCGCTGGAAAGTGAAACATTTTAAACGTTCGTATTAAAGACCCTTCGTCAGAATGAAGTAAAGAATACATGAAGGTTAGGTTAGTGGGCAAATATTTAGTAGATATGGTAATATGTCTATATTTTCACATTAATGAAATTAGCTCCATTGATAGGAAGAATTAATTCATTTCATTCATCATCATTTAAAACATTAGCAACGCAGTGGTGCTGGTTTCCGACGGGAACGGTGATGGACGCACCACACATCTCTGTCCTCCAGTTCCTGCGGACCTCCGCCGCTGGAAGTATAGGATTTTGGTGTGTGTGCTTTATCATCATTCCTTACAATGCTATGTACAACAGTGATCGCAACTTCTACTGAAGTGTGGCTCGCTAGAAGCTCATCTGCCCTTTGACAGATCTTGTTTTTGGTCCTGCTGGGGTTCCACAGCCCCCTTATCACCTGGCAAACTAGGCGGTGGAGACGGTTTAGTCACCGACTATCCGACCATGGAGCAGGTAGCATGGGATTACATGTTACCCGTGGCGGGGGGATCTCCCCCCGACCTGACCAGAGAAGAATTAAAAAGCAGAATATTGTTTAATGGGAGGGAGACTACTGAATGCTGGAACTGTAGGGAGTGCAACCAGAAGTGTCCCACTCATGGTGTAGCAACTGGCTCTGCGACATCCATATAGAGTGTTGACATTCCAATACAGCAGGTAATTAGTAAGCAATTAGAATGTTGCCCTTCACTGCAAGTGGGATGGAGTATTAAAGTAGGGAAAACTCAGTGCCTGCTTATGGTTGAAATTTTGATTTTTGATTTTTGAACTACAATTAATCTATGTCTGATTTAATCTCTAGCTACTGGCGATGGCTCCTTTATAATATTTTATAATAATCCTATGCATTGAGAAGGAAGATGAGGGTTTTATTGGTGAGAAATTCATGGTGCTGCTGGTTTCACGTTAAAATTGGATTGAAAATAATCATACTAACATAAAGCATAACAAGCATTCAAATCCTACATTATTCCAAATTTAGGTTGTTTGTTCAGTTTATCCTGAAACAATAAAATCGCACTGCTCGTGGTGCAAATTTCTATATTTGACTGAATGTATAATTATACCATCAGACAACTGATGGTACCTTGCATAATGTGTATAGACACATCCACTGCACACTCTAACTACAACACCAGCATTGAATTGCTATGGATTTTGTACAACTTAAAAGGTTGCACAGTGTACTTTGGACTGCACTGTGATTGGGTGGTTTGTTGTGTTGTTGCATTAATGTACCTGTTAATCTGCAGCAAACAAGAATTTCATTGTTCTGGTCCTGGTTCTTATGACAATTAAACACTCTTGATTCTTGACCTTTGTGTGATCTATGGAAACAGAGCAATTGACCTGGGTCAGTGGAACAGAGAAAATGTTTAAGCTAGGAAAAAGCTAGCACCCATCTTAAAAGGATAAAAATGTAATGAATATGTTTAACACTAAATACATAGTTTATACTTCTAGCATTGTTCCTCGATTACCATTGAAGATCCTCTGTGCAATCCATGTTCTACATAAGAATGTGTAAAATGTCCTCTTGACAATCTTTTGTAATGTTGTCTGTAGCTGAGAAAGTACCTGCACTTTAGAAGACCTGCTTAACAAACAGATTTACTACTTACAATGGTCGGCAAGCAGTACATCAATGTCACCAACACATTGAGATCAATACATACTTCTTTTGCATTAAACTCTGCACAAGGATCATCCTTTAAGTCACAGCTGCCAAGGAATTAGATTGTGCAGTGGTTGGTTTAATGCTCCAAAGGCCTGAGTGTTGAATCAAACAGCATAAAAACATGATTGTGCCAACATGGGCACATTTAAGCTATCTGTGATTTTGACCGTCCATGATCACAATACCCTTTTGAAACATTATGGGAAAGGTAGAGCCTCCTCCTAATAATGATACTTTCAATTATACTTTATTATCATATGTACCAAGATACAGTGAAATGTTTTATTTTGTATACTACCATGTAGAATCATAGAGCAGACCTCACCGAGGCAGTACACAAGAGTTGCCACGTTTTCTGGCGGTGTAAAAGTTGTAAAAGTTCACCGAACAGACTTACCACCCTGTGCAGACGTGGCGTCGAAGGACGAGAAGCCGATGCAAAGTGGAAGCCAAATAGCTGAACGGAAACGAAGCCGAAACGCCAAATAACCGAAAGTGTACGAAGCCAAAACGCCAACTAACCGAAAAGGTGGGATGCCTCAAAGCAAACTAACAGAAAGGGCGGGACGCCTAAAAGCCAACTAACCGAAAGGGTGGGACGCCTAAAAGCAAACTCACCAAAAGGCCGCTCTGCCGAAACACCAACTCACCGAAAGGCTGCGTCACCTACAAGCCAACTCACCGAATGGCCGCTCTGCTGGAAAGTCAAATAACGGACATGACGTCGCTGGGGGGGGGGGGGGGGGGACGGGACTTGTCAGCGATTGGTCCAGACCCAAGTAATAGGTGACTGGGCACCCTGAATCCGAGCACCAAATTGTAAGCGGCCGAAGGAGCGCATCCCTCGGGACAGCTCCCACTCTCCCACGGCCACGTCCGCCTTGTCTCCCCCATGCGGCCGCACTGTGATGGGCTGTGTGTCTGCAGCGCCGGTTGGAGCATAGGTGTGGGACGGCCCTGGCCGTGGGAGAGTGGGGGCTGTCCCGAGGGATGCGCTCGGGACAGACACCCACCCTCCCGTCTTCCCCGGCCAGTGATGGGATGGATGCGGGGGTCTGGACCAATCGCTGACAAGTCCCGCCCCCCAGAGACGTCATGTCCGACTTTTCGGCAGAGTGGTCATTCGGTGAGTTGGCTTGCAGGTGACGCAGCCAATCGGAGAGTTGGCATTTCGGCAGAGCTGCTCTTCAGTGAGGTTGCTTTTAGGCATCCCACCCTTTCGGTTATTTGACTTCCACTTCTTTGCTTCGGCTTCTCGTCCTTCGATGCCACGTCCGGGTACCGCCACCACACGTGGC
Organism: Malacoraja senta; assembly: GCA_038087875.1. Taxonomy (NCBI): domain Eukaryota; kingdom Metazoa; phylum Chordata; class Chondrichthyes; order Rajiformes; family Rajidae; genus Malacoraja; species Malacoraja senta. Next base: position 33,933,955 of record CM075983.1, read on the forward strand.
AACAGATGATCCCCCACGCCGGGTCCCTCCTTCGTTCTTGGTGGCCCCCTGCCGGGTAGCTGTCAGCGGCGCAGGTCGCCAATGCTCTCAATTGGTCCCTTGCTCTCAACCATCCACCTCGCGATCCACCTCTCGACGATGCTCCCGCAACCCTGAAACGGCCGTCCTGTATCCATCCATCCTGTCATCCGAGCGCTGTGCTGCAACAAACTCCACGTAATCAACACCATGGTCCATGGCCGCCACAGCCTGGAGGGCCGGGCGAAACAGGGCGTCAGCGTGTTGAACTTCCCGGCCACGTGCTGTACGTCCGTCGTGAACTCTGACATAAATGCCAGGTGTCTTTGCTGTCGAGCGGACCAGGAGTCTGACACCTTGGCCAAGGCGAACATTAAGGGCTTGTGGTCACTAAAGGCCATGAACGGCCTGCCCTCCAGGAAGTATCTAAAGTGACAGATGGCCAGGTAATGGGTGAGGAGCTTCCGGTCGAACGCGCTGTAGTTGCGCCCGGGGGGCCTCAGCTGATGGCTCAGAAAAGCTAGTGGCTGCCAGCGGCCATCAATGAGCTGATCCAACACCCCACCCACGGACGTATCGGAGGCGTTTACCATGAGAGCAGTCGAGGCTGTGGCCCGCGGGTGTACTAGCAAGGGGCTTTGGCCAGCGCCTCTTTCACACCGTCAAACGCGGCCTCGGCCTCGGTGGACCACACGAGGTCCCGTGGCTTACCAGCGAGGCACTGAAAGAGGGGCTGCATGATTCTGGCAGCTGCCAGCACGAAACGATGGTAGAACTTAACCATGCCGACAAACTCCTTTGACAGTGAGCGGCCGGGGAAACTGCCGGATAGCCTCTACCTTAGTGGGTAATGGGGTGGCGCCCTGTGAGGTAACGTGTTGCCCCAGGAATAAAATTGTGCGGAGGCCAAACTGGCAATTGGCGGGATTGACTACGAGTCCATGGTCCTGGAGCCGCTGGAACAACGCCTGCAGGTGCGTGAGTTGTTCCTGTTGGGACCGGCTCACAACTAGAATGTCAGCTAAGTAGATGAAAACAAAGTTCAATCCCCTACCCACCATGTCCATCAGTCTCTGGAACGCCTGCGCGAGGTTTTTATGCCGAAAGGCATACGGAGCAACTCAAACAGCCCAAATGGGGTGATGGTGGCGGTCTTTGGGACATCGTCTGGGTGAACAGGGATCTGATAACAACCGCAGACCAGGTCCACCTTTGAAAAAAAGGTAGCTCCTTAAAGATTAGCTGAGAAGTATTTGTGGGATTTGTGGGACAGGGTAGTGGTCTGCGGTCGTAACGGTGTTCAGGCGCCTATAATCCCCGCATGGTCTCCACCCCCCAGATGTTTTAGGGACCATGTGTAATGGGGATGCACATGGTCTACCTGAGCGGCGTACGATCCCCATGTCCTCCATCAGTTTGAATTCTTCCTTGGCGATGCGCAGCTTGTCGGGCGGGTGGAATGATGGTCTCGTGGTGGGGATATGATTCACTACCACGTGCTTGAGGGTTGCAGCATGGAAACGGGGGGTGAGTAGCTCTGGGAACTCTGCGAGCAAGGAGGCACACGAGCCCTCGACCTGAGCCACCACTTTCAGCTGCGGGCTGGGAGGTTCCACAGGTCGTGGGGTCGCGGGGCTGGGGCCCGCAGTTGGAACGAGGCGCCTGCCCCGTACGTCCACCAGGAGTGAAAAAGCCCAAAGGAAGTCAGCGCCCTGCAGCGGCTGGGCCACGTCCGCAAGGGTGAAGGTCCAGTTGTATGGGCGGGAGTCGAAGTTGAGGGATAGGGTCCGCGTGCCATAGGTGCAGATAGTACTACGGTTGGCGGCAGTCTGGACGGGGCCTCACTAGCCAGCACGGGTGTCCAACCCAGTCGGGGGGAGGTATGCTGCGATGGCCCCTGATTCGACCAGGAAACAAAGTCCTGAATGGCGGTCTCGCACGTAGAGGCGGTTGTTTTGGCCGATCGGGACAGCCCTAACTGACGATCGGCCGAGGCGTTTCCCGCAAACATGCAGGGAGGCGGCATCAGCGGGCACCACTGGTGCTTACCCCGGTCTCCGGCAGGCGGCTGTGGCGCGGCGACGGTAGCAGAGGTTCGGGCATCTCTGCGGGTCAGCTGTTCGTCTGGTGTGTAGTACGCCAGGATAGGTGCCGTTGTCAACAGCTCCTTGATCTATGACATTGCCATGTCATGTTCTGATGACCATTCCCACTCTGCTTCCTTGTGGGTCAATCTCCTCAAAGGCTCGAATGTGACCGACAACATTGGCAGGTATCTTGCCAAAGAGTTTACTCTGCCTTGTAATCTTTGGATTTCTGTTGGATTGGTTGGGTTGGGCATCTCTAGGATAGCATGGATCTTCTTCGGATCTGGTTTCAGGCCACGATCTGTGACTATATGTCCTAGAAATGTGATACAAGTCGTTTTCACTACCGACTTCTTCCGGTTCAGCTTAATGCCTCTGTCTCTGCATCGCTGAAGAAGATCTTGCAGTCTTGCATCATGATTCCTTTCTGCATCTTCTCTGGTGTCCCCTGCTCCGAATAAGATGATGTCATCTGCAGCACATTCCACTCCCTTTAATCCTTCTAGGGCTTGTTGCAGCTTCTTCTGGAAGATCTCTGCACTTACCTTCAGTCCAAATGGCAACCTCTTCCAGCGATATCTCCCAAAAGGGGTGTTCATGGTTGTTAGGAAACTGCTCTCCTCATCTAGTTTGCAGTAGAGGTATCCTGACTTCAGATCGAATTTGGAGAAAATGTTCTCCTTGGACAGCTCAGGGATTACATCCTCTAGTCTGTGGATCTCCCTTTTCAGGACTTTGTTGAGGGGTCTAGGATCTACACAGAACCTCAACTCTGTGCTGTTCTTCTTCTCCGAAATGACCAGCCTGCTACACCACCACCGCACTGATTTACACGCAGCGTCTTATCTCTGCGTGCTCACTGACCTGCATACCATTCCTCTCAGGCATGCAGCTAGTCCGGTCGCTGAGCGTTGAATCACTGATTCCTGAAAGCTTTTCAAAGCATTTTTTGCTAATCATCATAGCATCTATTTGATCCACAAATCTTCATTTTCACCGCTGCCAATATGTTTTGATATATGCCTATTTACGAAATAGGAAAGATTTGCACATATTAGACGGAGAAAGATGGCTCCACACACACTTGTGTTGGGATCAAAAGCAGGAATGATTTATTTCCAAGTCAAAGGTCACTGACTGATTTACTGAGCATGTGCGAGATGAATACAGCTCATATGCATAAATTACATGGATATTGTCACAACAGCCAACTCCAATTTGTTAATCCTTGGAATGTACACCTCTGCAAATATAACTTTATTGGAGAAGTACAATTTTAAGAGGACACGTTGCTTACCAGAATAAAATAATGGGAGACATGGTTTGACAGAAGATAGCAAAGGAATACATGTCCAATCTCCACTTGTTCACTGGAACATGAGCGTTACCTCTGAACATTTGATAAAAGTACCTTGCATCCATTTTAAGTGCCAACCCAGCAATAGTTACGTCTTGTGACAATTTATTGAGCCTAATGATTATAAAATCCAGGATTTCAGTTAAAGCTTTACAAAAGGCCAAGAGTTTACTCTTTCAGTTTGAATGCACAATCCAAGTACAAATAATCTCTTGTAGCTGCCAGAAAAACAAAGACTATGACTTATTGGAATATGGAATAATAAGATTTTGGATGAAAACCAGTACCATATGTTGCAGGCACTCATGATGATTTTTCTTTCTTTTTTCTTTAATAATGTTTTTCTTTTTCATTCCTTGTACAGCTGTTGACCTTGATACCATCCTATTACTAAATTAACAGACATTTTTTACATTCATTATGATTATAACACAAGGCAAGTAAAGTTTAATTGCTCACAAACTATACATGCAATTTACCATCTAACAAGCACAATTCTGCAGGTTATAGATATTGCAGTGTATTTTATTAAACACAGAGCCTGTGATCTGGGGTATCAATTAAAATTCTGTGCTTCATCAAGGTACATTAAAGATCCCATGACTGCCTAGCCAATCTTAGTATCTCACACACCTGGCTTACATTATATTACAGGCAACAATGCCAACAATGTATTGCACATTGGTGCACAGATCAATACCAAGATATAGTGGTGTAATGCTACCGGGAGTGTGAAGAAATGCCCTACAAATAATTAGAATAATTTGAAACAGATGGGCAAGCAGCAGGCTCCTAAACCATTTATGGCAAAGAAACTCCAAAAAATAATTACAGATTTTTGTACTCAAAGCATATTATCAAATGGCAAACCTATTATCATATCATCTGATGAAATGCTATCTTTTTTACTTAGAACACAGTTACATGCTGCATGCAAAAGTCATTTATTGTTAATTAGAGATATGTAGTGTGGGGATGGCATTTGTTAAACGGATAGTGATAAGCATTTATATTACCTAGCCTTGGACAACTACATGACTGAAATTGCTTTATTTGCCAAAGGAGCTTTAACCTCAATTGTCAGCCTTGAGAACTAAAATTATTGTTTTCACCTTTCCAGTTTTGGGGTCAAACACAAAATGCTGGAGAAACTCAGCAGGTCAGGCATCATCTAGGGAGGGAATGACGGGCGATGTTTTGGGTTGGGACCCTTCTTCAGTCTGAAGAAGGGTCCCAACCTGAAATGCCAGCCGTCATTCCCTCCACAGATGCCGCCTGAGCTGCAGAGTTTCTCCAGCACCTTGTGTTTTGCTCGAGATTCCAGCATCTGCAATTCCTCGTGTCTTCACTTTTGGGGCCAGTTACCTATTGCATTTACTTAAATGATTTGGTGATAACGGTCAAGGTGAATGGTTATCAAGTTTCATGTTAACATGGTGGAAAGGGTAGAGAGATTGGTTAGTTCATATATTAGGAAATGGTTAGGAGTTCCACGGTGTCTTAGTACGTGACTTTATATGAGAAAGGTATTCTCCATATCATTGTCTAAGCTAACAGAGGAGTTTAAGTGTGTTAAGGTGAGGTTAGAGTTGCAATTATCAGGGAGTAAGGATACTTTAGTAAGCAATCAGGTGCCAAGTGTAACTAGAAGGAGGAAGTGGTACTCAAAGCAGGCAGTAGAAGAAGCACAAGCAGCTCTGGGTCATACAGATATTGCTGGGAGGGTGCAGCAAGGGAAAGGAGGCAGGGCTCAGCACAGGGATCCAGTGTGGAGTAAGGCAGGTCCAACAGAGAGGAGGAAATTTGTTGTACAGCAGGTACATCGGCAGGAGGAAGCAGTGAAATGTGTAAGGGCAGTAGCCCAGGTTAAGCAGGGACAGTGCATGATTTGGGAAAGTGTAGAAAAGAGGTGGTTTAGCTGGAAGGCACTGTGGTGCATGGAGGCGGGTCATGTAAGTTTCCTTATAAGGGCTATTTATGATGTGCTGCCATCACTGCAGAACATCAAACAATGGGTAGGTGGGGATCCGGCGTGTCCCTTGTGTTGAGAGGTGGCAACGTTGAGGCATATTTTATCAGGATGTAGGACTAGTCTTTCTCAGGGTCAGTATACTTGGTGGCATAACCAGGTCTTGAAGTGCATAGCTGCAGCAATTGAGAGGAGGAGAGTACAAGTGAATTCAGTTGGCATCGGGACTGGGAGTGTAGCAATTCATTTTGTCCATGAGGGAGAAAAAGGTAGAGGAGGGAAGTTTGCAGATAGGTATGAGTCAGGCCAGTTACAGGAAGCCAATGATTGGGAGATGCAGGTCGATTTAGGAGGAAAGCTTGTTGTTCCACAGGAAATAATTACAGTAGTACCAGTGAGGCCTGATGTGATGTTATGGTCATTTTATTCAGCATATAGTGTATTTTATAGAACTGACGGTGCCTTAGGAGAACTTAGTGGATGAGACTTATGAAGGGCTTAGATATGTAGAGTTGACAGCAGATGTTGAGCCGAGGATGGAGAGCAAGAGTATGTCCGGTTGAGGTGGGTTGTGGAGGTTTCATAGTGAAATCGACCACGCCGCTATTTGGAGAGCTAGGAATTCGCGGGCAGAGTTTGCGTCAGGCTGCAAAGCAAATGTCAGAGGCAGCAGAGCAAGGCAGTAGGTGGATTTGATGGAGAGGAAATAGTCAGTTGGGGGCAGAAAGGAAACGTATGACATGCAGTATGTGTATTTCTTTGTAATTGTAGTCTGTGCAAGGGTGATATTTGTGATGGTATAAGCTTAATGATGGGCTAGGATCAGTGGAAGATAGGATGCAGGTGTTTAGAATTTGTTAGTGAGCTAATTGGCTGCAGCTTCTTTTATTTAATAGATACTGGTAGAATAGGTGGTGAGAGAAGTTATAGACAATAGGTGCAGGAGTAGGCCATTCAGCCCTTCGAGCCAGCACCGCCATTCAATGTGATCATGGCTGATCATCCCCAATCAGTACCCCGTTCTTGCCTTATCCCCATATCCCCTGACCGCTATTTTTAAGAGCCCTATCTAGCTCTCTCTTGAAAGCATCCAGAGAACCTGCCTCCACCGCCCTCCGAGGCAGAGAATTCCACAGACTCACCACTCTCTGGAAGATTTTTTTTTCCTCGTCTCCGTTCTAAATGGGTTACTCGTTATTCTTAAGCTGTGGCCCCTGGTTCTGGACTCCCCCAACATCGGGAACATGTTTCCTGCCTCTAGCATGTCCAAACCCTTAACAATCTTATAAGTTTCAATGAGATGCCCTCTCATCCTTCTAAACTCCAGAGTGTACAAGCCCAGCTGCTCCATTCTCTCAGCATATGACAGTCCCGCCATCCCGGGAATTAACCTTGTAAACCCACGCTGCACTCCCTCAATAGCAAGAATGTCCTTCCTCAAATTAGGGGACCAAAACTGCACACAATACTCCAGGTGTGGTCTCACTAGGGCTCTGTACAACTGCAGAAGGACCTCTTTGCTCCTATATTCGATTCCTCTTGTTATAAAGGCCAACATGCCATTCGTTTTCTTCACTGCCTGCTGTACCTGCATGCTTACTTTCATAAACTGCTGAACAAGGACCCCCAGATCCCGTTATTAAGGGGGGTTGTTCTGGGATGCCAGAACCAACTGTTGAGCAAACTCGAAGTGTTATGGGCTTAACTCATAGAATCATCAATGAAGGGAGGTGCTCACTTGATAACCCCAATAATATTCTTGCATCTACAGGATTAGTTTTTTTTTTAAAGAGCTAATTAATATGTGGGTATTTGGCAGATAGAGACAAGAGTCAATCGTTTAAATTAAGTTTTATTCGTAATACGTTTAAACTAACGATAGGTCTCACACAACCAACAAAATTGATCCAGCCACAACAGTGGTCTAGAGCGACTGAACGGGCATCACCCAGAAAGCGCGTCAAAACGCAACCCCTCCCAGTGTCACATGCCCGAGGCACCCGACCGCAGGGTTCGACCTGTGAGCACCAGCAGGTGCCGCTACAGGTAGCTTTTTTTGAGGGGTTATTTTGCATATGGAGTTGGTGTATTTAGTTAGATAATACTTTGGTTTTGGGCTTGATTTTCTTAGTTGAGCACTTATCCAGGAGTTATAGCACAAGTATGGTGTGTTTTAATAGTAATTTAGGTAGCTGTTTATTGCATGTTTACATGTTTAATGTTAACCTGTGGGTAGCTGTTTATTGCATATGGAGTTAGTTATTATCTTTAGCATAAGTTAGTATATTCAGCTGGATAGTACTTTGGCTTTGGGCTTGGTTTTCTTAGTCAAGCACTTATCCTGTTGTTATAGTACAAGTATTTTATATTTTAATTGTAATTCTGATAATGATGATTTGGAACTGGGAAAATTGTAAAGGAAGAGCACAATGAATCACAACAATGCCAACAAAATAGGAACAGGGTGGACCAGTGTACTGCATGCTAAAACCACCTGTAAAATATTCTGTCCAAAATAGGGCTGTATTATTTTTTGGCTATTCTTAATAACCATTTGAAAGGAATTAGGGTGCCTATATTGGTAAATAAAGTTTAAGATTCATATTCAGATTTTATTGGCCAGAGGTGGCAGCAAAGAAAAATTCTGATGTAATCCCAAAATTAAAATCTAGTACACATTTATCACAATTATTACAATTAAAGTCTAATCTATGATTGTTTAACTATGATTGTCTATCCATACCCTATTAAGGTACAATATATAATTTGAGACCTCAATTAGTAAAGTAAATCTTCAAAATCATTGGAGGGTCAAGTGTTGACAACTTGCATACAAAATGTTAGTCACAATTTCCAATTTGGCTCAAACCTTTTCGTTGGTTTGCCCTGCTTCCAGAACAAGCCTCGATTTAAAAGAAAGCACAGGCAAATGTATTTCCCCGAGTCCCACTTCCTATATTCATTATGCTTTGATTCATTAAAATATATTTGCTACCAAATATCAATTTATGGACAACATTGTCATCCCTTATCCATCTCAATTATTAATATCCCAATCAGGCAAAAGCAATATTATCTTAAATGAAGGTAGACAAAAATGCTGGAGAATCAGCGGGTGAGGCAGCATCTATGGAGCAAAGGAAATAGGCAACTTTTCGGGTCGAGACCCTTCTTCAGACGGATGTGAGGGTGAGGGGGGCAGGAAGAAGAAAGGAAGAGGCGGAGACAGTGGGCTTAGGGAGAGCTGGGAAGGGGAGGAGAATGCCGGGACTACCTGAAATTGGAGAAGTCAATGTTCATACCGCTGGGGTGTTAACTGCCCAAGCGAAATATGAGGTGCTGCTCCTCCAATTTATGATGGGCCTCACTCTGGCCATGGAGGAGGCCATGGTCCTGGGCCAGAGTGAGGCCCACCGTAAATTGGAGGAGCAGTACCTCATATTTCGCTTGTGCAGTTTACACCCCAGCGGTATGAACATTGACTTCTCCAATTTCAGGTAGTCCCGACTTTCTCCGCCCCTTCCCAGCTCTCCCTAAGCCCACTGTCTCCGCCTCTTCCTTTCTTCTTCCCGCCCCACCCTCACATCAGTCTGAAGAAGGGTCTCGACACGAAACATTGCCTATTTCCTTCGCTCCATAGATGCTGCCTCACCCGCTGAGTTTCTCCAACATTTTTGTCCACCTTCGATTTTCCAGCATCTGCAGTTCCTTCTTAAACATTATCTTAAGTGAATTCAGTTTATTTTTTATCTGGATTAAGCAGTAAACTGATTTTTTTTAAATCCTCTCCTTTCCCCATACTCTGCTTTTTTTTTTCCATCTGCCCACTTTAATCATGCCTCTCCTCAACTTCAGTTTGCATTATTCCTTATGCAGATTTTATTAAATTCTTCATGAAAAATCATGTAAACTAAATGCATTACACTTCCTTTATTGATTCTCTGTCTCTGTTTAAGCTAAGAGGCTCTTGAAGCATGGCTTGGCCTTTATAAACCACTGTTTACCAGATGATTGCTTCATCTTTCTCCAAATGCTCAGCGATTATCCCCCGCATTAGAGACTCCAGTAGTTCATCAACAAAAGTGTAAATCCACCATAATTTTTCCAAGTTATCTTCATCTCATTCTCTGATGAGTTGACTTTCTGTTTTTGAACCCTCAGGGTTATGGAATGAATCTTTTTAGTGGTTTTCAAATGGTAAACATGTCACATCAGTAACAAGGGGCATAGAGTTAGAATTATCGATAAAAGAATGAAGAAATCATAAACATTATTTTTGCACCTGGAAGGTTAGTGGATGATGGACTAAACTAACTTTTCAGAGACATTAGTAAGCCTTCTTGCATGGCTGCCTTCATTGGGGATTTTCTGTATCTCTCGGCAGCTCTTTTACCATGTTTTTGTCTGATCAAATCCACTATAACGTATAACATTAGTACCTCCACCAATGTAAAGCACTTAGGTCAACGAGAGTTGTTTTTTAAATGTGCTATAGAAATAAAAGTGACGACTTGACTATCATTAAGGCAGAGATCACTGCACATTACGCTGATGTATTAAAATATATTTAAAAATCTGCAACAGTAATTTTGTTTGTTTTATTCTTTTAGCTGTTTGGGATCAAGGTATCGCTGGCAAGACCAGTGTCTATTTTCTGTACCCAAGTGCCCTTCAGAAGAAATTGGTCACCTTATTTTACCAGTGCATTCCTTATAGAGACAGTACCCCAAGAATGACATTCTTGGGGGTGGCGGCTTCAGTTTGGAAGATGCTGCCTAAAAGTCTAGATGAGTAAAACTGGAGTGCATTTTGTTGATGGCACACTCAACAGTCACAGGGCAGGGGTTGTGGAGGGAATTCCTAAGGAAATCGACAGGGATGGTAGTGAGATCAGAAACAGGTAAGTTGATATTCTAGGGCATGTAGGTATTAAGAAAGAGGTGTTGCATTATTTGAAGATCATTAATGTAGATAAATCCCCAGCGTCTGATAGGATCAATCCCAGGATAACGAGGGAGGTACAGCAGTAGAATATTGGGGCCCTGACAAAGGTGTTTGTATCCTCATTAGTTATAGACAAGGTCCCATCTGAAAAATAGCCAATGTTGTTCCTTTATTTAAGGAGGGCATGGGAACAATCTAGTGAGCCTTACATCTGTATAGAATACTATATATCTGCTGCATGGCAGAAGGCTCCTAGACCTCTGCAGCCTGGAGGGGGGAAGCCACCAAGCCACCCCCTGCTTGTCCCCCACGGCCGAAAGCAGGACCGGTGGACCACGGCCTCCAGGAGGGAAGCCACCAGCCCCTGCTCATCCACCGAGACCAGAAAGATGGAGCCAGTCATGATGACGACAACAGATGCGACGGGTGAGGTGCAAAGCTGATAGGAGGGGGAACCGGGGTCAGGCCTACTGTGCCCTCAAGGTTGGGAGGTGCCCCTCGGGCAGAAAGGTGGACAGGCAAGGAGCAATTACATACTTGATACGAGTATATAAAATGATAAGCATAGATAAGGTAGACATTCTGAACCTTTCTCAGGATTGAAATGTCCAACACCAGAGTGCACAGCTATAAGATGAGAGGGGAAAATTGAATGGACATGTGCAGGGCAATTATTGTTTAAACAGAGTGGTTGGGGCTTGGAACGCTTTGCCGGGGGTGGAAAGTCTCCACTATTGTCCCTGTATCCATAAATACAAGGATTACTGGTCTTATTAACGACAGGCCTGTCGCGCTGACCTCTGTAGTCATGAAGACCCTTGAAAGACTTGTGCTGGCCCAGCTGAAAAATATCATAAACTCCCTGCTGGACCCTCTGCAGTTTGCATACCGGGCCAATAGATCAGTGGATGACACAGTCAACCTAGGCCTGCATTTCATCCTCCAGCCCCTAGACCACCAGGGGACCTATGCAAGAATTTTGTTTGTGGATTTTAGCTCTCCATTCAACACCATTGTGCCAGAGCTACTACACTCCAAACTCTCCCAGTTGACTGTGCCTGAACCCCTCTGTCAGTGGATCACCAACTTGCTGACAGACAGGAAGCAGCATGTGAGGCTGGGAAAGCACATCTCGGACCCGCAGACCCTCAGCATAGGAGCACCGCAAGGCTGCGTACTCTTCCCTCTCCTTTACTCTCTCTACACCAACGCCTACACCTCCACAGACTCCTCTGTCAAGCTTCTCAAGTTTGCGGATGACACAACCCTGATTGGAATGATTCAGGATGGGGTGGTATCTGCCTACAGACAGGAAGTGATTCAGTTGGCGTCCTGGCGCCTTCGTAACAACCTGAAGTTCAATCGTCTTAAGACAGTGGAATTGATAGTAGACTTTAGGAGCTCCTCCCCTCGCCTCCCACCACTCACCATCAACAACACCAGTCACATCTTTGGAGTCCTTTAGATTCCTTGGAACCATCAACTCCAAGGACCTTAAATGCGGGGGCCACCATCGACTCGACAGTCATAAAGACTGTACTTTATAAGAAAGGAAACATACACAATCTGCCACAGGCAATGATGGTCCAATTCTAGACTGCCATCATAGAGTCTGTCCTCACCATCTCCATCATGGTCTCAGCCACCAAGCACGATATCCGGAGGCTGCAGCGAATCGTTCGATCAGCGGAGAAGGTTGTTGGCTTCAACCTTCCCTCCATTGACGAACTGTACACTGCAAGGACCAGGAAGCGAGCGAGTAAGGCCCCTCTCACTCTGGCCACAAAGTCTTTGAACCACTTCTCTCTGGAAGGCGACTCCAGACTGTCAAAGCCACCACAATCAGACATAAAAAGAGCTTTTTCCCCCATGAGCAGTAGCTCTACTCAATAACCAAAAGTCCGTAGCCTCCTTTTGCTCTGGTATTTTATTTCATTCACATGTTTAAACTATAATGTTTTATTCTTAATGTTTTAATGGTTTATGTTTTATTCTTAATGGTTTACTGTATGTCGTGTTGTTACTTGCGAGCGGAGCACCAAGGCACATTACTTTCATGTGGCCAATAAATGTATTCATTCAATCATTTGTTCATTAATTATGAGGCTTTTAGATAGGCACATGAAAGTGCAGGGAATAGAGGGATATGGATCATGTACAGGCTAATGGGATCAGTTTCACTTGGCATCATGCTCGGTACAAACATTGTGGCTGAAGGGCCTGTTCCTTTGCTGTAGTGTGCTGTGTTCTCGGAGAGGACCAAATGCAATAAATGAGATTGGAGGAGATGCTCATAAATCTCTGCCTCATTCACAAAAACTCTTTGGATCCCTGTATGGTGGTGAGGGAAGAGGTGTTGACACAAGTATTGCACCTCATACCACTGCAGGGAAATTGCCAGATGACAGTGAGTGTGGGTGGAGAGAGATGAACTGACTAGGGAGTCATGGAGAGTGTGGTCCCTGCAAAAAGTGGAAAGAGGGGCAGACGAGAGGTGATGGAGACAGATTTAGAAAATGCAGAGAAGTGTCATACATGGCCCAATGAATTTAATCAAGAGTCAAGAGTCAAGTGGGTTTTATTATCATATGTCGCAGATAGAACAATGCAGTTCTTACTTGCTGCAGCACAACAGAATATGTAAACATAGTACACTGTAAATAATATGATAAACGAGAGAGAAAAAAAGTTCAGTGTGTATATTTACACATACTCACATATATTTATTTATATATATATATACTCAAAAACAAACAATAATAGTGCAATAATAATATTAATATTCTATTGTAGTTCAGAGCTTATATGAGGTTGTTGTGTTTAGTAGCCTGATGGCTGTAGGGAAGAAGCTGTTCCTGAACCTGGACGTTACACTTTTCAGGCTCCTGTACTATCTCTCCGATGGCAGTGGTGTGATGAGTGTGTGGCCAGGATGGTGTGGGTCTCTGATGATGTTGGCTGCCCTTTTGAGGCAGTGACTCCGATAAATCCCTTCGATGGTGAGGAGGTCAGAGCCAGTGATGGACTGGGAAGTGTTCACAACTTTTTGCAGTCTTTTCAGCTCCTGGACATTCAAGTTGCCGAACCAGGCCATGAAGCCACAGTTACTGCGCCCGTGGGCCCTCTGTCCCGACCCACGCTCGGGGTGTCCCAGACCCACATGCAGTAGCCGCCCTCGACCATGCTATTCCTTCCTCTGGTTCTGGGGGGGGGGGGTCCTGTGGCGGCAGCCTATACACGGGCCACTTATGCTCGAACCCTCGTCAGGAAGTACGAGGGCGGGCACGTGACGTCATGGGCTAGAGGGAGTGTCCTGGTACTTAAGGTCATCTCACCTCGAGACCACCAGGTGTTCAACCGGTAGCTGAGCCTGAGGGAACAACCTCGCTCAGCTTCAGCACCAACCTAACGTGTCGACCCTTGAATAAACAACTGTTTGAACCGGCCTGACGTCTCCTCTTTATTCACCACGTTTGGTGCCGCTACAATCTGTTGTTATTTAGACAATGGGATTGTCACTTGTGAAACTGAACAATGAGAGTCACGTTACTCACCCAGATCTCAATCTATGCTGGTCTGAGTTCACTCTGGGAATAGCAGGACATAATTCCTTAAGATCCATCATCCTAGAAATGTCAAATCTATTCGTAAAGGAGACAGTAAATGGGGAAGAAATTAATGGATCATAGTATTAGTGTAAGTGGGTGCTTGATGCTCAGTGCAGGCTTAATGCACCTAATGGCATTTTCCATGATGTACAGCGTTACGATGACTTATTCTAATTCCCCGGAGAGAAGAGTACAAATAGATACACAAATTTTACTTTAGGAAACCAGCGGATACTTCACTCACCTGATGCTGGTCAAGGTCAAAGATTGAAGAATGACAATGTGTAAGAAGGAACTGCAGATGCTGATTTAAACCAGAGATACAAAAAAAGCTGAAGTTACTCAGCAGGACAGGCAACATCTCTGAAGAGAAGGAATGGGTAACGTTTCGGGTCGAGAAGAATGATAAGTTTGACTGATGCACGAGCTGAAAGACAGGAAGCACAATTTTAGTTTTAAGCCTATTGGAAGTGTATTTTTTTAAATAGGAAATTTCTGCTAAAACTGTTAGTATGATTGTCTCCCTCAAATGTGAAAAGAGTTTGTGCATTTTCCAATTATAATCTGAGTAATTTTCTCCTCCCTTTGACCCAATGAGTCCACGCCAACCATCGATCACCCATCCACACTAGTTCCATGTTATCCCGGTTTAATATCCAGTCCCTACACATTAGGGACATTTTAAAGAGGCCAATTACCTTACAAACCTGCACGTTTTTGGAATGTGGGAGATAAACCGGAATACCTGGAGGAAACCCAAGTGATCCAGCTGTGCCACACTGTATGCCATTGTACCGCTCTGATGCATGCAAGGCAGACTTGGTGAATGATTGCCAAAGTGAATACCCATTTCTATTCATTTAGCCCAGGAAAATGACTCAGTTTATAATTGGGAAATGCACAATCAACTGTTTTCACATCTGAGGGAGACAAATATTCTTACATACCAATTATACTAACCATTTTAGCAGTAATTTCCTATTAAAAAATACACTTGCTGTCACGGATTTCAGCGGCTAAAATACGTCACAAATATTCCAAATATGAATGAATATTTACCTTAATATACAATTACCTTTCAGAATCATCAATTATACAGAAATGTGAATAGCATAAAGTATAACTGATATTTTCCAGTATATTGGCAGTGATAAACAGCAAAGAACATATCACCCAGAAAGTAATGTAATTTTTTTGTAACTTCATAGCCAGATTAAGAAAGCAAGAATCTAGTTGGATAACAGAACATCAATAGATTTGAAATGGTCATTTCCTATTCAGACTAAAATGCAATATTTTGTTGCTTTGCAACATGTCTACAAATGGCAGTAATAAAAACTCCCGTTTCACATACTGGAATTAAATCATTAGAACATTTTTGGGGTATTATTATTTAGCTCTGTCCATCTTTGAAATAGAGCATTAATTATAATCAGCCGATTATTAAATGCCTTTGAGATTGACAAGTATCCAAGGTTAAACTTGTATCTCGAAGTGAATTGTTTCATTGATCGCAAGGATTGCAACTGAGCAAAATAAAATGTAAAGTTTCACCTTTTCATCTGTAGTTCTGAACAGAGAAATGAAGCCATTCATTTGGAAATGTAACCTTTGTGCGAATGCATGAAATTGTTGAAAATGTTATAATGCCTGATGCCTGAATAGGATCATATCAGACACAGGTTTAGAAGAGAACGCCTCAGTGTTAGGACCTTGTGATTGGCATTTTAAGATTATTTTATTTTCAGCATACATAATATAATCTTCCTATCCCAAATGCAACTAATATGATTGTAAACTTTCAAATCTGTTTGGAATTTATTTGGTGCTTAGGTAAAGACATTTGACGCGCTACTAATGCATTTCAAAACACTATTGTGAATGCTCCTCAGGTCAGAAACAAGAATTCCACAGCTTGGACCAGATTATAGAAAAGCTGTTTTGTGAACAAAATCACAGTATAAAATGCATTGTAAAGGTTTAAGAGAAAACTGAGCAGTAGCCTTTGAACTCTGTTAGCAGCAAGAAAATAAAATCATGTAGACTGAAGAGATAACAATAAATTTGAATGCTCAATGGCATTTGGGGATTCTTTGATACACTTGTGAGCACTTCTGTTGATTCAAGATAAAACTCTGCCTCTGATCTTCTGGGAATACCTGTGCAGACTGCAAAGATTATGATTGCCTCCAACCATACTCTTCTCAGTAGCTTCACAGATGCACAAATTTCCGTGAAGGACCTATCCATGTCACCTTTAACTGTGTCCAAATAACATGTTAAGTTTACAAGGATTCCCAACATGAATGAGTCGTGTGATACAATCTGATGAAAAGGGTGCATCTTGTCTGTTGCAGGTACTGTGTGTTAAACAGTATACAGAATTAGGAACCAATCTGTGTAAACAGTTAACAAATCAACATGTTTCCCTAATTTGATATCTGTACCTATCCCATCTATTTTTTTAAAAATAATTTCAAGTTGTTAATCAACAAAGTATAATTAACTTCACTTATCCATGTTTTGTTAGTACATATTTGCATTCCACCTTAACATGTCTAGTTTCTGGTTATTGACACCACTGTTGCTGGGTAAATAAAGGATAATAAGTCAGAGTATATGACATCTGACTGAATGGTACTAGGACATCAACCTTGCTATCAGCGTTGGTAAAATCAAGGAATGGTTTGTTGACTTTAGAAGAGGAAGGCGAAGGATTCACAAACCTGACTTCATCGATGGGTCGGTGGTGGAGAGACTCAAAAACCTCAAGTTCCAGTGCATGCATATCTCTGAAGATCTGTCCTAGACCCAGCATATTGATGTAATCATAAAGAAAACCGATCAACATCTCTACCTCAGGAGATTGAGGAGATTCAATATGTTGACTAATAGTCTCTTGAACCTCTACAGGTGTACGGTTGAGAACATTTTGACTAGTTGCCTCACAGCCTGATTCGGTAACTCAAATGCCCAGAAACAAAGGAGATTACAAAAAGTGGTGAACACTGCCTGTGCCATAATGGGTACTGATCTCCCCACCATCAAAGAGACCTATTGGAGGCACTGCCTCAAAAAGACAGCCAGCAACACCAAAGCCCTGGCCATGCTCTTATTTTATTCCTGCCATTGGGAAGAAGGTATAGCAGTATGAAAACTTATGTATAGGTTCAGGAGCAGCTTCTTCCCAACAACCCATCAGGCTATTGAACACTACAAAACTTAAACTAAATGCTTAATTATGAATTGCTTTGGTTACACTTGGGACTTGTTTTGCACTATGTTGCTTGTTTTTATACATTGAACTTCTTCATTTGTTTATTATGGTGTCTGCTGACTTCTAGATTTACATATCTGTTGCGTGACTGCAAGTAAGAATTTCATTGTTCTGCTTTGGGATATATGACAATATAACACTCTTAACTCTTGACTATTTTGCCAGGAAATTGCTAAAGATACAAGTTGATAATGGGTGCAGAGTGAACAAAATGGCTGAGTCTTTGTGAACAATGGCGGTGTATCGCCACGTTGCAGCACATGGATCATCAGTGCATCCCTCTAACTGTGAAATTTGAGGAATGAGTGGATGAAGTTCTATGAAAGAAGCAAATTTGAGTGCATGAACTCTATGCCTAATCAGATCCAGGAAAGGAAACATAAAGGAAGTAGAAGTAAAAACAATAAAGAGAACAAATGGGGAAAATAGGAGGCAAAGAAAATAAAGGAGAAAAAACAATACAGACTTAATTCTGTTTACTGCATGAAGAAATGAAATGCCTCACTCAAAACGTGATAAAACCTCTCAGAAACCGAAGGGATATTGAAAAAAATGCAATTCTCAGAATCTAACAGGCATTGAGCATTTGAACATTGGCTTACAGATCCACATTCATTCACTATTTTTGTTTTCCTTTTGATTTCCTAGCACTTATATTGAATGCAACCCAAGGGACTTAGCGGCAGAGTGTTGAGATCCCAGCTCTGACTGCTAACAGTGATGTGACAAATGCCAGATAATCACCAGATATCTCAGCAAACAAGTAATTGTGTCTTGAAAATGCATGTCTGATCAGTACTCACCAGCTGGTTCATTCTGATTGATTGTAATGTGCAGTGTTCTGCACAACACAGTGCATTACCAAGGATTTGCCCTTCAAGCCGAACAATGAACAACATTCTCTTTTGAATAACAGAGGAGATGGAAGGCAATACAGATCATGCACCACCAGTGGCAGAATACCCCTGCTGTGTCATGTTTAATTAGGTTCAAACTAAATCCATGCAGTTTTTACTTCTACATCCTTCCCATAATGCAATGAACACAACCATTCTGCAGAATGCTAAAGCTGTCTTAGACAACCACTTTGGTCCATCTATAATTAATTCATTCTAAGCTCACCCAGTCTAGTTTCAGTCAATAAAATACTGAATCAAGCACTTGAGCAACTAAACTTTATTTTGGATAACGCAACACAAATTCCCCTATACAATACTTAACCACCGTGGGTTTGATCCTTGTATCTGCTTGGCCAAGCCCTTCCAGCCTCGTGCAAGCAGAGACTCTCCTAAAGGTCACGCAGTCCCAAGCGTTCTTCCCGAAGATCGACATCCGAACTCATGGGAGCTACCTATTATAGGTCCCCGAACCTTGAGAGGCCAAACCAAATGGGGGTGGATTCTGTACAGTCGAATAACACATATTGATTACAACAGTACATGATGGACAGTTCCCCAACCCAATAACATAGTAACTAATACATTGTATTTGAAAGGAGCTTCTAGAAAGAAGCTAACACAGATGAATAATGTAACATGTGCCTTGAGATTCAGACAATCCAGTCAAAGCTCAACATTTCAACCAATCAACAACTATCCAAATAAGGCTTTGCAACATTATTTAAACTATGTATATCGGTTTTGCATTGACCCAATTAGTTCTATACATTTTACACCTCATTGTAAGGCTACTGCAGATGTACCATTCTTTCTCTGCAGATCTCATCTAGGCCACAGACAAACTGGCACCATTCAGCAGCTTGTCTCAGTTCTGCAAAGGCACATTTAACTTGACCAAAAAGGCCATCAGCCCTTACACAATTTTAATACCATGGCTGCTCCAATTTAGCCTGGATTAACATTCCTTCCTTTTATCATATATGATAAACCATCATTTATGATAACCTAATAATCAGATAATCAGATAATACATGGGTGACTATTGCATTATCAATCTATTAACAACAACAAGATTATGATGTCTCATCCCAGAATCTCATCAAGCTTCCTGAGTTTTAGTGGGCGCGAATCCCATCCATCCGCATTGTCAATCCCTCTGTACTCCATCCATGGTTGAACCTATAATTCCTGAAAAACTTGGGACAAAGCAAGTTACCATTCATGCACTAATGCTTTCCCATACATTACTATTCTGTCAGTCACAATCCCTTTTTCTGTTTACTATCACTATTCTATTCCATAATATAATCTTTCCTATCCAAGGATCAACACTAATCAGCCCTCTCCATATTCAGACAATGTTCTGCAATGTATATCTGATAATGGTTTCGCATATAAATTTCAGCTGGGTTCAGTTCAGATTTCCCTACAGGCGTGACTCTTATTTAAAGCAAACCATAAGGCATGTTTCAATTCAACCAAATTCAGTCTCAGCCTTCAATATAATATTTTGAGTTTTAGGATCCGTCTCACCCTCTTCATTCCACAGCTTGTGGTCAATTACACAATTCAATCCAATCCCTGTGGAATTCCCAGCTGTTCAAATTTAATCAACTAATTTCCATACGTTGTCAATTTTATTATAAGACCAATTAAGAATGTCGAATCTAGGGACAATTTCTTTACACCTTGATAATAGGAGCCGCTTTACTATCAAGGGTTAGACAAATTTAGATCCACCGGTCAAATACATCGACTCTGAGACAAGTACCCATTCCCCTATTATTTCTTCTAATTTAATACGACTTCCCCCCCAGTAACTCTTTCTTAGGCGGTTCACTTTGGTTTCTCGAAATGGGGTTCTGCTATTCACATTTCCTCTTTCTTACTATTTCAATGCCAATGGGAACATTTCAATGTTCCCTGAATATCCCTCCATTTTACCAGATCTGCCCAAGTTCCAACCTTCCCTGATGTTCTTTGACTAATCCTTCCCATCTTTGGCTGCCTGTCTGGGGATGAAACAATAATAATACCAAGTTAATAATCAGATTTTAAATACTCCTAAGCCAGATCTCATGAGTCAGTTCCAAATCTCAAGCTTTCAAGTCCTTCCAATTCATCACCATACAATTTAGAGATCAAATTCAGAATTTTGTCAATTTATTTCTAATGACTAGAATTTAGGCCCAAAGTAGGTGTCCCCGAACCACAGAGGAGTATTTATTTTCAAATCTAATTTGTTCTAATTGGTGCTTGCCCCAAAAATCTTCAGAGGTTGTTTGTATTTCTTTAGAGAGTTTCAGATGTTGTTCTTTTCTTTTCCCTTCACTGGTGTCAAACATATGGTATGTTAAAGTTGGCCACTAGGGTAGGTGTCTTCTTCTTCTTTCTCGATGTTAGTTCCAAAGGAGTAGGAATACCGAGGAGTAGCCTTCTTTATTTGTTGACCTTTCCCAGGTTGTATACTAAAGGAACAGGACAGTATAATTTATTCTTTGTTGTTGGTCTTTGTCTCTGGGGAGCTAACTGGATGGAGATAATGGCTACACATCCTACCTGAGCTGTGTCTTCTGCCCTTTCTTAAGGGTCCACATACTCTTTACCTCACTCCCCAGATAGTGGCATGTTGTAAGTAACACTGTCCTGCAGGCACAACAACTTTATAACAAGTTATGCCCCTGTCCCACTTAGGAAACCTGAACGGAAACCTCTGGTGACCTTGCACCCCAACCAAGGTTTCCATGAGTCGCCAGAGGTTTTGGTCACTCGCCTGGAAAAGGGAGAGAAGGGGAGAGAAGGGGGAGGAGAAGGAGTGGAGACAGTTTTAAGAAGTTTATTAAAGTTTAGCAGGCATTTTACCTTCCGGCGGATCTACTAGGTCCTGATAACTCCAATGAGCCAATCAAAATGGCCGGTCAGCGAAGGAGATTGCCTTTGACTGCCTGTAAGTAAATAGCGACCCCACTCCACTGGCTTTGATCTAACGGCAACATATTTTTAGTTGAGGCCAGTTTTGATTTTGTTGAAATAATCGAAGGAACATAGAAGAAGCCACGACCACGCGGAAACCACTTTCGACCATTAGGGAGAGTGACCAAAACCTCCGGGAACCTCATGGAAATCTTGGGTGGTCACCAGAGGTTTCCAGAGGTTTCCATTCAGGTTTCCTAAGTGGGACAGGGGCATTAGTACAATGGATCCTATCCCTACTCCCATACCTCCTTGGCAATAAATTCATTTCTTCTTTCCCTAGTGCCAGTTTAGTTTACTTCAGTTCTTATCCTTTTTGACACCAGCTACTTTGTCTCTATTTTTGTATTCCTTCCTTTTGGTGAAGTTTGTCAATCCCAATCAGTTTATTTGTAACTCTCCTCCTGGGATTTGAAAGGGGCGGTGTTCTTTCTTGTTCTGATAATTTATTATTATTTTCCTTGGGCCGTCTTAATGTCATGAGGATACCTTCAGATTTCATCTTTTAGGCTTTGAGGCAAGGGTCATCTTACTTTGGACTAGCTGGCAGATCAGGCCTCCAATGGATTTGGCTGCCAGAATGCTTGGTTCCCTGCCCCCTGGTCCTCTGGCCAGTGTTCACTTCCTCTATCGTCAGGGTCCCAAGTATCCCTATAACATCTAGGGATCCACTGAATTCTTAGACCCTGTGACCCTCTTCTTTGATCCCCTTCCTCCTCTATGTTCACTCATAGGGCAAGCTCTGCTCCACATTCAAGTTCAAGAGAGTTTATTGTCATGTGTCCCAGATAGGACAATGAAATTCTTGGTTTGATTCAGCACAACAGAATATTGTAGGCATAAATAAATACAGAACAGATCAGTGTGTCCATATACCATTGAATATATATATACACACATAAATCCAGTGTCCCGTTTCTCCGTAAACATAGCATTGGTCAGGCCTCACATTTCTATAACCTCTCTAACTAAATTGAGGGCAAGTAAGCTCTCGAATAGGCAGGTCCGTGAGGTAATCAGGAGGGATCCATGCCTTAAATTCTTCCTCTTCCTTCGATGTCACTCCCAGTTTCTGTGTTATTTTTACTGGTCTCTGGAGGGATTTAGTTGTTGTCGAACCAGGTTGCACTAGAGCGGGGACATCTGTAGCCCGGGGTAGTCTGCACCTACTGCAGTGTCTAATTCTAAAGGCAGAGTAGGCAGCTTCCTACTATGGAATTGCCTACGGGGAATTTGCTCCATTTCCATAATATCGGGGATTTGTTCTGATCTTATAACTTTAGCGATATCAGGACCAGCTATTTCACAGCCCACAACTGTCTCACCCTCAAAGAAACTGCTCTTTCTGCTAGTGGATTCTCTATACTTTAGCAATGATTCCTTTACTTCTCCAGTTGGTCTTTTAATTAATTTCAGCACCCACTTCTGAGGAACCTTCTTTCTAGCTCCCTGATCCTCCACACTATTCTCTGCTGGTGAAGCAATCGTCGGAGCTAGAGAATCCTCTCCCGATTTCCCTGCTATGGATTTCAATTTAGTGGGTGTAGTCGAAGATGCCACTGACTCCACCGGAGCGCCCTGTTTGCAAACTGTGCAAGGTGTTTTAGAACTAAGAACATGAGAAGGCTGAGAGGAATGCTGCGACTCTATTCCAAAAAAGTCTGCCCATTTTTTAAAATATTGGGCTTCTCTCCCCTCGAGATCCATGCTAACCCCACTGTGCTTTAACTAAATTTGATGAGTTTAACTTCAGTCAGCAACTCCCCTTTAAGAGCCATCATAGTCGTTTCCCCTTTAAAAGTCGGTGCTGTTTCCTGCTCCTGCTGCTGAATTTCAATGTCTCTCTCTCTCTCTCTCTCTCTTCCGAAATACCTAGAGAAGGACCAGCTCTCTTCCTCCATCCTCATCCTCAGCTTTGAAGCTGCCATTCTTAATGCAGAAAGCAGAACGACTTCTTTAGTTACCTTCCTTTCGGTATAAAACATCTTCCATAATTGAATGAGTTTGTTCCCTTCATCACTATCCCTATCTCGCCTAATAATTTTCTCCATGTAGGTTATTCCTGTTACAGACTTTGGGCCACCCATCGGCCAAAGTTCATTTCCTAAGACTTTATTTAATTTCCCCGAAAATTCCCTTAGTCTTTCTGAGGAATCTTATCGCAGATTATTCTCAATGGACTTCCGGAAATGTTTGTTAGATCCTTCTCTAGCCTATTTCGCATTCTCTTACAATAGACACAATACAGATATGTTTCAAGACAATCACACCTCCTCTACACTCGCTCCTCTCTTTCAGTGTCCAAGGCCACTGAGATCGATTTCACACAATAGCCAACGTTTAACAGATTCACACCTCTCTCACACAATCGTACATTCAATTTTATTCAATCGCTAGTCAATTGTTTTCTTCAATCGCTCATATCGATCACTCTACTCAATCGCTCTTCAGTTGTTCTACTCAATTACCCTCCAATCGCACACTCAACTTTCTTATAAATTCAATCTTATTCACAATCACCCTTTCAATTTTCAACCTGTAAACAAAGAATCTCCAGACCCCCAAACTAAGGTGTTTAATATTTAAATCTTCTAGCAGCAATCTCTCCCACTCAAAACCCCTTGAATTAACAAAGACAGACAAAATCGAACCACGCAAGCAAAACTATACTTAAACAAGAAACTATTCCCCCCAATTATAAGTAGACAAAAACACACCACAATATAAACGACAAGCATCACCTTATTATGACGATGAATCACGCACTGTAATAAATCCTCCTCATGGCGTACTCGGTCAATGGAACGATCCTTCCCCTGACACAGCGATCGAAAGAATACGAACCCTGATCGATCCACTCTAACAATACTGACAATCCCGATTTAAACAAATCCCATATATTTAATTTAAACGCACTTTTCCAAAATCCTTAAGCACTGACACAATCAATACAAGTAGCGGTTCGCGATCTTAACACACTCCCAATATTTTTTACACATTACAAAGTATTTATACAGTTCGGATCCGATAAAGATATACACTTTACAATACACTATAGTCACAACACGCTAGTGCACAATTCACAAACACTTGATTTCAATTCTGCATTGCGCTGTTATCAACCAGTGATCCTCTTCCTCTGATCCCGAAGATTTTCCCCTTCCTAGGGTACTCTTTGCTGAGTGGTACTACTTCTTAATTGACTACTTTTCCTCCTTCAGATACTTTTCCTCCTGCTAAGACTGGACTTCTATTGGGGGACCTCTATCCCTCCACTCTAAGTTCTCAGAATTAGGGGTACTTTTTCCCATCTGGTTACTTTTCACCAAAAAATCAGGTTCCCTTCTCTCAGTTACTCTTCGCTATCAGGTACTAATGAACAATCGATCAGAGGCTTACTACTCATGGTTGATCAGCCGCTATTCGGAATCGATCTCAAACACTCTATACAAATTTTGAAGTTCTACATACACAGAATTTGAATTCTACCGTACAGTCAGAACTTCAATATGAACTTCTGTATTTAGATACTATAATGCTGCAAATTTAAGGTCGCTCTGTTCAGACCAATCAGTTTTGGTGTGTACCACTCAACGTACGCCGGTTCAAATTCAAATTTATTCGAACAATGAAATCTCGAATGGACTAGTGTATTCCCAGCCAATCTATACTCTAGGCACTGCGCCCCGTGCCTTTACGAGAGTCCTCTTCTGTCTTTTCAGGGTTGCAGATCACTCACGCAGGCGTGGCCTCTAACCAACCTAGGTCACCCCATCAAATGGGCTTGTTCCTATTCACCTGCTTGGCACCAGGTGTCAGTGCCTAGCCTCTTCACGCTGGCAGTCGATGCCAATTTTCGGAATGCAACTTTTCAATCAGCGCTCCCAGCAACGACAGGTGAAATGCTTCACAGCTTAGCACGTAAACCAGACTTGTTTTCAATATCCTGCCAATCGGATACCAATTCTGGGTAGGGCTTCTAACCCAAATCTGACCCGGAATTTGGCTTAGCTAGCAGCTGCAGCTACCAACTGTGACCAAGTAGTAGGGCCTCTAACCCCACCTTAGTTTTAAGGACCTCTAACCAAAAGGAGTGCTATCATTCCCCCGTGCTTGCTAGATTCTGTTCTACAATCTCGTTTGGACCCTTTCCCAAGCCCGCGAATGATCGATCTGCTCCGACTAGCGAAGTGCCGAAAATCAATGCGAAAACCGCACTGCGGCGCTGATTTCTGCACTCGCGATCGGGACAGCTCAACACCCTTAATCGCAAACTTGTGTTTGGGGGTCCGTTGAGTTCCTGGACGAGCCCGCAATGTAAATACCTCATTCTAAGCTCCCCCAAGTCTAGTTTCAGTCAATAAATTACTGAATCAAGCACTTGAGACATGGCTCCAGGGTGACCAAGGCTGGGAGCTGAACATCCAGTGATATTCAATATTCAGGAGGGATAGACAGAAAGGAAAAGGAGGTGGGGTAGCGTTGCTGGTTAGAGAGGAGATTAACGCAATAGAAAGGAAGGACATTAGCTTGGAGGATGTGGAATCGATATGGGTAGAGCTACGAAACACTAAGGGGCAGAAAACGCTGGTGGGAGTTGTGTACAGGCCACCTAACAGTAGTAGTGGATTTGGGGATGGCATCAAACAGGAAATTAGAAATACGTGCAACAAAGGTAAAACAGTTATAATGGGTGACTTCAATCTACATATAGATTGGGTGAATCAAATTGGCAGGGGTGCTGAGGAAGAGGATTTCTTGGAATGTATGCGGGATAGTTATCTAAATAAACATGTAGAGGAACCAACAAGAGAGCAGGCTATTCTAGACTAGGTATTGAATAATGAGGAACGGTTAGTTAGCAGGCTTGTTGTGCGTGGCCCCTTGGGCAAGAGTGACCATAATATGGTTGAGTTCTTCATTAGGATGGAGAGCGACATAATTAATTCAGAAACAAGGGTTCTGAACTTAAAGAAAGGTAACTTTGAGGGTATGAGACATGAATTGGCCAAGATTCTTAAAGGGTTGATGGTGGATACGCAATGGAAGGCATTTAAAGGCTGCATGGATGAACTACAACAATTGTTCATCCCAGTTTGGCAAAAGAATAAATCAGGGAAGGTAGTGCATCCGTGTATAACAAGGGAAATCAGGGATAGTATCAAAACAAAAGATGAAGCATCCAAATTAGCCAGAAAAAGCAGCCTACTAGAGGACTGGGAGAAATTCAGAGTCCAGCAGAGGAGGACAAAGGGTTTAATTAGGAAAGGGAAAATAGATTATGAAAGAAAACTGGCATGGGAACATAAAAACTGACTGCAAACGTTTTTATAGATATGTCAAGAGAAAAAGATTAGTTAAAACAAATGTAGGTCCCTTGCAGTTAGAAACAGGTGAACTGATCATGGGGAACAAGGACATGGCAGACCAATTGAATAACTACTTTGGTTCTGTCTTCACTAAGGAAGACTTAATTAATCTGCCAGAAATAACAGAGGACAGGGGGTCAAATGAGATGGAGGAACTGAGGGAAATCCAGGTTAGCCGGGAAGTGGTGTTAGGTAAATTGAATGGATTAAAGGCCGATAAATCCCCAGGGCTAGATAGGTTGCATCCCAGAGTACTTAAGGAAGTAGCCCCAGAAATAGTGGATGCATTAGTGATAATTTTTCAAAACTCTTTAGATTTTGGAGTAGTTCCTGATGATTGGAGGGTAGCTAATGTAACCCCACTTTTTAAAAAGGGAGGGAGAGAGAAAATGGGGTATTACAGACCAGTTAGTCTAACATCGGTAGTGGGGAAATGGCTAGAGTCATTTATTAAAAATGGGATAGCAACACATTTGGAAAATGGTGAAATCATTGGACAAAGTCAGCATGGATTTATGAAAGGTAAATCATGTCTGACGAATCTTATAGAATTTTTCGAGGATGTAACCAGTAGAGTGGATAAGGGAGAACCAGTGGATGTGTTATATCTGGACTTTCAAAAGGCTTTCGACAAGGTCCCACATAAGAGATTAATATACAAACTTAAAGCACACGGTATTGGGGGTTTCTATTGATGTGGATAGAGAACTGGCTGGCAGACAGGAAGCAAAGTGTAGGAGTAAATAGGTCCTTTTCACAATGGCAGGCAGTGACTAGTGGGGTACCGCAAGGCTCAGTGCTGAGACCTCAGCTATTTACAATATATATTAATGATCTGGACGAGGGAATTGAATGCAACATCTCCTAGTTTGCAGATGACACAAAGCTGCGGGGCTGTGTTAGCTGTGAGGAGGGTGCTAGGAGGCTGCAAGATGACTTGGATAGGCTGGGTGAGTGGGCAGAGTACAAGAACTGTTACAGAGCCGCTGTCTGAAAAAAGCTCAGAGAATTGCTAAGGACAAACTGCACCCCCTCCACATACACCTGGATCTCCTGCCCAGGCCAGAGATATTGCAGCATCAAAGCCTGGACTACAAGACTGCTAAACAGCTTCCTGCCATATGCTGTGAGGCTGCTAAACAGCCACTCTGTACTCACAGTCACCTGATTCTGCGGCTTGGCACGGACACTATAATAACTGGCACTGGCCACTTCAATAACTGGCACTGGCCACTCAAATCAGCTGCCCCGGACATGTTTATGATTGGTTTTACTGTATTTTAACGTTGTTCTTACCTACTTTTTAACTATTTATACTGTTCCATCAGGGACTGGATTGTTTTTAGTGTTATTATGTGTGAAATGTTTTAAATTTCATGTGCGATGCTCCGGTATTCCATGGGAAATGTCATTTTACACTGTACAACTGTTGCTTGCAAGATGACAATAAAGGTTGATTTGATTTGATTTGATTTGATTTGATTTGAAATGCATGGCAGATGCAGTATAATGTGGATAAATGTGGGGTTATCCACTTTGATGGCAGAAACAGGAAAGTAGACTATTACCTGAATGGTGGCCGATTAGGAAAAGGGGAGATGCAACGAGACCTGGGTGTCATGGTACACCAGTCATTGAAAGTGGGCATGCAGGTGCAGCAGGCAGTGAAGAAAGCGAATGGTATCTTAGCATTCATAGCAAAAAGATTTGAGTATAGGAGCAGAGAGGTTCTGCTGCAGTTGTACAGGGTCTTCGTGAGACCACACAGTATTGCGTACAGTTTTGGTCTCCTAATCTGAGGAAGGACATTCTTGCCATAGAGGGAGTACAGAGAAGGTTCATCAGACTGATTCCAGGGATGTCAGGACTTTCATATGAGGAAAGACTGGATAGACTCGGCTTGTACTCGCTGGAATTTAGAAGTGAGCGGGGATCTTATAGAAACTTACAAAATTCTTAAGTGGTTGGACAGGCTAGATGCAGGAAGATTGTTCCTGATGTTGGGGGAGTCCAGAACTAGGGGTCACAGTTTAAGGATAATGGGGAAATCTTTTAGGACTGAGATGAGAAAAACATTTTTTACACAGAGAGTAGTGAATCTCTGGAGTTCTCTCCCACAGAATGTAGTTGAGGCCAGTTCATTGGCTATATTTAAGAGGGAGTTAGATGTGGCCCTTGTGGCTAAAGGGATCAGGGGGTATGGAGAGAAAGCAGGTACAGGATACTGAGTTGGATGATCAGCCATGATCATATTGAATGGCGGTGCAGGCTCGAAGGGCCGAATGGCCTACTCCTGCACATATTTTCTATGTTTCTATGTTTCTATGTTGAGCAACTAAACTTTATTTTGGATAAGACAACACAAATTCCCCTATACAATACCTAACCACCGCAGGTTTGATCATTATATCTGCTTGGCCAAGCCCTTCCAGCCTCGTGCAAGCAGAGACATTCCAAAAGGTCACACAGTCCCAAGCGTTCTTCCAGAAGATAGACATCGGACCTCGTGTGATCTACCTTTTATAGGTCCACCGAACCTTGAGGGGCCGAACCAAATGGGGGTAGTCTCTGTACAGTCCAATAACACATATCGATTACAACAGTACATGATGGACAGTTCCCCAACCCAATAACATAGTAACTAATACATTGTATTCGAAAGGAGCTACTAGAAAGAAGCTAACACAGATGAATAATGCAACATGTGCCTTGAGATTCAGACAACCCAGACAAAGCTCAACATTTCAACCAATCAACAACTATCCAATTAAGGCTTCGCAACATTATTTAAACTATGTATATCTGTTTTGCATTGATCCAATCAGTTCCATGCATTTTACACCTCATTGTAAGACTTCTGCAGATGTCCCATTCTTTCTCTGCAGCTCTTATCTAGGCCACAGGCAAACTGGCACCATTCAGCAGCTTGTCTCAGTTCTGCAAAGGCACATTTAACTTGACCAAAATTGCCTAGCATTGCATCAGCCCTTAAGGGCCTGTCCTACTTAAGTGTCCTTGGCATGCAAATTACGCGACCTCATGGTCGCGTTGAGCCGCGATGGTCCGGCGAAGGTCGGGCGCGATTACATGCGTACGCACAGCCGTCTGGAGCGCGTGACGTCATTTGAAGATAGACACAAAGCTGGAGTAACTCAGCGGGACCGGCAGCATCTCTGGAGAGAAGCAATGGGTGACGTTTCGTGTCGAGACTCTTCTTCAGTCTGAAAAGAAGGGTCTTCAACCAAAACGTCACCCATTGCTTCTCTCCAGAGATGCTGCCGGTCCTGCTGAGTTACTACTGCATTTTGTGTCTATCTTCAATTTTCTTGGCCCCGCTCTTTTTTTTTTTTTTTTTTTTTCCGTAAATGTTTTTTTTATTAGATTTTTAAACAAATGTACAATTTACAAGGGAGGGTAGAAAGCTCACACAATTTAAAAAACACTTACACAAAATTATCAAATTAAAATATTAACATTTTTATCTATAATATATTCAACCTCCTGCGGTGACCAGCGTTCACAGAAGGCCTCCACAGTCCCCGTGGACACCGCGTGTTCCCTCTCTAGGGACACGCGGGCACGGACGTAACCCCGGAAAAAGGGCAGGCAGCCGACCGCTGTGCGGCCATCGACCGCCCGCTGCCTGGACCCGCGAATGGCCATCTTGGCCAAGCCCAGGAGCAGACCGACAGGGAGACCCCCTCCTCCCTCCCGACCCTCCCCCCTCTGTACCGGGTGCCCATAGATTAATAGCGTTGGACTAAAATGTAGCCAAAACTTGAGGAGCAGCCCTTTCAGATACTCGAACAGGGGCTGCAACCTCTCGCACTCTATATACACGTGGAACACGGTCTCTTCCTCACCGCAGAAATGACAAGCAGGTGAAGAGTCCGTGAACCGGCTCAAGTACCTATTACAGGCCACGGCTTTGTGCAAAACTCTCCACCCCAGGTCCCCGATGTAAAGGGGGAGGACTCCCTTGTAGAGAGACCTCCACTGGGGACCGCTCCCCTCGTCAGGTGGTAACACGGACCGCCAGGGTGTGTCTGGACGGAAGACGAGGGCGAGGAAGTGGAGAGTGTGCAAGAGCAGCCTGTACATTACGCGCCTCTCCGCGCCACAGAATGGCACACTGGGCATCTCAGAAAGGCGGCTCATGTTGCATGGGGCCAGCTCTCGGGGAGGGTCCCGGGCCATGGGCCCTATGAATAATTCCGACTGAGCGGGGGTAAGCTCGTCCGGAATCGCTCCATGTACACGCCTCTCCTCGACACCCACCATCCCAGCCACGACACCCCCCTCCCCCTGAGGAGCAGGGCCCTGGCTGAAGGTGACCAAATTCCTGGCCTTCAGGAGTTCACGATAAAAGCCAGGCAACTCCCGCCTAGCGCGTCGACTCATGCCCGCTACCGGGAGCCGGGAGCCCTCCTGAAGGCACCGCCCCTGACGGAAAAAGTACGTCGCCAGCACATGCCATTTAGGAGGGTAGTCCGAGTAGTACCTCCGCAGGGTCCTGAGTCGGAGAGCCGCCACCTGGGTACGAATACAGACCAGCGCCTGACCACCCTCCTCCAACGGGAGACTCAGAACCCCAGCAGAGACCCAGTGATTCCTCTCACCCCAGAAGAAGTTGACCAATCTCCTCTGTAACATGGTTATAAAATAAGAGGATGGGACCATAGTGGCCATCCGGTACCACAGCTGAGAGGCCACCAGCTGGTTTATAACTACAGCCCTGCCCCGATAAGAGAGCACACCAAGTAGGCCGGACCAACGTCCCAGCCGGGCGACCACTTTCGCCTCCAGCTCCTGCCAGTTCGCCGGCCACCCCTCCTCAGCGGGACTCACGTAGACCCCCAGATAGAGGAGGTGCGTGGTACTCCACGCAAAACCTGCCATCTCCTCCGGCAGGGAGCCCACCTGCCACCCACCCACCAAGAGACCAGAACACTTCCCCCAGTTGATCCTGGCGGAGGATGCAGCCGAGAAAACCTGCTGGCACTCACGCATCCTCCACAGGTCAACAGGGTCGGTGAACATCAGAAGGACATCATCGGCGTAGGCCGAGAGAACCACCTCCATCCCCGGCCCCGGTAAAGCCAGGCCTGTCAACCGCCTCTGGAGAAGGCACAGGAAAGGCTCGACACAGATGGAATACAGCTGGCCGGACATGGGACATCCCTGACGAACCCCCCTCCCAAAGGGAATGGGGGCCAACAAAGAGCCGTTGACCTTAACAAGGCATTCTGCAGCAGTATTTAAAAGTCGGACCCAGGCCACAAAATGCGGTCCAAATCTGAACGCCTGCAGAGTCCCAAGAAGGTAGTCGTGCTCCACCCTGTCAAACGCCTTCTTCTGGTCGAGGGAGAGAAAGGCGACTGACTGACCAGCCCCCTGGGACAGATGGATCAGGTCCCGGAGCAGATGGATATTGTCCTGGATGGACCGGCCCGGGACTGTGTACGACTGCTCAGGGTGGATCACCTGGGACAGCACGGGACCCAGGCGATTCGCCAATGCCCGTGCAAAGACTTTATAGTCCGTGCTGAGGAGAGAGACCGGGCGCCAGTTCTTCAAAAGGCGAAGATCGCCCTTCTTGGGCAGCAGGACAACAACTGCCCTGCGCCAAGAGAAAGGCATCTCCCTGGTCGCCAGGCTCTCCCCCAGGACCTTCATATAGTCGCCCCCAGGACATCACAGAAGGCTCTAAGGTACTCCACAGTCAGCCCATGCAGCCCTGGAGACTTGCCCCTCCTGAGCTGACGCAGGGCTACAGTCAACTCCTCCAGAGTTAGGGGATCATCCAGGTGTTCATCCACATCATTGCACACTACGGGTAAGCCCTCCCACAGGACTTCTTGCGCCTCCCCACTCGATGTGCCAGCCGAGAACAGAGTCCTGTAGAAAGACCGAACTGAGGCACCAATGCTCTCTGGATCTGTGACAGAGGAGCCATCATCCGCAAGCAACTCTACAAGCTGCCTGCGGGCTCCTCGCCCCTTCTCCAGAGAAAAGAAAAAGGGGGAGGCGCGGTCCAGGTCGTGCAACATCTGGACCCGCGACCTCACATACGCACCCCGGGACCTCCTAAGCTGCAAGTCCCTCAGTGCTCCCTTCTTCTCCTGGTATTCCACCCACTCACACGAAGCCCCACCAGTCTGATCCAGACGAGCCTCCGAGTCGAGCAACTCTCTCTCAAGCCGTCCGATCTCGGAGTCCCGTGCCTTGGTCGACCCCCTCGCGTAGTCCTGGCAAAACAGATGGACGTAGGCCTTCCCCACATCCCACCACTGCCTTAGGGAAAGGAAACGCCCCTGCCTCTCTCTCCACCTCGCCCAGAACTGCCTGAATGAATCCCGGAATCGGCGATCCTCCAACAGCTGGCTATTAAAATGCCAGTACGCGGACTCTGCCCGTGTGCGCGCTGGGATAAAATCCACTCGCACCAGGCAATGGTCCGAGCATGGCGCCGGCTGCATGGAGGCCGCCGAAACACAGGAGACATAGGCCTTGGACACGTATAAATGATCAATTCGGGAACCACCACTCTCGAACCTGTACGAGAAGGCGTTAGAGTCAGGATGGAAATTCCACGAAGCATCTACCAGCTCAAAAGAGTCCACCATCTCCCTCAAAGTCTTTACTGCTCCCGGGTCACGCTGAACGCCAGAGCGATCTCTTGTCTCGAGGGCACAATTAAAATCTCCCCCAAGGAAAACACACTCCCCACGGTCGATAGTATTCAACAACGTGGTCACTTCCCTTGTTAAGCGCGTCTGCATTGCGCCGATCTTGGGGGCGTACACATTAACGAAGTGTAATGGCACGCCATCCAAGCGCACGGCCAGATACAGCAAACGGCCTGGTACAACGTCCTGCACTTTGAGGATCTCCGGCTTGAAAGACGGGGCCAACAGGAAGGCTACTCCACTCGATTTGGAGCTGAGATGACTCATGTAGACCCCCCCTTCCCACTCCAGGGGCCAGGTGGGTTCATCACTAGCCACAGTGTGTGTTTCCTGCAGGAAGCTCACCGCGTACCTCCCGTCCCTGAGCACTGAGAGATGGTGAAACCTACGGAGAGACCCCCTGCCCCCAATGATATTCAGGCTGGCTATAGTGAGCTTCATTTTGAAAGTACACTAGATCTTTTACCCGTCCCCGGTGATGGATTGGAGCCGCCCCTAGCCTTCTGCCCTCTCTTTAGGGCCTTAAAAAGCTCTTGGAACTGGCGCCTCTCATTTCTTACTAGCCCCGCCTCATTCCCCTTCTTCTGAAGGATGGCATGAATGGACTGCATGGGCGCCATCAGGTCCGACCAGCGGTCGACAGCCAAATCCACCTTATTCCTACTCCCTCTAGTTTCCTTTAAGAACTTCCGAAGTTCCCAGACTTCGACAAGTCGAGACACAGGGCCGCGGGTGGAGCAGTCCGTCAACTCACTGTCAACGGACTCCACGTACCCTTCCTCCTCGCACTCAATGTCCGAGCCCGAGTCCAGAAGGTTACTACTCTCAGCCGCCTCGCTCACCCCTCCCTGTGAGGTGGGCATTCCAGCCACATCACACAGTCCCTCCTCTGTCACCATCCCACCCCCAGGATCAGTGACAGAGGCAGGTACCGGTGCCTCTGACCGCGGCAAGCTATCTGACAATTGGCCAGTCTCCTGCACGCTCCCACCGCCCTCTGTAACCGG
Source organism: Malacoraja senta (assembly GCA_038087875.1). Taxonomy (NCBI): domain Eukaryota; kingdom Metazoa; phylum Chordata; class Chondrichthyes; order Rajiformes; family Rajidae; genus Malacoraja; species Malacoraja senta. The sequence continues at coordinate 33,968,152 of CM075983.1, forward strand.
ATTGGGAACAGTGATGTCAGAGCAAGTCTCCGGGCCTTGCTGTAAGCGGGTCTGTATGGAGTCCGACCTAAGGACACGATCCAAAACGATCTTGCCCTCCTCCGCACCCATGGTATCCGCCCCTGCAACATCACCCAGAGAGTCCCCGTCCCCCACCACCAGGTGAATCACCCCACTGTGGCCCTCAGGGGCCGATGTTACTGGAGTCTCCCCTGCTCCCTCAACCAGTGGGGCATCACACCCCTCAACTTGGCTTGTAGCCTCAACGGGGAGCTCATGTTGGGGACCCACCTCCTCACCCAAGTCCCCCCCTTCAGGCTGCCCCTGGTCATCCACTAAGCTAGCAGACGCGTTTTCTGGGGGAACAGCCCCCAAGAGCAATATATCTCCACTCTCAGGTGGTCCCAGACCTACAGAGGCATCCTCCCCCTCAGAGGAAACGTGCCCTGGGTACTCCACCTCAACAGGAGGGGAAAACTCCCCTTCAGGTTGCCCTTGAACTTCAGGCCCCTTCTCTGTATCGGAGGACCCATGCCTCCTCCTCTTCGAACCACTGACGTGCGGTGGTACGGTGAGCTCCATTGCAGAAGCCTCTACCTCCGCACTACCGTCTATCTCAGAGGCGAGCACGAAATTATCTGCTGCCTGGGGTCCCGCTTGGAGGTGATCATCTTCTAGGGGACCCGCCTGGAGATGTTTCTTCTTTTTCTTGACTTTCCTCCCCTTCTGATGCTCCCAAACCTTCCCATCCACCCCACGCACTTCTCCGGCATCCACCGCCACAGGTACGGGACATGGGGATGGTTGGGGGATAGGGGTTGGGGGTAGGGGAGTAAAGCCTTCACGGGCCACCGTGGTAAAACCAGCAGCCCCAGATTGGCCAGTAATGCTTTCCCGTGCCATCGTGGTGGAACTGGCAGCCCGGGTCCTGGGACAATTCTTGCGAAAATGCCCCACCTTTTTGCAAGCGTGACAACGCACTTGGCCCGCATTCCAGAACACGCGATAGGAGAAATCATCCACCTCCACCTCAAAACTCCCCTCCGTGTCCATCACCTGTGCCAACTGTATATACACGCGACGCTTGAACGTATATATATGCTGCATCTCAGGATCGTCAAACCTGTACAACAGTTTGGTGAGCCCTGACCGCACCTCCCCCAGCTTCCTTAGATGTGGGAGCAGGAGCGCATCCGGAACAAAAGTGGGAACGTTGGACAGAATGACCGGCAAAACGGGACCCCCCCATGGGTCCACTGCCGCGAAAATCCCCCCTGCTGTTACCCCCCTTTCCAGAGCCAGAGCCACCGCCTGTTCAGTCTTTAGTAGAACCACAACCTTCCCACTGACCACCGCGCCCGAGACTATGGCTTTCTTGCCAACAGTCTCACGCAGCACATCTAGAAAGGCCTTTAAGGGCAGGTTGCTCTGCATGTACATTTTTACACCATATGTGCGCCCCATCAACTCGTGGCCCTCAGGCTCGGAGACTGCCGACCGTGCGACAGCTGCATAACTCTGAGGGGCCGCCATCTTTAGGGCGTGGCACAACACACAAAGTATCAGTACTTTATAATCAAAGCAGTCTTTCTGCTGTTGCTGCACCTCCACTCTTTTGCAGCAGTTAAATAGTCTTGTGAAGGCTTTCTTGGCAAGCAACAGAAGCAGTCTCCTCCTGATAAGATAGGAATGTCCGTGCCAATCCTCCCCTTCGTCAAAAATGGAGCTTCAGGAAGCTTCTTCCCCAGGCCTCCGTCGCCTCCCCGGCTTCAACGAAATCCAAGGCACTGTTGCCGTTCTTACCCAGCCCACCTGGACCGGGCAAGTCGGTGTAGGAGGGAGCTTTCCGTTGTTACTGAACACAATCACCGCTCCAGTCTCAGCTCCTACTAGTTCAAGTGTAACTTGGCCTTCCGCCAGCCACTGCCGCTCCTACGACTTTCCAGATACACGGACAAATCCTCCCTAATTAGAGGAATCTTTGAACAAAGAAAGTCTCTGCAGATCGACAAAGCTCTGAACTGCAAAGTCTGACTGCTTTTGATACTCCCCGCCAAACAAAACCTTCCGAAAAGTTCATCAAATCCTCCCCGCCAGCAGAACAGCTCCTCACCTGACCCCGCTCTGGGAGTAGAAGTGGGGGCGGATCCGGACCGCAATGGCCGTGAGCTCCAAGCCGAGTTTGGCGATCGTTTGCCTGCTTCTCCTGCTGTTGAAGGTGAGACATTGCCAGGGTCTTGGGCCTCTCCCACTTTGGCCGTCAGTTCCGCAACAGGCCGTTGGCGCGCAAAGATTTCGTTCACTACAAAAATTTCGGATTCCCCGCGATGTCGCGCACAACTACATACCCCTCCGCGCTTCGAAGTGGGACCGGCCCCGCGCGGTCATACGATGCCCATACACCTCAAGGCGACCATGAGGTCACGCATATTGCGCGCCAAGGACACGTAAGTGGGACAGGCCCCTTACTCAATTTTAATACAATGGCTGCTCCAATTTAGCCAGTATTAACACATCCACCAACTTTTCTCTCCCGAATGCTTGCTGCTAATTCAAACCTTCTCACCCATTGCCACACAAACAAAAGTAACATTTTTAATGCCACCAGGGGTGCCGCATGATGGCAGCCTCGCCAACAGTCTGTCTTTCTTTTCGTTTTTTTGGTTGTTATTTTTAGTGTGTTTTAAAAGTATGTGTTAATGTTCACTGGTTTGTTTAATGTGGGGGGTTGGGGGAAACATTATTTCAATCTCTTATCTTGCCGGAGATGCGTTTGTTTTCCGGATCGTATCTCCGGTCGCTATGCGGCCTAACATCATGGAGCTGGCGGCCTTGCTCGGAACTGACTTTGAGCCCCACCGCCGGGACCTGGACATACCATCAGAGCCGATCCCTTACCTGGATATCAATGCTCCAACTGTGGCCTGTGGATTTCACCATCGAGGAGCTCGCAGTATCGGTTAGAGACCAATGTCGGGAAGCTCCAAAAGACACAGAAGATTTCGACCAGCCCCGACCCGGGGTCAGATCGCACAGCGCCGGGGTGCTGAGATTCCCCCCCCCCCCCGATGCAGGAGCTTGATCGCCCCGTTGCGGAGGGCCTGACCGCCAGCTACGGGTGCTAAGAACACCCCATCAATGGAAGGCTCGAGGCCCCCGACTGAGGGAGAGCAAAGAAGCGAAGAGATTGAACTATTTTTTCACCATCCATCCCAGTGAGAAATGTGGAGGAATCACTGTGGTGGATGTTTATGGTAAAATGTATTTTGTGTTCTGTTGCTTTTTATTGGTATGACAAAAGAAATTACTCGTATGTTGCAAAACATATTTGGCTAATAAAGTATGATTATTTAGTACAAATTTTATTTTGAACATGTAAAACAAAAAAGTTAAAAATAAAGCAAAATAACAATAAAATGAAATGAACAATAAAACTATACACAACTCATTGAATAACTTCTCATAAACATCACAAATTAAATCTTGCATTCGAAAAGTAGGAGGAAGTATACACTTATGTATTCCTACTCTTCTTCACTACTCATCAATTAATTCACAAATGTTATCTCATCTATATACACATATACATATACAGATATATACACACAAACATAAACATACATAAACATATCCATACATACACCACATACACGCATATGCACACACTCATATATATATATGCAGTATATAAACAATTATCCAAATTCTACGTACAGCCCGAATATCACACTGTGTCAATAAACTAAAACTTAACCATCATCACACGGTTTAGTACCGTCCGCAAATAAAACAAATTTCAATATTTTTTATACTTTACATATATTATTTATATACAGATGAACTATTTTGGTCTTAATACTGACCCCTGAGGTATTCCACAAGTAATATCCAACCATGTTGATTTATACTCGCCTATCTTCACTGTTACTTAAACAGCTTCTCGACCAATTCAACACCACCCTCTGATACCGTACCTTTCCAATTTATCGAGTAATATATTATGACCAATGGTATCAAAAGCTTTTCTTAGATCTATAAATACTCCCACTGCATACTTTTTTTGGTCTATACAATTAGTAATTTCTTATTTTAATTCGATTAGCACCATACATGTTGATCTGTTAGATCTGAATCCATACTGACTGTCAGTCAGCAATTTGTGCTTCTCAATGAATTTGTCTAGTTTCAGTGACGAGTTTTTCCAGTATCTTGGAGAATTGGGAACTTAAGGAAACAGGCCTATAATTTGTTAAGTGGTGTCTATCCCCACTTTTATATAAAGGTATAAATTTTGCAATTTTCATTTTGCTTGGGAATTTATCAGTTAGAAACGACAAGTTACAGATGTGCGTTAGCGGTTTTGCAATACCATCAATGACTTTGACGACTGTCATGTCACTTTCATTCCAGTCAGTAGACGTTTTGTTCTTACATTTATTTACAATATTCATGATTTCATTTTCTTCTACTGCTCTAAAGAAAAGTGAGCTTGGATTTCCTTCTCCATAATCATCATCAGTCCCCTCTTTGGGTGTCTCTGGATCATTGATTGTTTCTGCCAATTTTGGTCCCACACTTACAAAAAAAATTGTTGAAACCACTAACCACTAACCACATTATCCGTATTATTCATCGTCTTATTGTTATCGATGAAATAGTGAGGGAAACGAGTTTCTAGATCCATTTCTAATAATACTGTTTAACACACTCCATATACCTTTAATGTTTTTATTGTTATATTTTATTATAATATTATTTCTTAAATATCCTCATAATATTAGTTAACTTTATTTATTATATGTTTTATATTTCATTTCAGCCGTTTTAGTTCTATACTTTATGAATTCTCTATATAAAGTACTTTTCTTTTTGCAGGCACTTTGCAATCCCTTTGTATTCCATGGAATATCTATATGTTTTTGTTTTCTACTGTATTGTTTTATTGGACAGTTTTTATTATATAATGTTGATTATGATTAATCAAGGGAAAAGACATGAACATTATTTAAAATAAAAGATGTGCTGGTCAAACAGAAACAGATGTAAATACATGAAACTACAGATGAGACTGTAGTATACCCCCAACAAGGTGATCATCCCTTTCTTATTTCTTAGTTCCACCCATATAACCTTACTGGATGAACCATCAGTAATGTCATCACTGACCACTGCCATGACATCACCCTTAATCAATAAAGCAACACCCAATCCCCTTTTACATCCACCTCTATCGCTCATGTGGCATCTTTAACATTAAGCTGCCAGTCCTGTCCCTCTGTTAACCATGTTTCTGTAAAGGCTAAACATCCCAGTGTTGTATACCTAACCACCTGAGTTCATCTGCCTTACCAGTCGGGCCTCTCACATTAAAATAAGTGCAATTCAAATGAACATTCTTTCCTCACTCTTTGCCTATTTCCAGCTTGTTCTACCCACTGAACTTTCTCTCACCATCTATACAGACTCCCAGCCTCTCACCTACCACAGTGCTGCATAGAATCCCCCTGCCATTCTAGTTTAAGCCCAACCACTTAAAGTGTAACCCGTCCCCTTCCACAGATCGCCTCTGCCCCAGAAGAGATCTCAATGGTCCAGAAATCTGAATCCCCGCCCCCCCCCCCTGCAACAAGTCCTCAGCCACACATTCATCTGCCCCATCTTCCCATCCCTACTCCCACTAGCACATCCAATGCATGCAAAGCAAAGAATATCTCCTGTGACAACAAGTATCATTCATAATTCATTCAAAGATAATTACCCTGGCTGCAACTGATGCTCCAGTTTCCTAATGGGTTCTTTAAGGAACTGCACCTAGACACATTCCCACAGATGTAGTCATATTACTATCTAAATGGCGTCAAGTTGGGAAAAGGGAAGTACACGGGATCTGGGGGTCCTTGTACATCAGTCTATGAAAGTAAGCATGCAGGTACAGCAGGCAGTGAAGAAAGCAAATGGCATGTTGGCCTTTATAAAAAGAGGAATTGAATATAGGAGCAAAGAGGTCCTTCTGCAGTTGTACAGAGCCCTAGTGAGACCACACCTGGAGTATTGTATGCAGTTTTGGTCCCCTAATTTGAGGAAGGACATTCTTGCTATTGAGGGAGTGCAGCGTAGGTTTACAAGGTTAATTCCCGGGACGGCGGGACTGTCATATGCTGAGAGAATGGAGCGGCTGGGCTTGTACACTCTGGAGTTTAGAAGGATGAGAAGGCATCTCATTTAAACATATAAGATTGTTAAGGGCTTGGACACGCTAGAGGCAGGAAACATGTTCCCGATGTTGGGGGAGTCCAGAACCAGGGGCCACAGTTTAAGAATGAGGAGTAAGCCATTTAGAACGGAGACGAGGAAACACTTTTTCTCACAGAGAGTGGTGAGTCTGTGGAATTCTCTGCCTCAGCAGAGGTGGAGGCAGGTTCTCTGGAGAGAGCTAGATAGGGCTCTTAAAAATAGCGGTCAGGGGATACGGGGAGAAGGCAGGAATGGGGTAATGATTGGGGATGATCAGCCATGATCACATTGAATGGCGGTGCTGGCTCGAAGGGCCGAATGGCCTACTCCTGCACCTATTGTCTATTGTCTATAGTCATCAGGGACACCCACAGTTTTTCTTGCAGGAGGAGCATTGTACCAATTTACCTGCCACAACTGAACCAAGAAATACAGAGAGAAAAAAAATTACAAGACTCACTGTAGATTAGTGGCTCGTGTTTTGAGTCATGCTTTAGTAGTTATGCCCACTAGCTTATTAGCGTCGCGGTCTACTGCACTCCACAGTCTAAAGTGAACTCTCAAGTGAGAGCGTGTAGTTGTTTATTCTAAATAAACAGTGTATAACCTGACAAGGTGTGAGGTCTTTATTATTACAAGGACTCCAAACCAACACTCACCAACAAGAGCAGAAAGCACACACAAGAGCACACTGCACCTTATCCTCCTATTCCGCTCTGATTGCCTCTTTGCCAAAGCCTCCCACTTGGCCTAAACACAACAAAACTCCCAATAGGCAGCGCTGTGAAACCATGCATTATTTTTATGCACTCCTCAATTAGCCAATTTGGATGCTCCAACCAATACACTGGGTGAAATCCAGGTTAGTCGGGAAGTGGTGTTGGGTAAATTGAATGGATTAAAGGCCGATAAATCACCAGGGCCAGATAGGCTGCATCCCAGAGTACTTAAGGAAGTAGCTCCAGAAATAGTGGATGCATTAATGATAATTTTTCAAAACTCTTTAGATTCTGGAGTAGTTCCTGAGGATTGGACGGTAGCAAACGTAACCCCACTTTTTAAGAAGGGAGGGAGAGAGAAAACGGGGAATTACAGACCAGTTAGTCTAACATCGGTAGTGGGGAAACTGCTAGTCAGTTATTAAAGATGGGATAGCAGCACATTTGGAAAGTGGTGAAATCATTGGACAAAGTCAGCATGGATTTACGAAAGGTAAATCGTGTCTGACGAATCTTATAGAATTTTTCGAGGATGTAACTAGTAGAGTGGATAGGGGAGAACCAGTGGATGTGTTGTATCTGGACTTTCAGAAGGCTTTCGACAAGGTACCACATAAGAGATTAGGATACAAACTTAAATCACACGGTATTGGGGGTTCAGTATTGATGTGGATAGAGAACTGGCTGGCAAACAGGAAGCAAAGAGTAGGAGTAAACGGGTCCTTTTCACAATGGCAGGCAGTGACTAGTGGGGTACCGCAAGGCTCAGTGCTGGGACCCCAGCTATTTACAATTTAAATTAATGATCTGGACGAGGGAATTGAAAGCAACATCTCCAAGTTTGCGGATGACACTAAGCTGGGGGGCAGTGTTAGCTGTGAGGAGGATGCTAGGAGACTGCAAGGTGACTTGGATAGGCTGGGTGAGTGGGCAAATGTTTGGCAGATGCAGTATAATGTGGATAAATGTGAGGTTATCCACTTTGGTGGCAAAAACGGGAAGGCAGACTATTATCTAAATGGTGGCCGATTAGGAAATGGGGAGATGCAGCGAGACCTGGGTGTCATGGTACACCAGTCATTGAAAGTAGGCATGCAGGTGCAGCAGGCAATGAAGAAAGCGAATGGTATGTTGGCCTTCATAGCAAGAGGATTTGAGTATAGGAGCAGGGAGGTTCTACTGCAGTTGTACAGGGTCTTGGTGAGACCACACCTGGAGTATTGCGTACAGTTTTGGTCTCCAAATCTGAGGAAGGACATTATATCCATAGAGGGAGTGCAGAGAAGGTTCACTAGACTGATTCCTGGGATGTCAGGACTTTCATATGAAGAAAGACTGGATAGACTTGGCTTATACTCGCTAGAATTTAGGAGATTGAGAGGGGATCTTATAGAAACGTACAAAATTCTTATGGGGTTGGACAGGCTAGATGCAGGAAGATTGTTCCCGATGTTGGGGAAGTCCAGGACAAGGGGTCACAGCTTAAGGATAAGGGGGAAATCCTTTAAGACCGAGATGAGGAAAAACTTTTTCACACAGAGAGTGGTGAATCTCTGGAACTCTCTGCCACAGAGGGTAGTTGAGGCCAGTTCATTGGCTATATTTAAGAGGGAGTTAGATGTGGCCCTTGTGGCTAAAGGGATCAGGGGGTATGGAGAGAAGGCAGGTACGGGATACTGAGTTGGATGATCAGCCATGATCATATTGAATGGCGGTGCAGGCTCGAAGGGCCGAATGGCCTACTCCTGCACCTATTTTCTATGTATCTATGTATCTATGTACCTTTAAATTGTCTCATCTCGCAAGTTAGCTGGCTTCAGCTGACTCCACTAATCCACCACGCATCTTTTTAAATTCTCCTGCACGTTCCTGATAGTGAAATTGAATGTCAGCACCGTTTACCTTGCAAACTTTCCTGATCATATCCCAACTCACAAAATCAGTAAGTGGTTATTACGTGAGACATAGGGTCAGAGGGTTATACAGTGCGGAAACAGGTCATTTGTCTCCTCTGATCCAAGTTGAATAGTTGGGCCAAATTACCTGTTCGTATCATTTTAATGTGTTTGGCCCACATCGTCTCTAATTCTTTTATCTCCAAGTACCTGTCAAAACATATTTTAAATGTGGTTATTGCACCTGCCTCTGGCAGTTTGTTCCACATGTCTGCAGGAGCTGTGGCTAATACCAAAGCTGTTTTTACAAGAGAAATCTGAATAAAGGTTTGTTGGAGAAAGGGATCAAAGGATATGTGAACTGGAATAGGATGAGAGGAGACTGTCATAAAACATAAACACCAGCACAGGGCAGCATGACCAAATGATACACTTGTGAGCTGTGACTTTGATGTTATATTTTCTAAATAGATGTTACAGTTGTTAACCAGAAGCATCATTCCCACAGATACCTTGGGCGTTTTGGAAACAGCTTTTGACATCCATCACACTTGACACCTTTCTTTTAAAACAAATACAAAGTAATTCTCCTCAGATCTGATTCATTTGAAGTCAAACAACTAAGGCAAAGAGGATCCAACAATGTTTATGAGTACCAAAACAACTGCAAATCTGTGCTCATTTATCAGTTGTGCAACTGCTCATACTTTTAACATGTAGCTAGACATACACCAGTTAAAGAGACCTAGAAACTTTGTTATGGAGTGCAACATTTATGTTAATTACCTGACTGTTTCCTCTGAAGGAATTTTATTCAGAAGCAGAATTATACACTGCACAAAGTCCATGCTATTTCTTCCAGATCCTCCATGTGTCTGATTCACTGACAAACAAGGTGTTCTTGTGCAGTTAACAAGTTAACAAGTAGTTGCAGCTACTGTATTGCCAATGGCTTATTGAACTTTATTTCAAGAGTGTTCGAGTTTAGAAATATCTCATCAGAAGCACAATGTACAGGCTTGGTACTCTTACTTGAGAAAGTTTATACTGACCCTTGAGGCAGTCCAAAAAAGATTAACTCGGTTAATTCCTGGGACGAGAGTGTTGTCCTGTCAAGAGTCGTTTAAGAAATGTGATCTTTGTTCTTTGTATTCAAGAATAAGGGGTAACATTATTGAAGTATTGCAACATCCTGATGGGGTATAATAGAAAAGTCAAGATGTTCCCACTAGTGGAGTATCTTGAAAGAGGTTTTCCCATTCAAGGAGAAGTCATGGGACAAGATTAGGGGTCCATCATTTAGCACCAGAACTTGTTCTTGCAGAGATTAATGAATCCGGGCAATTTTCTCTGGCGTCTAGATCATTGAGTGTATTTAAAGAAAACATAGGTAAATTATCGAAGGATCAGGGAATTGAAGGATATGGAGAAAAGTCATTGAAGAGAAAGTAAGGCCTGGGACAGATGAACTATACTTATTTGAATCATCTGGGAAGCTTGAAGGCCTGTGGTCTAATCTTACTCCTTTATTTCAGGTTCTTATTTTCTTATGAAACTGTGAAACTTAGTTCAGTGCATGAAAATGGCTTTACGTAACTCCACCACATAAAATGTCAAATGACAAAAGGGCTTCAACCTGAAATGTTAACTCTGTTTCTCTTTCAAATAATACTGTTTAACCTGCTTTGTGTTTTCAGCCTTTTCTGTTTTATTTCTGATTCTTACACCTGTAAATTTTTTTAATTTATATTTAAATTTTAAAAATCCTTCCTGCATCCTCATTATCAGGTCCCCAAACATTATGTCCCATCTTGACCTTCAAACCCCGCAGTCCATGGCATATAAGTCCTACCTTACTCCACAAGATGCCTCAGGCTTAGTTTGAAATAGAATCTTGCAGCAGCAGGTCCACACAACAAATATTCACTGACTCATCCTACATCCCATGTTTCTCATGCATTTCTGGTGTCTGAAAAACTTCTATTTATTTATTGCTTGAATTGATTGATTGAAAGATACAGCAGGGAAACAGGCCCCTGCAGCCCACCAAGTTCATGCTGACCATCAAACATCCATTCACACTAGTTCTATGTTATCCCACTTTCGCATCCACTCCCTACACACCAAGGGATAATTACATTGGCCAATTAATCTATAAACACTATCACATCTTCAGGATGAGGGACAAAACTTTAGCACCCGGAGGAAACCCACACGATCACAGGGACAATGTACAAACTCCACACAGACAGGACCTGAGATCAGGATTGAACCCAGGACTCTGCCACTGTGCCATCCACTTCCCAGTGTGCTCACTGTAAACTTGAAATTGCTTGTGGTGGACATGGTGCAACTGCTGTGATTTAGGAAATATATTAAATATCTTCTACTTCTGGAATAATCGGCTGAAATAGCATGTGCATAATTAAAAACAAGCCTTAAAAAAAAGGTATGTCATAATAAGGTCATAATTTCCACAATCTGGAAATTCTCAAATCTGGAAATTTTGGATGTTATCGGCATTTTCACAGATTCACCAGGTTTCAAACATGAGCAAACTTTCTTTCAATATTATCTACCCAATTTTAGCCAAAGGAAATACTGGTAAGCATTATAGCGAGACATGTGTTGTTAAACAAAGTGATCTTTATTGAGTTAAACAAAGAACAGCTCACACGTGACTGGGGAGGGTTCTCCCAAAGATACAGTGGCTTGCAAAAGTTTTCATACCCCTTGTCACGTTTCCACATTTTGTCACGTTACAACCACAAACGTAAATGTATTTTATTGGGATTTTATGTGATAGACCAACAGGAAGTGGTGCATAATTGTGAAGTGGAAGGAAAATGATGCATGGTTTTCAAATTTTTTTACAAATAAAAAACTGAAAAGTGTCGCGTGCAAAAGTATTCAGCCCCCCTGAGTCAATACTTTGTAGAACCACCTTTCGCTGCAATTACAGCTGCAAGTCTTTTGGGGTATGTCTCTACCAGCTTTGCACATCTAGAGACTGAAATGTTTGCCCATTCTTCTTTGCAAAATAGCTCAAGCTCAGTCAGATTGGATGGAGAGCATCTGTGAACAGCAATTTTCAAGTCTTGCCAGAGATTCTCAATTGGATTTAGGTCTGGACCATTCTAACACATGAATATGCTTTGATCTAAACCATTCCATTGTAGCTCTGGCTTTATGTTTAGGGTCGTTGTCCTGCTGGAAGGTGAACCTCCGCCCCAGTCTCAAGTCTTTTGCAGACTCTAACAGGTTTTCTTCGAAGATTGCCCTGTATTTGGCTCCATCCATCTTCCCATCAACTCTGACCAGCTTCCCTGTCCCTGCTGAAGAAAAGCATCCCCACAGCATGATGCTGCCACCACCATGTTTCACAGTGGGGATGGTGTGTTCAGGGTGATGTGCAGTGTTAGGTTTCCACCACACATAGCGTTTTGCATTTAGGCCAAAAACTTCAATTTTGGTCTCATCTGACCAGAGCACCTTCCCCCACATGTTTGCTGTGTCCCCTACATGGCTTGTGGCAAACTGCAAACGGGACTTCTTATGGCTTTTTTTCAACAATGCCTTTCTTCTTGCCACTCTTCCATAAAGGCCCGATTTGTGGAGTGCACGGCTAATAGTTGTCCTGTGGACAGATTATCCCACCTGAGCTGTGGATCTCTGCAGCTCCTCCAGAGTTACCATGGCTGCTTCTCTGATCAATGCTCTCCTTGCCCGGCCTGTCAGTTTAGGTGGACGGCCATGTCTTGGTAGGTTTGCAGTTGTGCCATACTCTTTCCATTTTCGGATGATGGATTGAACAGTGCTCCGTGAGATGTTCAAAGCTTGGGATATTAGTTTATAACCTAACCCTGCTTTAAACTTCTCCACAACTTTATCCCTGACCTGTCTGGTGTGTTCCTTGGGCTTCATGATGCTGTTTGTTCACTAATGTTCTCTAACAAACCTCTGAGGCCTTCTTCTTCTTGTAGGATTCCGGCAGTGTAGACGCTGCTAAGCGTATTACTGCCCTCCACAGGTCAAAGTTTGAAGTAAATTCTTACATACAGTCCTGTAACTTGCAGGAATTGAAGAACAGCCCTGGATATCAGTTGATGTTTCTCATTGTGTCCAAACAAAGATAAAACAGAAAAAGCCTCAACTCCATGTCCTGTCAGTCTAACAAACAATACTTTTCTTTCTACCCTATACTTTTTACATTCTAGGAAAACATGCTTAACTGTCTCATTACTCCCACATTCACACAAGCCAGAAACATGTTTCCCTAAAATGCACAAATAGTAATTTAACCCACAGTGTCCCAACATCAATCTACACAGTTTAACTGAGTCCCTATGGGACAGAGATGTACAGAAACATATTTTCCTAACTTCAGATTGTATAGAAAAGTAGTGTCTACCCCTGACTTCCATTTCCCATCCTTTCTGCCATTCTTTTGTTAAGCCCTCTTTTATTATTTCTCTCAGTTCCATTCTCCCCAATGATACATGGATATCTATTTCTCTTCTTAAACTCTCCTTTGCTATGAGGTCCACCTGCTCATTCCCCCTCACCCAAGCATGCCCGGGAACCCAGCAAAAAGTGATGTTACACGCAAACCCAATTCTAGAAAACACACTCAAGATTTCATTTAGAATGTCAGGACGAGCTTTAGATTTCCCTACTCTTAAAGTTTCAAGAGCAGCTGCAGAATCAGAACAGATAATGACTTCTCTAAAACTGGCTTCCTCAATCCACCATAGAGCCCATTGAATTGCCATTCATTCAGTCGTGAGAACAGAACTTCCATCAGAAATGCGCCGGCCAATCTTCAACCCAAGCTGCTCCACATACACTCCAAACCCAGCTCTCCCACTAACTGGATCTTTAGATCCATCCGTAAAAACAATCAAAGTGCTCTCACTGATTGAATTAAGATATTCCACTATTCTTGGAGTCACCTCGTGCTTATCTTTTTCCTGAAGAAAAGCAAGCTCAATAAACAGTTCAGGAAGAACCCAATAGGACACAGGTAGCCTTATTGTATGCTCTATAATACCCCCTTGTTCCAAACCCAGCTTCCTAGCCCACTGATTTATAATGACAAAAAATGTGTTATATTTGTTACCATCATCAACCTCTTGCAACAAACACCTTGCTGGGAAGGCATCATTACACCCACAAAGTTTAGCCCAGTAATGTAACCCTAGCTTAATGCGCCTTAACCATAAGGGCATTTCTCCCATTTCAACAATCAGGGCAGGGACTGGGGAAGTCCTGAAGGCTCCACAGCAAAGCCTCAAAGCCTTTGCCTGCAACACATCTAGCCTAGCCAGAACAGTTTTAGACGCAGACCCATACACAAAACACCCATAGTCAAGAGAAGATCTGATCATGGCCTGATAAATTAGCAGCATTGTCTCCCTGTTGGCCCCCCACTCACACCCAACCAGACTTCTCATAACATTCAGAACTTTTTCACACTTCAACACAATTTTACCTACATGCACAGCCCAAGTCATACGCTCTTCAAACCAAACACCCAAAAACTTAAAAACCTTTACCTTCTCCAATAGAGACCCATACATATACAGCCCTAACTTAGGTAACTTTCTTTTAAAACCAAATACCATATATTTAGTCTTAGAGGCAGAGATTTTAAAGCCCCATGTGTTCCCCCATTCCTCTACAGACACTAACACTCTTCGAATCTGTTTTAAAACAAACTCTACATTACAACCTCTTTTCCAGATGGCCCCGTCATCTGCAAACAAAGACAGACCAAATCCTCTCTCTAATTTACAAAATATGTCATTTATCATGATATTAAATAAAACTGGACTGATAACACTTCCCTGCGGGGTTCCATTCTCTATTTCTACAGTCTCTGATCTGACACTACCAACCATTACTTGTATTGTTCTATTCAATAAAAAATCCTTAATCCAGTTGAACATTCGTCCCCTGACTCCCAAGTCAAAAATTTTAATCATTAATCCCTCCTTCCACAAAGAATCATATGCCTTCTCAATATCAAGGAATACACTCACTACTGTTTCCTTGCTTCTAAATGCCCTTTTAATATCCTGATCCAAAACTGATACAGACTCCATTGTAGACCTTCCATTCCTAAAGCCATTCTGTACATCAACAAATAGTCCTCTGGTTTCTAAAAAATAAACTAGTCTGTTGGTTACCATCCTCTCCATAATTTTACAGAGCACTGCTGTGAGCGCTATAGGGCGATATGAACTAGGGTTAGATGCCTCTTTGCCCGATTTTAAAATAGGGACCACGACTGCATGTTTCCATTCCTTTGGTAAATAACCCTCTGCCCACACAGTATTAAACAAAGCTAAGATTTCATCAAGTACAATATCATCCAGATGTTTAAATAACTCATACGACAACCTATCTCTCCCCGGGGTGGTATTTGCCCCAGACATAATTGCATTCTTCAACTCTT
>CM075983.1:33988456-34081785 GCA_038087875.1 Malacoraja senta
TTTATAAAGTTTAAAATGTGAACAGCTTGTAAAATATAACATCAATCTGAATGAAGCTTGCCACAGCACACCCCAGGACAATGGAGAGTAAGGTGGGCCAAAAGTTGGAATGTTATTGAGTACCGTTTTCGAGTAGTTCCGGGAGCACACATGTACTATTTCAAGTCAAGTGTCAAGTGAGTTTATTGTCATGTGTCCCTGGTAGGACAATGAAATTCTTGCTTTGCTTGAGCACTATTTTGGCATAGTTTCGGGATCACACACATTGGGCCCATGTCACATGGGAGGTCTGGTCCCCCAATGCAACCCATACCACCAATGCAATATTCAACCACTCATCCATAGCCCCCACAGGATGCCTGGTCCCCCAATGCAACCCATTCCCCAACGCAATATTCCACCACTCACCCGTTCCCCCATATTCCACCACTCATCCATAGCCCACAACTGTGCAGGGTGTATCCCCCAGTATTGCCTCCCCCAGTGTATCCCCCAGTAAAATAATGCAATAGTACTTCCCCTGACCCCCCAGCACTCCCTCCCCATCCTGTTCTGTTTTTGAAGGTTAAAAACTTGATGGCACGACTGAGTGTTCCTGGATTGCAACTTTGTTGCAAGCAGTTCCAGTAAGGATTTAGATCCCAATAGCTGCAAAATATTTCTTAAACTTGAATTTTGTAAAGCTAAAACTGTTAATAACTTGTAAAATATAACATCAATCTGAACGAAACTTGTTGAAAATACACCACATGATAATTGTGAGTAGGGTGGTGCAAAAATTGTGGTGCTATCGTGTACCATTTTGGCGTAATTTCAGGATCTCACTCACACACTCACAAACAAGATGAGATTTTTAGAGACAGACAGACAGACGGACGGACGGACGGACGGACGGACGGACGGACGGACGGACGGACGGACGGACAGACAGACAGACAGACAGACAGACAGACAGACAGACAGACAAGGGCAGGGATAGGATAGATTATCAGATAATTTTTTTTCTGTGGACAGTATAGTTTAAAACAAGAGGGCATAGGCTTAAATTGGGAGAGGAGAAATTTAAAGAACATCTGAGAGGTGTGTTTTACAAGCAGACTGTGATAAATTTTTGGAGCGGAATATAGAGTAGGGAGTGAAGTCAGATATAAATATAACATTTAAAGGGCATCGATACATTTACTTGGACAGAAAAGATAGCCAGAGGGTGGTGAATCTGTGGAATTATTTGCCACTGAAGGCTGTGGAGGACAAGTCAGTGGATATTTTTAAGGCAGAGATAGATAGATTCTTGATTAGTACAGGTGTCAGAGGTTATGGGGAGAAAACAGGAGAATGGGGTTAGGAGGGAGAGTTGGATCCGCCATGATTGAATGGTGGAGTATACTTGATGGGCCGAATGGCCTAATTCTACTCCGATCACTTAAGACATCATGGCCTTATGACCTTCTGACCCAAAAGGTGGAAGGTCTAATGTCAGAAAATAGGATCAATGTATTACACCAGTCTCATCATAGACAAGAAGGGGCAAGAGGACCTGTGTCTGTGATGTATGAATCTATCATATCAAGGCCAGTGAAGGCAGTGAATAAGCACTTTAGGAAAGGCTTTAGAGATCCTACACCTGGATTTTGGAGGATTCCACTTTTAGAGGATAATAAACTGGATGAAATGATGGTTAGAAGGAAGAAAACAGTGGGAATAAGAGGATAAAAGCAAATGTTGTATAAACTGAAATTATAAAAAGAAAAAGCCAGAACTAATGGTTGCAGAATTAATGGTTGAAGTTAATTGACTTCTATGAGAAATGGAAATAGAGTCACATAGTCATACATGTGGAAACAGGCCCTTCTGCTCAACCTGACCCCATCTACACCAGTCTCATCTGCTTGCATTTGGCCCATATCCATCCAAACCTATCCTATCTATGCACCTGTCCAAATGTCCTTTAAATATTTAACAGGGAGTTAGATGTGGCCCTTGTGGCTAAAGGGATCAGGGGGTATGGAGAGAAGGCAGGGATGGGATACTGAGTTGGATGATCAGCCGTGATCATATCAAATGGCGGTGCAGGCTCGAAGGGGCGAAAGGCCTACTCCCGCACCTATTTTCTATGTTTCTATGTTTCTAAATGTTGTGATAGTAACTGCCTCAACTCATTCCTCTGGCAGCCCATTCCATACACCCACCATCTTTTGTATAGAAAAATTGCCCCTCGGGTTCCTATTAAATATTTTCCCCCTCAACTTAAACATAAATCCTCTGGTTCAAGGTTCCCCTACTCTGGGTAAACGACTGTGCATTTACCCCATCTAATCCCTTCATAATCTTATAAATAATTAGAGAATAAAAGGTTTAAATTGCAGAGAATGGAGGGAAGGGAGATCTATTGTAATAAGAGGCAGCAGAAATTAAAAGACAAAATAAGTGATTCAATTAAATAGAAGAAAGTTGTAAAGGGATGAGTATTTTCATTAAATTGTTAGTCGAGAAGAGGTGCAGAAGAGGGAAACAGAATAATTGCCTGATATGATCAGAGGAAAATCTGAGATGAAATGCTAAATATGCCAATAGATAAAATTCGAGTCAGGAAGGCTCCAATTGTTTTTGCCAGACTGTGTGCTTTTCCTTTGGCTTACATTGAACTTTGTAAGAATGTAAGAATGGGAGTCAGAATGGGAGTGGGGCAAAGGAATTGATGCTTTTCAGATGAATGGACTTCCCAATCTGCATTTGGATTCACACTGTTGAGGAGACTCTGTTGTGGACAGTGAAAGCAGAATGCCAAATTAAGATAAGTAGAAATAATTGTTCAAGAATTAGCATTGGTTTTCCATGGATAATGAAGAAGGGTGTTAATAAAAAAAATGCACATTGATTCTCACAGGAAAATAATGTGAAGCTGAACAAGTATTGAAGAAGTTGGAGAGATTAACCAGAGTACATCCGTGATAAATGTTTCTTTACAATGAGATGCTGGCATCGTGCCAACGGTGTGGAACATTGTGGAAAATGGTGAATTAAATGAAGTGGTGGTGGCTCAAAAGGTGAGGAAATTAAACCCTTCATAATTCAAGATTCAATATTCAATTTAATTGTCACGTGTACCAATTAAGGTACAGTGAAATTTGAGTTACCATCCAGCCATACTAAGTAAAAAGCAAAAATACACACAGCACATAAAATAAAGTTTAACATAAACATCCACCACAGAGGAATCAGCATTCCTCACTGTGATGGAAGGCAATAAAGTTCAGTCATCTTCCTCCTTTGTTCACCCGTGGTCGGGGCCTTTGAACGGGGCCACTGCCGACGGTCCACTCTCACAGGGATGATCTTAACTCCGGTGTCGGGACGGATCGGAACATTCCGCGGAATGGAGCATCCGAGTCGTAGGCCGCTTCTAACTGGAGATTGCTGCTTCACGGTTTTAAAGTCCACAGGCCCCGCGGTCAGAGCTCCAAAACTGGCGATCCTTGGCCAAAGATCCCAGGCTCTGCGATGGTAATTTCGCGCAGCACCCGCGGCTTGAAGCTCCGGGCCGGTCGCCAGGAAAGGTCGTATCACTCCACATTGTAGGCCGCAGAGGGAGACGGAGATGTGACACGGACAAATATCGCATTTCCGTCGACATAAGTGACTGAAAAAAGTTTCTCCCGATTCCCCCCACCCCCGCTCCTCCCACATAAAACATTCCAAGAGACATTAAAACAAACTTTCAAGATATACTTAAAATAATATAAAAGAGAAGGGACAAGACAAACTGCTGGCGAGGCGTCCATTACGGGCGCCACCCGGTGGTGAGATAAGAGCAGTATGTTTCTTCTCAATTATTAGAAATGCATTGTGCTGTTGTACTGTATAGAATTCAACTCTGTTTTTGTGGCAAACTGATTACCGACACATTGAAGTTTCAGTTTAGATTATAATTGCTTCCAAGATATAGCCCAACACAGGCGACTATTTGCGTGCTAGCCACAGAAGCAGATCTACAAATTCATACAAATTGCTCCACACTCTTAAATCTCTATTCCTATAGCAACATGTCTTAATTTAACTGTGATCTTCCTAAACTCCTTTCAGTTCTGTCCTTACTTCGACACCAGGCACCCGAAGACCAACCACATTGACTATCCTCGATCAGACTTTGAAGGTAGACAAAAATGCTGGAGAAACTCAGCGGGTGAGGCAGCATCTATGGAGCGAAGGAAATAGACAACGTTTAGGGTCGAGACCCTTCTTCATTTTAACTTCTCCCCAAAATCCACAAACCTGACTGTCCTGGCAGACCCGTTGTTTCTGCCTGTTCGTGTCCCATCGAAGTTATTTCCACATACCTCGACTCCATCCTATGCCCCCTGGTTAAATCCCTCCCTACCTATATTTAAGACACCTCACATGCTCTTCGTCTACTCCATGACTTCCACTTCCCAGGCCCCCATTCCCTCATCTTCAACTCCTCCTCGATCAGACTTTGCTGGCTTTACCTTGCACTAAACGTTATTCCCTTATCATGTATCTGTACACTGTGAATGGATCGATTGTAATCATGTATTGGCTTTCTGCTGACTGGGTAGCACGCACAAAAAGCTTTTCACAGCACCTCGATACACGTAATAATAAACTGAATTAAACATGAGAAAAGAAAACTTCATTTAAATCCCTTGATAAATATTTATGCCATTTTATGGTGTTCAATGATAACTGCCACTTGTACACCATACACAATCACATACAAAAATTAAGATTTCTGTTTATTTTACATCTCATGTGAGAAAGTAATGAGGAGAGCAACTACCAAAGTTAACATATAGTAGATGTTAAAACAGATGCTTTAGATTATATGAATTCAGAATTTCCTGAATCATTCAAACCTGATATCCATTATCCAACATACAATAATGAAAATCTTATTAATGACAGAACTATCTATTTATAAAATAGCAGTAACTCCATCTTCATCACAATATGTCTATTTTATGTAATCCCAATATTGCTTCAAGAAAACAAAACTGATGTACATTAAAGAAGTCTTTACTTTTGCCCAACTTCATCCATGGTTAAATTTTTTGCCAATATGAACCTTCCCCCAAAAAATTAATGTGATAAACTGCTAGAACAGCACAAACGCTAGACATCCACAAAAGGATATGAAAAATATTACACGTCTGCTGCATAACTTAGTTTAAATCATTTTGAGCAGTGAGGCTGTGTTAGAATTATAATATCTCCTATTTTTACCTCATTAATCTCTGGAAGACCTTGTTTTATATTAATCAAAACAATTAAGTGAAGTGAGGGAAAATCTCCACAAATGGGAAGCTATTCTATACCTCTGAAAGGTTATTTATGAAGTTCCAAATGATTTTAACCGTTACTGTTGAAACCATAATTGGGTGTAGCTCAAGGTACAATTATTGCACTATTTCTGTTTTGCTGGGGAGACATGATCAATGAACAATATTAAAAAGAAGTTGAATTCGATTCATGCATTTCCTAACAGCAATGCATTAATTAAATACTAAGAGAGTATTTGAATACTATAAAGGGTATAGGTAAGCAATTTGGGCACAAAACTCTGTGGGAGATTCAGCTACTATGAGCACAAATTAAATATACATTTCTGGCAGGTTTTGCAAAGATCACCACATGCATCAAATAATCATAAATAATTTAATCTATGCTCTGGAAAATAATAATGCATTGATCTATCTGACTCAAATTTATTTACTTCAACTAAATGCATCTCTGGAAAAATGTGTACATACCATTACATTTATAGCAACCTTTGATCAATTTAAAATGAATCTGGTTTTGAATTACCTTGTCAGTAAACACCAAGCACTGCATAGTGTTGCAATATTGGGAAGGAAATGCTGGTGTTTGACAAAATAAGCCATTGCAAGATTTGCTTTAAATATATTGAAGACAGTCAGAAACCTATGGTTTAATGTTATTTTATGTTAATATTGTTTGTTAACATTCCTTTTTTGGAGAACTAAATGAAGATTTAACCGTGAAAAGTTTCCCTTATATCGATTAGCAAAGCTCACGTTCATAGAAGCTCCGTTTTTATTTGATACCCCACAGACACGCTGGTTTTTTTAAAGAGCTTAATTGTCAATTGCAAATTATCCAGCATTTAGTTAGGTGGCGGGAGAATTGGGGAGGGGGGGAAAGTGTTTAATAGAGAGCAAAAGATCACAGCAAAATAAGTGGGGTATTTTTAAATTATATATATGATTGGCTCAATGGACCAAAATATCTTCTTGTATGTCATGAGGCAAAATAAGAAAATGAATATGAAAATATTTTTAAAATGGGAGATTATGAGATACCTGAGAGCATGATCTTCTCCTCAATAAAAATGGATGAGAAGTATTAATTTAATATCTCCCCAATCTTTCATGGCTCTATACAAAGACTGCCATACAGATATTTATCTATTCTTTCTATAACCACCCTTTTACTCCTAATACATAGAAACATAGAAACATAGAAAATAGGTGCAGGAGTAGGCCATTCGGCCCTTCGAGCCAGCACCGCCATTCAATATGATCATGGCTGATCATCCAACTCAGTATCCTGTACCTGCCTTCTCCCCATACCCCTTGATCTCTTTAGCCATAAGGGCCACATCTAACTCCCTCTTAAATATAGCCAATGAACTGGCCTCAACTACCTTCTGTGGCAGAGAATTCCACAGATTCACCACTCTCTGTGTAAAAAATGATCTTCTCATCTCAGTCCTAAAAGACTTCCCCCTTATCCTTAAACTGTGACCCCCTTGTTCTGGACTTCCCCAACATCGGGAATAATCTTCCTGCATCTAGCCTGTCCATCTGTTGGATCTCTTAGGATTTTCCTTCACCTTGCCTGTTAGCTCCATTTCATGCCTTTGTTTCCTTCCTGATTGCCTTCTTAAGTGTATTCCTATACTTCTTAAACTTGAGGGATTCACTTGATCCCAACTTCCCAAATCTGATGAATGTCTCCTTTTTCCTGACCAGATCATGAGACAGGGTTCCCTAAACTTGTCAGGCTTGGCCTTCACCCTAACAGGAACATTCTGGCCCTGTCCTCCTGCTAAATCACGTTTTAAAGCCTCCCACCTGCAAGCCATTTGCTCATCTACAAACAGACTCTCCCAATCTACCTTTGCAAGTTCACCTAATGCCACCAAAATCAACCTTGCCCCAATTTAGGACCATAACATGAAGGCTAGTCCAATATTTCTCCACAAACTAATAGAAATAGTGTCACTGATCCGAAGAGTTGCCCCCACTGACGCTTCTGTCATTTGCCCTACCTTGTTTCCTCAGGAGAAGTCCAGTTTTGCACGCTCTATATATTAATTAAAGAGGACCTCTTGGACACATTTAACTAAGCCCTAGATACTATGGGAGCCCCAGACAAATTAAGGGAAGTTAAAATCTTCCACTAATATTACCCGTTTATTTTTAACAGCTATCTGTATTCTCCCTACACATCTGTTCCCCTAATTCCCACTGCTGATAATGCAGTCTCAACAAAGTGATCAGCCCCTTCCTATTTCTAGGTTCTACTTTTATAGCCTCACTGGGCGACCCCCCAAGATTATCCTCTCTGAATATTATAGTTATATTCTCCCTGATCAAAAAAGGCAACTCATCTCCTCTTCCCACACCAACATCTCTATTATGTCAGTAGCATCTATACCCTGCTCTTCAGTCACCCATGTTTCTGTTATGATTATAATATCCCAGTTCACCGGGCCAATCCACATGCTGAGTTAATCTGCCTTACCTGTTAAAACCTCCATCATTGAAATAAATACACTTATTATCCACCGGTCCTTCCTCTCTCATTACTCTGCATCTGCCTGTTCTGTATACTAATCTCGCACCCTTTGATCCCAATCTCTCATCTGCTTTCTTTGTGCTCTGGGACCCTCCACCCTGCCAATCTAAGTTAAACCCTCCTGAGTAGCACTGGCGAATCACCCTCCCAGGATATTGCATTGAACTATCAACATGACTGAATTGATGAATTCAAATCTTTATTTTACTTGCATCATTAATTATTTCTTAGTTTCCTGATAGACTTATTGAAATATGCAAGTCAAACATTTTGCATTTGTGTTAACTATGTTTTCATTTATGGGATTTGAACTCTTGATTCTACAGTTAGATAAACATTGAGTTAAGAGTCAGAGAAAATAATCAACTTTGATCACTCTCATTACAAAGCATAAACTAATCAATTGATTATTTATTACAGTGACCGTTTACAGGATTTTGGCTGTTTGATTACTGACTAAATGGCAGAACTGATACTTGAAAATAGCATTGATACTGCGAAACATTAATGGAAAATTGTTTTCAGGAAAAAAGTGAAATAAATTATTAAGGATCAAAAACATAAGGTTAATGAGTCATGCCTCTGACAATCAAAAGTGTATGAACTTACATTTTTCTATAGGATTGTTGGTGAACACTTCCCAAAACAAGAACAGGGTTCGCAAACCTCCACAAAGATTGGTAGTAAAATTTCCCCAGATATGAGAATGTAATTATTTATAGCAGGAAAGAAAGGTCTTTGACAGGAAGCAGCGTGAAAGATTGTTTGCATGTCGATTGTCTAAGACAAGGCCCAGATGGAAATTCTCAATTTGTTACTGTGCGAAGTAGACGGTTGGATTTGCAGTACTTTCTTCTTAAACCCCATCACTTAGTGCTAAAAAATAATACAACTTGCAGCAAAGCATAAAAGGATACAGTTCTAATTCAGGCAAATAAGATCAATGTACTGTAGATGGCCATTAAAGTTGTATTGGACGCATTGGGGTGAAGGACGTGTTTCTGTTCTGAACAACTCTCTTTGTTCTATTAAGTTGAGCAGTTGAGTTTGTAGGCCATCATGTTCTCATAATTTTCCAAAACCCTTTCATAGTGAGGAAGTTAGATTTGAAGTAAGGCTTCTGGCACCACAATCCAGCAAATGTGGTAAATAATCAGTTGACTTGTTTTAGTTCTGCTATTTGAGTGATAAAGGTTGGTTATGTTACACCAATTCGTTGCTCTTATTAAAATATTGCTGAAGGCAGAATATACTTTATTTACCCTGCACAGCTTTTGATTTGTCCTCTCATGGTTTGACATCGGCAGTGGTCGTTGAAATCTAAACCAGGTTATCTTGTACCCGAGGGAAAAATAACAGGAAAAAATTGTGAACTAAAATAGAAAGTCTGCACATACCATCAGTAATAAATCATCACTAATACACATGGGTGCATCACAACTGCTCCTTCACACAAGCGATGATTAAATCAAACGATGATGGATAATAATTCAGATTAATCTTATCTATGGATAAGACAATAAATTAACTGTAGGCACAGGTGTTTCAGTTCTATCTGCTCTTAGCTGAGTTAGGACCTTAGCAAGGAACCTTAAAATGTGTACCTGACAAGTCAGTGATTTGATTTTTTTTTAAGCACTAAAAATGAATAATTGATGCATTTGTCCAAGTTCTTGCTTATGAATATTGAATCTTGGTACTGAAATATATTAGGTAGAGATTAATATAACAGAGAGGGCTCTGAGGCATTGACTAAGAAATTAGCACCGTGTCATAAAGTAATCCTTGTAATATGGCATTCTGTTCTTTGATGAGAGTTTCTGACATTAGCTCTTCCTTCAATAATTTACAGTAGGTAATGAGTCAGCGATTAAGTCATGTATTACAAAACTTGGTCCACCTGTGTGTAATATTTGGACTCTTTATCTTCTGAGACTGTACCTCTAGTCAAGGGATGATGTGATGCTCTCCAGCTTTGTGGGTTGCGAGATGACTTTTGAGGCCAGTGTGGGAATTTCAGGATCCGGCACAGATAAGATTGGATGGGACAGCCAGGTACTTAATTTGCAAGGTTGTGCATTCCATCATCAACTTAGGCAGAGTTTCAGTGTGCTTTATTTTTTGTCGAAAATCTTTGTGGGAGAAAGTAATTAAAATATTTATCTATCTATTAAAACGGTGGCTCAACTAAATGAAATACATAATTCATGTAAACTTGTGAAATCTGTCCTGTTGAGTATCATACGTCAGTGCTGTATTTGACTTTGTAACTCAAAGAACTTTTGAGTCCAATTTTACTAATAATACATATTTAAATTGCCTGGATTTGAGCTTGCACTAGATCTGAACTTGGAACTTGAATGTTTTCAGATCTTCTACTCTTGTTCTCTGTACTTTAAGGATTTGATCAACACAAGATCAATTGCACACTTGAAATCATCTTAAGACCTTCCACTCAGTCACTAGAATGATCGGCGTATAAGCTTTAACTTTCCTACAATACCATTGTTTATCTGCCTAACTTTGGTCTTGAACACTATCTGGAGATGCAAGTGACTGCAGATGCTGGAATCCTGACAAAAACAAAGTGTTGAAAAAACTAAGTGGAACAGGCAGCATATCGTAGGGAGAAATGAACAGACAATGTTTCGGGTTGGGACCTGCATGTTTGATCCTCCATGGCA
This sequence comes from Malacoraja senta, assembly GCA_038087875.1. NCBI lineage: Eukaryota > Metazoa > Chordata > Chondrichthyes > Rajiformes > Rajidae > Malacoraja > Malacoraja senta. The sequence continues at coordinate 33,998,980 of CM075983.1, forward strand.
ATGTTTGCTTGTCATCTTGCAACCCAGCAATGTCTTTTTGTGTGCTAAAGGCCAGATCTCTTTTGACCAACAGTAAATGGCTGTTAATGGTGCAACCTGAGACCTTTCTTCGAGCCCCATCTTAAAGAAAGGTCCCAATCCGAAATGTTGTCTGTCCATTTCCCTCCATAGATACTGCCTAACCTGCTGTTCCTCCAGCAGTTTAGAGTTTAGAGACACAACATGGAAACAGGCCCTTCGGCCCATCGTGTCCACGCTGACCAAAGCAGATTGTGCTTTGTGAACACAGTTACCTTCCTGACCTCCAGTCCTATAATTTCCTTTTTTTCTGAAAGTCTTTCAAACTGAGTTTTTTAAAGACTCAACAACTCAACATTCATAACTCTCTGGAAAAGAGAACTTCAAGATTTATGAACTTGGTGAAATATTTATTCTCCCCTCTTTACTAAATGGCATATCTCTGAGCATAACAATCTGCTTCTCTGCTCCAGATTTTCCAGCCACAGCCTCTTGTTATCTATTTGGGCAACTGCTAAAGGATTTCATACAGTTCAATGAGCTTATTTCTCTTTTCTTCTAAACCACACATTCTACTAAACTTCTCCTCACAGAACCAGGCTTCTCATTTCTGGATAAAATCTAGTGAGTCCCAAACCAATAAAGAAATATCCCATATATTTTCATACTGCCTTGCAAAAGCAGACAACATAATCAAGGACCACTCACAACCCAGCCATTCTCTCTTATTGTCACCTCTACTGTCGGCCAGAAGATACAAAAGCGTTTCACCAGATTCTGGTGAAAACAGCTTTTTCTCTTCGATTATCAGAGGTGAACTGGCCTTCTATAAGATAGGATACACACAAACTGCTGGAGTAACTCAGCGAGACAGGCAGCATCTCTGGAGAGAAGGAATGGATGATGTTTCGGGTCGAGACCCTTCTTCAGACTAGTTAGGGATAAGGGAAACAAGAGATATAGACAGCGATGTGGAGAGATAAAGAACAATGAATGAAAGATATGCAAAAAAGTAACGATGTTAAATGAAACAGACCATTGTAAGCTATTTGTAGGGAGAAAATGAGAAGCTAGTGCGACTTGGGTGGGGAAGGGATAGAGAGAGAGGGAATGCCGGGGCATGCCGGGGCTACCTGAAGTGAGAGAAATCAACCCACTGGGCTGTAAGATGCCCAAGCGAAATATGGGATGCTGTTCTTCCAATTTGCATTTAGCTTCACTCTGACAATGGAGGAGACCGAGGACCAAAATCTCTGTGTAGGAATGGGAAGGAGAATTAAAGTGTCCAGCAACCGAGAGATCAGGTTGGTTCAGGCAGGCTGAGCAAAGGTGTTCCGCGAACCGATTGCACAGTCTGCGCTTGGTCTTGCCGATGTATAAGAGTCCACATCTAGAACAGATGCTGTATCTTTCAATCAGTGTCTTGGTGTTTTCAAGTTGGTCAAATTTAGGACATACAGTTCTCCATGCAGAGCTGGAAGCTTAGATGACAGTGCTCGAAGCATTGTTGGTTGTTTTCAGAACAGAGGTAGCAATGTTATTTAAAGGAGGCCTTCAAGAGCAGGCTCCAACCCAGTGCTGGAAACTTGGCTCGGGTAGTTCCCTGTATAATTTTTGTTGTGCTCATTGTCTTTGTAGACCTCTGTGGACCTCTGATGATTCTCCCACCCCATCATTACTCATCCCATAGGTTCCAATTTTGCAACCAAGATTCTAATCTCCAGGTAACCCACCATCACCCATCCACCCTATATTATTACCTTGGGTCAGATCTCCAATGACTCTGTAATCCAAGTAACATTTTGACCTCCCTTACCTGTCCCACCACTCCATTGTTTGCCACAGACTGAATGCTGGCTACAGGCACCATTGAATTTTGCAGCAGCTGACCTTGTCTGACATAATATTGGTTACTGCACAATGACCCTTAAGTACACTTTGAACAGGAAAGATCATGTTTTAAGACAACGGGTATGCTGTTAGGCTTTGGATCTTCAAACAAAATGGCCTCTACATATCATTGGACATTTTATCAAGTGAAAAAAACTCTTGACATATTCCATATTTTCAGATTTGATAGATTAACACAAGCTCTAATGCAAACCACAAAATAGAAATCAGGCCTAAAAAAAATCAATAAGTAAAATGCAGTGTTGTGAAGATAATTCATGTGTGTGATAGAGTGCAAAGTCTCCTTCTCCCACATTTAATTTTCATTTATTCATCCCCAAAGTCAAATATATACTGTTCATGTCTCATTTGTACTTGCACCCCAGACTGTCGTAATGGAAAATAGTAATTCTCCCTAAATGGACTACTCGCTAACCATTTTATTCAAGAGAACTGAAGTCAGTTTTTAGCAATTTCAAAGCAATCTCTGATTTATTACGAACACTTCTGTCAATGTCCAATTCTATTAATGTCCAAGTGTTTCACCCACTTGAAAATCTGCAATGGCTGCACTTAATTTTTCTTTGAACTTCAGCTAACTAAATATGTATATTAAAGTGAATGTAAAGATGAAATATGTTAAAATTTAATTATAGTTTAAATCTGTCATGTAATTTATCTAAGCCCATCTGATTTTGTCTCAGAAAAAATCCACCTCCCCCTGCAGCCCCTCATCATCAAGGGGACTGTGGTGGAGAGGGCTGACAGTTACAGATACCTGGTATTACAAGTAACATCAGATCTGAACAGGACTTTGAACACTGCTGCAACAGTGAAAAAAGCCCAGCAGAGACTGTACTTCATCAGGCTGCTCAGAAAAGCTGGTCTGCACTGTCGCCCTCTCACCCAGGTCTACAAAGGACTGATAGAGAGCATCCTCACCACAGGCATCACGGTGTGGTATGGAAACACCACACAGACAGAGAGGAAGGCTCTGCAAAGAGTCATAAAGACTGCAGAGAGGATTATCAGAACGGAACATCCCTCCATGGAAACAATCTACACACAGCGCTGTCAAAAAAGAGCAGAGAGAATCATCAGAGACACACTACATCCAGCTCACTCCCTGCTCAAACACAAAAACTGCACATACAACCTCAGGCACAGACGAGCGAACAGCATCGCCACAAACAGAACAGGCTTTTTCAAGAGCTTCTTCCCTGCCACAGTGAGACTCTTGGCCAAAACAAAATGAACTGATGTCCTGACCCACCTCATAACATATCATATTATATCATATTATATTGTCTCCTGGGCCTTAGCAATTTACAATGCAATCGACACTTTTATATTGGGTTTGTGTAATTTACAATGCTCTTCACTTTCCCCTTTATATAGGGTTTTAGGCACTTTCTTTTTTATTTCTAGAGAAGTATATGTTTTTATAGATTATGTGTCTTTCTGTGTGTCTTTTTAACTTGACTTAACTTGACTCTCTGAACAACCGCACAAGAGTTCCTATGTGTGTAAGCACAAATGGCAAATAAAGTTTTTGATTTGATTTGATTTGATTTGAACTATATTTGGGAAAGTGAAAACCGCACTATTTCCACTCACAGAAACAGAAAATATGATAAGGAGCAGGCCCTTTGGCTCTGGGCTGTTATACCTCTTAATGTGATCAGTGTTGGTCACCTATTTCTATACTTTATTCCCATTCTCTCCCCATATCCCCTGATGCCTCTTCAACTGTAAATGTTTCTTCCTCCTCAGTCAGTGCATTCAGTGCCTTGGCCAGTACGGACGGCTCTTTGTGGTTGAGAATTGTACAGGTTTATTGCTCTCTGAGACAACAAATTTCTCCTTGGCTCAGTCGTAAATCTCCTGTCCTGTAAACTAAGTAAGTGAGTAAGTGAGTAAGTAAGTTTATTGGCCAAGTATTCACATACAAGGAATTTGCCTTGGTGCTCCGCCCACAAGTAACAACATGACATACAGTGACAGTTACGAATGACTCAGAAAACACGAAACATTTATAATAATAAAACATTAATGATAAAACACCATTGATCAAGCATGTGAACCAACAAAATACCAGATCAAAGGGAGGCTACAGATTTTTGGCTGTTGAGTAGAGCAACTACTCGTGGATAAAAATTGTTTTTATGTCTGGCTGTGGCAGCTTTGACAGTCCGGAGTCACCATCCAGAGGGAAGTAATTCAAAGAGTTTGTGGCCAGGGTGAGAGGGGTTAGAGATGATCTTGCCCGCTCGCTTCCTGGCCCTTGCAGTGTACAGTTCATCAATGGAGGGAAGGTTGCAGCCAATATTCTTCTCTGCTGATTGGACGATTCGCTGCAGCCTCCAGATGTCGTGCTTGGTGGCTGAGCCAAACCAGACCATGATGGAGAAGGTGAGAACTGACTCTACGATGGCCGTGTAGAATTGGACCATCATTGCCTGTGGCAGATTGTGCTTCCTCAGCTGCCGCAGGAAGTACATCCTCTGTTGTGCCTTTTTGACTGTGGAGTCGATGGTAGCTGTAGATGAGATATGCATGTGCCTTTAACATAGTGACCTCACACCCACTAACCACTCCCCATATCACAAGTATAACTACAACCTCCACACCCACAGATCGCTCTCTAGTTCCTGTGACAGACCACGTACAGCTAGTGCAATGTATAATGTCCAGTATGAATAAAGATAGTAAAGTAACGATGTCTCGATATCAATCCTTTACATGGTGTCAAATAACGTACCTTGCGCCTCCCGTTTATCGGTTTATCATTTAATTTTGACCCAGTTTTTGTTTCCCCCCCTAACTGTTTTGTTATGGCCTCTTCTGCCCGTAAGCCCGATGCGCTCGTTTTCGATTTCGACATCGCCCTTCGATGGGACACATTCAAACGCGACTTTGAACACTATTTCACGATTGCCCATCCTGGCGCCACCGACGCTCTCAAAGCCTCGCTGCTTCTCAACTTGGCTGGTCCCAACGCCTTGACTCGCTCGGACTTCTTCGTCTACGCTCCTGGAGAATCAGCTCGGGACCCGGCATGTCTGTTGGCTAAGTTTGACGCTATTTGTGACATTCCTACTAATTGTATTTTAGAACGTTTTAAACTGTTCGCGCGGCGTCAGCTCCCTGGGGAATCGGCTGAGAACTATGTCATTGCGCTGCGGGACCTGGGCAGGCGCTGCCGCCTCGAGACGTGGACCCCCGATAATGTCATCAGGGACCTACTGGTTTACGGTCTCCGTGATGAGAAGCTCAGGTCCGAACTACTTCGCAAGCCGGATCTGACCTTGGCCGATGCAATGCACGCTACTCGCTTAGCCGACGCTGTTTCCGCGGCGGCGCCGCCGGCTGAACAGGCGATCAACTTTGCCAGCACTCCTAGCTATCCCATGAATGCACCCCAGTCGCGACCCCCGGTGTCGCTCGCTGCTCGAGGGGGACGCGCCCCGGGGTTCGGTGGTGCCACAAGGGGAGACACCCAGCAAAGGTGCCCTAATTGCAACTTCACATCTCATCAGTTCAATGTGTGCCCTGCGCTGGGAAAGTACTGCAAATCCTGTAATAAGTTGAACCATTTTGCTGCAGCCTGTCGTTCCCGTGGGAAGCCTGTCGCTGCTCGAAGGCAAAATTTAAACAACCTTCTACAGTCGGATAATGATCTCAGCTCCCAGCACTATTCCGATGAACATTCTGTTCCTACATCCAACTCCTCTCAGGCAGAAACCAGCTTGTTTACCGTGGTGAACGCACCTGCTATGATAACGGATCCTTCTGTGCAAGTCACTGTGAACAACTCGACCTTCACGGCCAAAATCGACACTGGGGCGGTTACCAATGTTATGTCAACATCTCTTTTCAACCAGATAAGGACTAATGAGAAGATATTTTCTCAGAGCTCAAATCTGCATGCCTACGGTGGGGAGATCCTTACTCCTGTGGGCAAGGCCACACTACACTGTAAGATACTGAAGGCCACTCGGCCCCTCACCTTCTTTCTCCTCAATCGAAGTTGCGTTCCCCTGCTGGGGATCCAGGCATGCCAGGAAATGGGACTGGTGTCCTTCCACCGGGACATCCACCACGTGCGGGCTCTTATGGACCCGCTGGCCGAGTATCCTGACCGCTTTGATGATAAGCTAGGCAAACTACCCTGCAGCTACAAGATTGAAGTGGACCATAAGATCGTTCCTGTGGTCCATGCTCCTCACCATATCTCCTTCGCCATGAGGGACAAAGTGGAGGCGACCCTACACAGTATGGTACAAATGGGCGTCCTAAAGGCGGTCGTCGAGCCCACCAGCTGGGTCTCTTCCATGGTTGTTGCTGCTAAAAAGGACATGAGTGAGATACGCATCTGCATCAACCCCAGAGACCTCAACCTGGCCATTCGGCGCCCTCACTACCCTATGAGAACGGTGGAAGACGTCGCTGCACGGGTTGGTCCAGCAACGGTCTTTTCGGTCCTCGATGCCAAGAGTTCATTCTGGCAGATACCACTGGACGAGCGGTCGTCCATTTTGACAACCTTCGCCACCCCCTACGGAAGGTTTCGGTTCCTCCGAATGCCCTTCGGAATCAACTCTGCCAGCGAGGTATTCCAGCGAACCATGGAACAGTTGTTTTCAGATCTGCCTTGCGCCATAATTGTTGACGACATCCTCGTTTACGGTAAGGATGTTGCCGAACACGATGTCAACCTCCGCCTGATCCTGGACCGGGCCAGGCAAATCAACTTGAAACTGAACCCCAAGAAGTGCCGATTCCGCGTCTCGGAGGTCACCTATGTTGGACACGTATTCACCGCTGAGGGGCTGAAGCCTGACCCGCAGAAAACGACTGCCATCTCAGGTATGCCTCCTCCTATTAACGTGGCAGGCCTGCAACGCTTTCTCGGCTTGGTAAACTACCTGGGGAAGTTCATCCCCGACCTAAGCGAGCTCAGCGCTCCCCTGAGGGATCTGATCAAAAAGGACACTTCCTGGCTTTGGTTACCCAATCATCAGAAGGCATTTGACATTCTTAAGTCTAAACTGATCAGCACACCCACGCTCAAGTTCTTTGACCTGCGGCATCCCATTGTCCTCACCTGCGACGCCTCTCAATTCGGACTCGGTGCCGCCTGCCTCCAGGTCCATGACGGCCTGCAGATGCCTGTCTCATTCGCGTCCCGCACCATGACCGCCACCGAACAGCACTACGCGCAGATTGAGAAGGAGCTACTGGCCGTGCTGTTTGCCTGCTCCAAATTCCGGGACTACATCGTGGGCAACACTTTCACCATTGAAACTGACCATCAACCACTTGTTACCATCCTCAACAAACCGATCCATGTGGCCTCATCACGTCTGCAGCGCATGCTGCTGCAGCTCCAGCGTTTCACGTTCACGGTGGTTTATCGTAAGGGGAAGGACATGTTCGTAGCCGACACGTTGTCTCGCGCCCCGCTGACGTCCACTGCTCGCCACCAATACGAAACGTCCGAGTTACTAGTACTACGATTGAACTTCGTCCCCTCGCCACAGATGAAATCCCTGGTTGAACACACTACCAACGACCCTGCCCTGCAACAGCTGTCTGCCGTCATCCGGCAGGGCTGGCCTGACCGTCGCTCGGCACTGCCGGCTGGAGCCGTGCCCTACTTCCTGATTCGGGACGAGCTCGTATTGCACGACGGCGTGGTGGTGAAGGGTCACAAAGTGGTCGTGCCCGCGGCGCTGCACGACCACTATTTTCAGGTCGCACACCGCGGTCACACTGGGGCCGAAGCCACTTTGTCTCTCGCCAAGGCACAGTTCTATTGGCCGGATATGGCAAAGTACATCCGGGAGAGGGTCTCATCGTGTTCCACCTGCAACAGCCGCGCCCCCCATCAGCAGCGTCAGCCGCTTCTACAGCAGCCCGCGCCCGGACTGCCCTGGATGGCGCTCGCCACAGACATTTTCGAGTGGCGGGGCAAACATTTCCTGGTACTCGTTGACTTCTACTCCAGCTGGTTTGCGGTTGACCGGCTGCCTTCCGTGACCTCTTCGGCCATCATCGACAGGTTGGACCCTCACTTTAGCACTTTTGGCCCCCCGGCGAGCCTGCAGTCGGACAATGGCAGCCAGTTCACGAGCTCCGAGTTTAAAGCGTTCGCTTCCAGATGGAACTTTCGCCATTTCACAAGCAGCCCGGAGTACCCGCAAAGCAACGGTTTGGCCGAGCGCGCGGTACGCAGTGCTAAGCACCTGTTGGAACAGTGTGGTGGCATTAACTCCGACTTCCACCTGGCCCTCCTCAGCCTTCGGAACATCTCCCGCGACCCTGCCATGGGTTCACCTGCTCAGCGGCTCCTGTCTCGCGCTACCAGGCTCCCACTCCCGGTGGCCCAGCGATCCCTCATACCCTCGGTCCTTCCACCTGCGGCGGTTCAGAAACGGATTGCCTTCAGGCAAGACGTCCAAAAGCGGTCCCATGACAGGTCCTGCCACCCGCTGCCGCCCCTCTTCCCCGGTCAAGTAGTCCGTATGCAGACCACTCCCGGTCACTCCAAGCTCGCTACTGTCGTCGGCTCTGCGGGGTCGCCCAGGTCCTATTTCGTCGACTACGCTGGGACCATTTACCGACGGTCTCGCCAGCACCTTCGGCTCGTCCACGAGCCGCGTCCTCCTCCCGCCGATCCCTTTGCTCCCCCGCTGCCTGTTTCCCGTCCGGCCGTTGCCCTGCCCGTGATTCCCTGCATGCCTCGCTCTGCTCCTCCTTCGCCCCCTCCGCTCCAACACACTCCGACTAGTCCTCGGACGCCTCCCCGCGCTCCCCCCGGTCCCGGCCCCGCATCCCCTCCGGTTTCGGTGCCGCGATCTCTTCCGTTTCCTCCCGTTTCTCCCTTTCAGGTTCGTCTGTCCCCGCTGGTGCCTCTTCCTCCTCCAGGAAGGGTGGATGGCGAGACGCGAACCCGGGCGGGACGTCTGGTCAAACCGCCTGACCGCTATGGCGATGTTGCCTAGCTATCCTAGCGCATGAGCCGTGGTCGCCATGTCACCTTTGTATTTGCCTGTCGTTTCGGGGAGGAAGGATGTAGATGAGATATGCATGTGCCTTTAACATAGTGACCTCACACCCACTAACCACTCCCCATATCACAAGTATAACTACAACCTCCACACCCACAGATCGCTCTCTAGTTCCTGTGACAGACCACGTACAGCTAGTGCAATGTATAATGTCCAGTATGAATAAAGATAGTAAAGTAACGATGTCTCGATATCAATCCTTTACAGTAGCCCCCCACTTAAGGTCCTTGGAGATGATGGTTCCCAGGAACTTAAAAGACTCCACAGATGTGACTGTGGTGTTGTTGATGGTGAGTGGGGTGAGGGGAGGAGGATCTCTCCTAAAGTCTACAATCAATTCCACTGTCTAAAGACCATTGAGCTCTAGGTTGTTGCTATGGCACTAGGACGCCAGCTGTGACACTTCCTGTCTGTAGGCAGATTCCTCCCCATCCTGGATCAGTCCAATCAGGGTTGTGTCGTCCGCAAACTTGAGAAGCTTGACAGAGGTGTCTGGGGAGGTGCAGTCGTTGGTGTAAAGAGAGTAGAGGATAGGAGAGAGTATGCAGCCTTGCGGTGCTCCTATGCTGAGTGTTTGCGGGTCCGAGATGTGCTTTCCCAGCCTCACATGCTGCTTCCTGTCTGTCAGGAAGTTGGTGATCCACTGACAAAGGGGCTCAGGCACAGGCGACTCGGACAGTTTGGAGTGCAGTAGCTCTGGCACAATGGTATTGAATGCAGAGCTAAAATCAACAAACAGGATCCTCGCATAGGTCACCTGGCAGTCTAGGTGCTGTAGGATGAAGTGCAGGCCCAGGTTGACTGCATCATCCACACATCTATTGGCTCGATATGCAAACTGGAGAGGGTCCAGCAGGGAGTTTGTGATATTTTTCAGCTTTGCCAGCACAAGCCTTTCGAGTGTCTTCATGACTACTGACATTGTACAAGATCACCCAAGAGTCTTTCTCCAGCAACACTTCCCAGACAAGAGTTCTGCAACATCCTCTCTCGCTGCTCTACCTCTGTGATTCCTCCTGCTCTCCGACTACCACTGTTTTATTTTATCATTGTTACTTTTTTGCATATATTTCATTAATTTGTTCTATATCACCATCTATATCTCTTGTTTCCCTTTCCCCTCTCTGAAGAAGGGTCTTGACTCGAAATGTCACCTGTTCCATTTCTCCAGAGATGCTGCCTGACCCGCTGAGTTACTCCACCTTTTTGTGTCAATCAACACCAAAGAAGTAAGACACTGCTTTTTTACCAAATGATCCTCATCAAAATCATTGATGTACAGTATGAATACCTGAAGATTGAGCTCTGATCCCTTGGACACCTCTTAAGTTACTGACTGCCTCCTTAAAGTAGACCCATTTTGTCATTTGAAGAAGGGTCTCGACCCAAAACGTCACCTATTTCCTTCGCTCCATAGATGCTGCACCCGCGTAGTTTCTCCAGCATTTTTGTCTATCCATTTAGTCAAATTCACTCTTCCCTATGAACTCCTTGTCGATATGTTGCCCCCAAAAGTATGCAGTCTAATTTTGAACACTAACTTTTACAGTGGGTCTTTATCAAAAATATTCTGAACATGGAAGTACACCATACCTACCAGTTCAGTTACATCTTCAAAAATCTACAGTAGGTTTGGCAAATGTGAATTTCCTTTCAGAAACCCATACTGACAATGTTTAGCCCTTTTGATATTTATAAAGTCTGCTGTTATCTCATCCTTATCCTTATCCTTATATAACTATAAAACTCTGATCTTGGATGTGTGTGTGTATTTGTGCATTTATTTGTTCGTGTGCGATCACATCTTCTCGAAAAAACGACGCTCTAACAGTAACATTTTTACATATTCTGGTAGAGATTTATCCCGTGGTCAAAAATCACCTTATCTGAAAAATTCATGCATTATATCTCGAGTTATTAATCAAAATGTTCAAAAATCTGAAGAGACGTGGAAATAAATAGCTGCTTTTTCCCTGTGCTTACAGCTGTGACGTAACCATGGGATTGTAGCCCTGCTCACAACATTGTTGCTATCCAAGTACACTGAGTCCTGCTAGCCTTAGCAAGTGAAAATGCATTTTTTAAAGTCACTGTACACTGAGTTCTGCTAGCCCGAGCAAGTGCAAATGCGTTTTTGTTAAGTATAAAAATGAGGGAGGGTGCATAAGGCGAAATGAGCAGCCCCTGTGCAGTTGTCGGCTATGGGTGAGTGGTGGAATATTGCATTGGGGAACGGGTTGCGTTGGGGGACCAGGCCTCCCGTGGGGGCTATGGGTGAGTGGTGGAATATTGCATTAGGGAACGGGTTGCATTGGGGAACCTGGCCTCCCATGTGACAGGGACCCAACGGGTCCCACTTGGTCTAGTATTGTATAAAAAGCCTCTCACATTCCACTCATAATAGGCCAACCTCTGTATATTACTGCTTTCTCTCTGCAGCATTTTAAAATAACTACCCTGCAATCTATAGGAAATAATCCATAAATTATAAATTCTGGAAAATGATAACACATACACTATTTCCATGGCTACTCTTAGTTTTCTGGGATGCAACAGGCCCCAGAATTAATTGGCTTTCAGAGCCATTAATTTCTCCAGCAAACATTCTTACAATTATTAATTTCCTTTAGTTTAGATTTGTGGTTCCCTTACTATTCTCAAAGGTTACTTGTGTTCTCTATGAAAACAATGCTCATTCATACCATTATATCCTAGAACTAAACACACAAGTGAAGATAGTTTAGAATGATGAAATTCATCTCTTGAATTTACAATTCGCATAGTTTGGTGCCTCAGTTAGTACAATGCCTTCATATTTATAATTTTCACCTCAAAAAGAGGATACATTTAGATTAACTCAAATAAAATGTGAATATTTGCTCCATTCAGGTTCTTGATATAAACATGTTTAGAGATCTAGATCTGGAAACAAACATGAATTAATGGGGATTGAAGGGGCATAGGATAAAGGTGGTGGAAGGGAAGTTGATGAGGGAGAAGGGCAAAGGACAGAGAATGGTCAGAGAGGGAGAAGTTTCAGAGAGCAGGAAGGACCATGGAAGGAGAATGGCTGGTGTGAGAGAAAGGCCAGGGAGAGAAAGGAAGAGAATGTGGAAGGAGGAATGGGGAAGTACTGGAGAGTATACCTACTGTTACACTGTGAAAGATGAGACAAAAACAAATAAACAGTGATTTCCCTTAATGTCACCAGACAATACATATTTTAAACATCATGTTGGGACCAGGATACCTGTGGAAATTGCTTGTTCTTTTTTAAATGACTACATGGGATCTGCATGTCCATTGATGCAGAATAGATACCTATTCATCCATCCATGATTAAGGCATCTTGGTTTATATGTCATCTGATAGATCATTGCTCTGCAACACAATAACTGTGTATTGCCCTAGGAAGACAGCCCTCATATTTTCCACTGAGTTTGAGCAAAGCCATATTCTCCAGAGTGAGAATTAGCAGGAGGAGCAAGCACTTGGCCCCTCAAACCATTTAATAAGAACTTGGCTGATTGCACCTGAGCTCTGCATTCATGTCTGGATGATGGGTGTAAGGCCAGGTCTCATTGACTGCAGGGTCCCAACGTACTCCCGCTTGTCCCATGTGGCAGCATTAACAGAAGGTCTTAACAGATACTCAGCCCCTGCTAATGACACTGAATGGTTTGCAAAATACCAGACTATAAAATCTTTTTAATTTTAATTAAAGCACTTAAGAAACACAATGGAACAATTAAATACACTAAACCTTTATAGGATACATCAAATCAAAATTCATCACACTCTTCTGTATGCAGCCAAATGTTTTATTTCATTTTAAGTAGTCCACTTTATGCCATTTCTAATCAGGGCAAAGATTATCAGGAATCCGCACTGCCTTACTGTTCCTGCTCCAAATTGGGAATGTATCGGCATTGCACATGATGAAAGCTCTTCTGCTCTGAGTGGATTTGCCGGCTTCCAAGCTGAATAGGTTTCTAGCCTACTATTCTTACGTTCTTCCTTTCCTCACCAAATGTCTATGGGTATTTATATTTCTGTATCTGATTTGATGTTCAGTTTATCCACCCAATCTATGTTTCCTTTTGAGTCCATGCAGTGTTTATTCCTCAACAACAACATCTACATGATTCAGGAGATGCAGGTCACCGCTACTCTGCTTGGATGCTTACTTAGACTGTTGACAAACATTCTGAGATAAAGCTTAAAAACCTGACCATGCAAGGGCAAGTCAAACTTGCAGCAAATGCTCGTTGATACACTGCCCTTTATCATAATTTCTGGTTATTTCTGCTTCTTGGGATCTGACTATTCTACACGTTAATTCAGAAAACTTTGATCATCACTTCCTCCAGCTTCATCCAGTGCAATTGATGCTCCTGATGTGGCCTTGCGTTCATCAGTGAGATCAAGCACAGATTAGGCAATTAAACTTTGCAAAGCACCTGTGCCCTGTCCGCAATGGCCATCCCCAATTAGTATGTCATTTCAAAACCCATTCCCATTCCCAAACCAACCTGTCAATCCTCAGTCTTTTCTACATCAGGGATGAGGTCCAATGAAAACTAAAGGAACAACACCATTCCACCTGGGTAATGGTGGAATGGTGTTGTTCCTTTGGTATGAATGATCCAATGGTATGAAAAATGAATTATCCTATTTCAGGTCACCCTTATGTTCTGTGTATACTCTCTTTCTAATCCACCTCAAATTCTTCGACTTGTTCTCTTTCCCATTTCCCATCCCCCCCCCCCCCCCGAGCTCTCATCACCCATTGTCATCACTGCTCCCCCTCTTGGTTCCATCCACCTATTGCCCACACATTTCACCAATCAGATTGCCTTCCCATCTGGTTCTGTCTGCCCCTCATCTCTCCTTTATTGATTTATTATTTACCAGATTTGACTATGGTAACATTTGTGTCCCCACCTAACACCCTCCAGCCTTTGCCTCCCCCATCCACCACTGTCATAACTTGGTTTTATCTGCCTCTTTTTTGTTTGTTGCTGTTTCCACCTATTATCCACCCACTTCTGTTTCCCACCTGGCTCCTTCTGCCCATTATCCTCATATCTCCTAGGTCCACCTATCACGAAATGGTCACTGCCTCACCACTCCCCCTCTCTCCTTTATACTGGCTATCTTTCTCCTCTTCCTGCCCAAGTTCTTCGGCAGACTCCCTGCATCCTGAACACTTCCCCAATTTTCTAACTATGGTGGTACATTGCCTCTAGTGCCATGGGCTCCTATCTTGTTTAGCTGCCGCACGTGTGGCGCCTCATCAAAGGCCTTCTGAAAATCCAAGTAAGCAAAATCCACTAACTCTCCTTTGTCAACCCTGCTTATTACTTCCTCAAAAAATTCGAACAGATTTGTCTAGCAAGATCTCCCCTTAACAAAATCATGCTGAATTCGGCCTACTTTATCATGTGCTTCCAAGTACCCTGAAACCTCATAATGGGCTCTAAAATGTTACCAACCACAAGAAGTCAGGCTAACAGACTTCGGTCTGAAGAAGCATCCCAACTCAAAACTTCACCTATCCATGTTCTCCAGCGAGGCTGTCTGACCCGCTGAGTTACTCCACCACATTGTGTCTTTTTTTAAAAAACAGCATTTGCAGTTCCTTGTTTCTAAATGTTTTTAAAAATTGTACCATGGCCTCTGTTCTTATACTCTATCGCATATGCCCATTTCACAACCCTATTTACCTATTCTGCACCTTCAGGTGTTAATTCTGGCCAAATTGGAGATGCCAGGACAATAAAATCGAGTAAAGGCTTCTGTGCTGGTAGGCCATTTGGTCAATTTAAATGTGCTTTTTGCAGAAATGGAACAAGCTGCAGAATGGTGCCAGTTTGTCTCGAGCCTAGATAAGAGCTGCAGGAAGAGAATGGAACATCTGCAGATTCTGACAATTAGGTGTAAATTGCATGGAACAGATTGGATGAATGCAAACCAGACATACACATTGTAAATAATGTTGCAACGCTTTACTTTGCTAGATAAGTAAAATTAGTCATTGATTAGATTAAGTGTTGAGCCTTGTCTGTCTGGGATTCCTGACTATCAAGGCACATGTTGCATAATTGATCTCTGTTAAGTTGCATCTAGAAAATTTGTCAGATACATTTTATTAGTCACTGTATTATTGGGTTGGGGAAATGTCTATAATGTACTGAGTTAATTGATATCTGTTATTCGACTGTATAGAGACCACCCCCATGTGGTTCGGCCCCTCAAGGTTCGGGGACCTATAAAAGGCCGCTCCCACGAGGTCCTGTGTCGATTTCCTGGGAGAACGCTTGGGACAGCGTGACCTTCTCGAGTGTCTCTGCTTGAATGAGGCTAAGAGGGCTTGGCCAGGCAGATATGAGGATCGAACCCACGGTGGGTAGGTATATTAGTGGGAACTGGTATTGTGCTTTTCCCAAAATGAAGTTTAGATGCGCAAGTGCTTGACTCAGTGATTTTTGACTGAAACTAGACTGGGGGGAAGCTTAGAACGAGCTATTTACCTTGGGGCTCGTCCAGGATCTCAATGGACCCCCAAACACAAGTTGGCGATCAAGGATGTTGAGCTGTTTCGATCGCGAGTGCAGAAATCGGGCCCACTGTGTGGTTTTCACATTGATTTTCGGCACTTCACTAATCATTTGCGGGCTTGAGAAAGGGTCCCAACGAGATCGTAGAACAGAGTTTAGCTAGCACAGTGGGGTGGATAGCATTCCTTTCGGTTGGAGGCCCATAAAACAGGGCAAGGAATGGCCCAAAACTTGGTCATAGTTGGCAGGCTGCAGCTGCTTAATGAGAGCCTGATGCGCTTCGAGGGTGAGGGGTGGCCCATTGTTCCCGATTTGTTATCCACTTGGTGGAGTATTGAAACACAAGTCTAGTTTAAGTATTGATCTGTCATTGCTGGGAGCGTTAATTGGAAAGGTGCGTTCTGAAAATCGGCATCGACTGCCAGTGCAAAGAGGCTAGGCGCTGACCCCCGGTGCCAAGCAGTGAGGTGTGTCTGTGTGAAGTTATCTGAGTCCCTCCCTGAAGTGACGGACGAGGAATCTCGTAAAGGCATTGGGCTATGTGGTAAGATTATAGATTGGCTGGTAATACTCTAGTCCATTCGATATTTCTTTGGGCAATTTGAATTCGAGAGCCCGCGTATGTGGAGAGTTACGCACCAAAACTAGTTGGTCCGAGAACGAGTTTAGATTTGCAGAGTCAAATTTACAAATACAGAATTTCACATTGAAGTTCTGCCCGTACGGTAGAATTCAAATTCTGTGTAGATAGAACTTTGGAGTTTGTGCATGTTTGAGATTGATTTTACTTCAGAGTCTCCATAGTGATTCCGGGAAGAAGACCCGTCAGGGTGCATGCTCGTCATTACGTCGGTCGCATTGGCGCACGGACAGCAAGAGGACAGAGCTCCTCCCTTCGTAAGTACTTTTAGAGTATTTTTAAAGAGTTTTAAAGCTCCAGCTAAGTCAGAAACTTAAACTTAGCTGGAGTAAGTAAGTTCCTTTACTGTGGTGCTGTGCCCTGTGTTTTGTCACAGGCAGCACCATGGTGAAGGCGAGCAGGGGAGGACAGAGCTCCTCCTGTAGCAGGTACTTTTAAAGTACTTTTATAGTTTAAAGCTCCAGCTAATCTTAGCTGGAGGGAAAAGTTTATTTTGTGGTGCACTGTGTTTTTTATTACAGGCAGCACCATGATGAAGATGACCAGGGGGAGGGCAGCCGCAGGTAAAGCATAGGAGAGCCGCGGGAATGCGGTCTGTCAGCGGCTGCCTCGTATCCCTGCACAGTCGCTGACCGGAAGCGGGGCGACTTCAGACTGAGTGCTAAAAAGCACCAAAGCCAACGCCTGTCGGGCGTAAGGCATGGGGAAGTCTGGGAGGCCCAACGGAGTGGGGCCACAACGAGCCTGTACGGGGCTGGAGACGTTTTTAAACGGTTCTCCCAAATGGAGCACCTCATCCAGTGGTTGCTCCAGAAACGCCCACTCCGGGGAGAAGTTGTGTGGGCGGTAGGCTGCAGAAAGGCCACGCCGGCAGCACCTGGTAGAGGGTTGCTTAAAGCACCCTCATGAATGAGGTGAGTGCAGAGGGTCAGCTAAGTTCTGACCCCGACTCTGACGGAGACTTGGAACTAGCGAAAAATGGCCGTTGTCAGAGGTCCATTCTTTGACAGCACGATTCGTTGTCCTGTCAGAGTATGGAGTGCCACTGGGAGAAGAGCTGGCCTCCACGATATAGAGGCTGCTGGATAGCACCCTCATTTAAAAGGCGCTTGCAGAGGGACAGTTCAGTTCTCACCCGACTCTGATGGAGACTTTGTTGACTAGCGAAGAACGGCCGTTGTCAGAGGTCCATTCTCTGGCAGCACGATTCGCTGTCCCATCAGAGTATGGATTGCCACTGGGAAAGCGAAGACGGCCGTTGTCAGAGTTCCTATTTCTGGCAGTACGATTCGCTGTCCAATCAGAGTCTGGAATCACCAAGAGACGGGGTAACTGCGAGTTGCTGTAGGTGCCAGCAGTGAACCGGGTGATATGGAGCGAGACAGGCGTGGGCGTGCAGTGCCCAGGAGATGAAGCTGCAGAGAATCCTGAAATTACTTGGTTCAGAATCACGGCATTCGCGAGAACGGTGGATGGAGGGCATGTGTCGGAGACGCATCAAGAGGTACTAGGGTTGCTCTGTAGCACCCATTTTTGGGATAAATTGTCTCAGGGAAAATGCCATTCGGCCCACCATTAATTCCAAGATTGCAGTATTTTTCCAGCCTAGCAACATACAGCCGGCAAACCTACTCTTCGGAGAGGACCTCGCCAAGAGTGTCAAGGACATGGGTGACGAGGCAAAGACGGTGGGCTTGATCAAGCCACCGGCAGTCGGCAAGATTCCAAAAAAGAAAGTACCCCTACAAACGAAGCGGGAACATGGTCAAACATCCACCAGGTACCAAGGAGGTACATCTGTTTCTGGGATGAATGGAAGCAAATTACCTCAGCTTTGTTTATACAGAGTGTTATTCAAAGGATTCAAATGGATTTTAATCCACATTGTGATTTGCACATCCAGCATGTTCTTGGGAGAACTATTCAGTTTTCATTAACAGAACAGATGGATGTTCAGACTGCGCTTGCAAGCTTAAGTGATAAAGGTGTAATTATAAAGTTGGTTCACTAACCCATCAATTTGTGTCTAATATTTTCCCAGGTCAAAAAAGGATGGGGGATGTAGTATAGACATTGTAAGATGGAATTGTCACTGCCAAGCAACTGGGCAAAAGGATGCTATATGGCAACTCTAGAGCTTAAAGATGCGCATTACTCAATGTCTGTTTATTTGCAGGATATTTGAAATTCACCTGGATGGATCAACTATGGCAACAAAATTGTTAAAACCTATAATAGGAATCCTGAGAGGCCAGGGTCAGGTGCTCATGGCTTACCTCGATGATATCTTGATTACAGGGCTATCCGAGAGAATAGCTGAAGTAACAGGTGATAATTGTTAAATCCAATTTTCAAAGATTGGGCATTATGCATCCAGAGGAATCCAAATTTGACACCTGACTATTTGGGTCACAATTGATTCAATTAAGTGACTCTGCCCAGGGGAAAAAAAGGTAGAGCTAATTGACAGGTGTATCAAGCTAATTGAGGCATTAAGGATACATTCGGGTCATTATAATAGACCATATAACCATATAACAATTACAGCACGGAAACAGGCCATCTCGACCCTTCTAGTCCGTGCCGAACACGTATTCTCCCCTAGTCCCATATACCTGCCCTCAGACCATAACCCTCCATTCCTTTCCCGTCCATATAACTATCCAATTTATTTTTAAATGATAAAACGAACCTGCCTCCACCACCTTCACTGGAAGCTCATTCCACACAGCCACCACTCTCTGAGTAAAGAAGTTCCCCCTCATGTTACCCCTAAACTTCTGTCCCTTAATTCTCAAGTCATGTCCCCTTGTTTGAATCTTCTCTATTCTCAGTGGGAAAAGCTTATCCACGTCAACTCTGTCTATCCCTCTCATCATTTTAAAGACCTCTATCAAGTCCCCCCTTAACCTTCTGCGCTCCAAAGAATAAAGCCCTAACTTGTTCAACCTTTCTTTGTAACTTAGTTGCTGAAACCCAGGCAACATTCTAGTCAATCTCCTCTGTACTCTCTCTATTTTGTTGACATCCTTCCTATAATTAGGTGACCAAAATTGTACACCATACTCCAGAATTGGCCTCACCAATGCCTTGTACAATTTTAACATTACATCCCAACTTCTATACTCAATGCTCTGATTTAAAAAAGCCAGCACACCAAAAGCTTTCTTTACCACCCTATCTACATGAGATTCCACTTTCAGGGAACTGTGCACAGTTATTCCAAGATCTCTCTGTTCACCTGCATTCTTCAATTCCCTACCATTTACGTCCTATTTTGATTTGTCCTGCCAAGATGTAGCACCTCACACTTATCAGCATTAAACTCCATCTGCCATCTTTCAGCCCACTCTTCCAACCGGCATAAATCTCTCTGTAGACTTTGAAAATCTACTTCATTATCCACAGCCCCACCTATCTTAGTATCATCTGCATACTTACTAATCCAATTTACCACACCATCATCCAGATCATTAACGTACATGACAAACAACAGTGGACCCAACACAGATCCCTGTGGCACCCCACTAGTCACTGGCCTCCAACCTGAAAAACAACCATCCACCATTACTCTCTGGCATCTCCCATTCAGCCACTGTTGAATCCATCTTGCTACTCCACTATTAATACCCAACCATTGAACCTTCTTAACCAACCTTCCGTGAGGAACCTTGTCAAAGGCCTTACTGAAGTCCATATATACAACATCCACGGCTTTACCCTCATCAATTTCCCGAGTAACCTCTTCAAAAAATTCAAGAAGATTAGTCAAACATGACCTTCCAGGCACAAATCCATGTCGACTGTTCCTAATCAGCCCCTGTTTATCCAGATGCTTATATATATTATCTCTAAGTATCCTTTCCATTAATTTGCCCACCACTGACGTCAAACTAACAGGTCTATAATTGCTAGGTTTACTCTTAGACCCCTTTTTAAACAATGGAACAACATGCGCAGTACGCCAATCCTCCGGCACTATTGCCGTTTCTAATGACATTTGAAATATTTCTGTCATAGCCCCTGCTATTTCTACACTAACTTCCCTCAATGTCCTAGGGAATATCCTGTCCGGACCTGGAGACTTATCCACTTTTATATTTCTCAAAAGTGTCAGTACTACCTCTTCTTTGAATCTCATAGTTTCCATAGCTACTCTACTTGTTTCCCTTACCTCACATAATTCAATATCCTTCTCCTTGGTGAATACTGAAGAAAATAAATTGTTCAATATCTCCCCCATCTCTTTTGGCTCTGCAGATAGCTGTCCACTCTGACTCTCTAATGGACCAATTTTATCCTTCGTTATCCTTTTGCTATTAATATAGCTGTAGAAACCCTTTGGATTTACTTTCACCTTACTTGCCAAAGCAACCTCATATCTTCTTTTAGCTTTTCTAATTTCTTTCTTAAGACTCTTTTTACATTTTTTATACTCCTCAAGCACCTCATTTACTCCACGCTGCCTATAATTATTGTAGATCTCTCCCTTTTTCCGAACTAAGTGTCCAATTTCCCTTGAAAACCATGGCTCTTTCCAATTTTTACTATTTCCTTTCAACCGAACAGGGACATAAAGATTCTGTACTCTTAAAATGTCACCTTTAAATGTCCTCCATTTCTCTTCCACATCTTTCCCATAAAACAAACTGTCCCAATTTACTCCTTTTAAATCCTTTCGCATCTCCTCAAAGTTAGCCTTTCTCCAATCAAAAATCTCAACCCTAGGTCCAGTTCTGACCCTCTCCATAATTATATTGAAACTAATGGTATTGTAATCACTGGTCCTGAACTGTTCCCCAACGCATACCTCTGCCACCTGACCCGTCTCATTTCCTAACAGGAGGTCCAGCACCGCCCCTTCTCTAGTAGGTACTTCTATGTATTGCTGCAAAAAACTATCCTGCACACATTTTACAAACTCCAACCCATCCAGCCCATTTACAGAATGTGTTTCCCAGTCTATGTGTGGAAAATTGAAATCTCCCACAATCACTACCTTGTGCTTACTACTAATATCTGCAATCTCCTTACATATTTGCTCTTCCAATTCTCGCTCCCCATTTGGCGGTCTATAATACACCCCTATGAGTGTTGCTACCCCTTTCCCATTTCTCAGTTCCACCCAAATAGCCTCCCTAGAAGAGCCCTCTAATCTATCCTGCAAAAGCACTGCTGTAATATCTTCCCTGATAAGCAATGCAACACCTCCACCTCTTGCCCCTCCAATTCTATCACACCTGAAGCAACGAAATCCTGGAATATTTAGTTTCCAATCACAGCCCTCCTGCAACCATGTTTCACTGATCGCCACAACATCATACTTCCAGGTGTCAATCCAGGCTTTAAGTTCATCCACCTTTCTTATAATGCTCCTAGCATTAAAATATACACAATTATTGTCTTTTTCTTCTCTCTCCCCTACATTTTGGGTCAGAGTGCTTCCATTCTCTGCCTCCTGCCTCACACACTGACTGCTAGCTTTCCCAATTTGAGTCCCTCCCCCCAACCATACTAGTTTAAAGTCTCCCCAGTAGCCTTTGCAGTTTCCCCAGTAGACCTATGCAGTTATCAGTAAAGGCTATCAGTAAAGGCTATTTCTGATTTGCAATGGTGGATTCACCATGTGTCCAGAAGTTATAGCAAGTAATGCTTGACCAGCCTTCCATGATTTTGCAGATGAATGTCACTGCACTCGGGTGAGGTGTCACGGATACAGGTTTCCGCTGTGGAGGCAGATGGACTGAGCAAGAGGCATCGCTTCTGCAGACATGGGCAATTAACTATTAAGAGGCTTATTGCTCTAACAAATGTAATCTGCATGTTCAGTTTCAGATTGACAATAATACGCAAGTGGCATATATATTAATCACATCGGTGGAATCAAGTCGGTATTTTGTGACAGATTGGCTAATCACATTTGGGCCTGGTGCATGGAAAAATATATTTCAGCTATTTATCTACCAGGTAGATTCTACATAGTAGCAGACGCCAACTCACGAAAGTTCCATGACAACATAGATTGGATGTTGAACCAGGAGGTGTTGAATAATATAGTACTTGTATATGAATGCCAGATATCGATTTGTTTTGCATCAAGGTTCAACCATCAGCAGCCTAAATAGGTTTCATGGAAACCAGACCAGGTGGCAGTTGCAATTGATACTTTGACGTTACATTGGGGTGGTATGTTTTATATATTTTCCTACCATTTTGCCTAATAGGTCGCAGTCTGCAAGAAATCAAGCAGGATGCCGCTTTGTGGGTGCTTGTAATACCTAATTGGCCGATTCAAGCATGGTTCCCTTTGATGTTACAGTTAGGGATCCAACCTCTTTTTGGTGGTTCCCAAGCGTAGGAATTGACTGGAGCATCTGCTAACACAAGAAAGTCATCTGTTATGTGATGGTATTGACTTGTTAATTTGCAGGTTTTAAGAAGGCCATACCTGGAGCAAGGACTGCCTGGGTGAATGGTGGACATGCTCACTGTAGCCTGAGAAAGAGTACTCAAAAGGGGTATATTACTTATGTAAAAAATGGGAGGAATATTGTATACAAAATAATATTGACTATAGTACTGCAGGTACAGTATTGTGGATATTTTAGAGTTCCTGTTGACACTCTACGATGACGAGGGGCTCCGTTATAGCACCATTAATACAGCTTTAAGTGCTTTGTCATCGTATGGTTTTGATGGGGTCAGGAAAGATCCTATGGAGTTTCATCATATCACAGCTGGATTGATGGAAGGAATTTCAACTCTAAACCTCCTAAACCCAGGTATATGGCGATCTGAGATGTAAGTGTGGTCCTCAACAGGCTTCGACAGTAGGTTCCTGTCATGTATCCGCATTTGCCAAACTAATCATGAAAGTGGTTATGCTCTTGGCATTGGTTCAGCATAGCAAGTGCAGATTTTGCAAAAACTTCTGTTAGACAGGATGGAAGTTGCTGAAGAGAATGTTATGTTATATAATTGCGTCCTGCTTAAGCAGAGCAGGCCAGGTGTCACAGGTTTGTTAAAATTATGTTTCAGCATAACCTACTGATCCATGTTTATGTGTAATGGCAAATTTATTTTCATTATTTTGAAGCTATAAAGAGCTTAAGAAATGTGGAAACAGCATGGTTTATCAGTTACATGAAGCCGCACAGGAGAGTGTCAGTGCAGCCTATCTCAAGGTGGTTTAAAGCAAATGTTGATTAAGGCAGGTATTAGCACTGAAATGTATATATCCTTTTCCACTAGTGCAGCAGCAATGTCGGCTAGGGCGATGGATGGTTGCATCGGCCATATTTTTTACAGGTGCCGGGTGATCAAATGAATTGTTTTTTAAAAATTTACCATCGGCCGATTGCCTATCGGCGAGAGGCTCTTTGCAAATTCAGTACTAAGTCCTGTTTAGGTTCTCCTGGGATAGAGGGGTTACTGTTTGTTTTGATTATTCAAATCAATTGTTATTGCATGATATTAAAATTTCATGTTTAACGCATTATTGATTGTTTCTCATCGAAAGTCAATCAATGCAGTGAGAAGCCGGGATTTGGATCTGCGGCATAAAATCACAGAGCATTGAACTCTTCACGGAATCACTGTGACTCCGAAGTAAAATAGTAAGATTATACGAGAACTTACCAGTTTGAAGTTTGATCGTTATTTTATGAGGAGTTACGTTGGTGAGTACGTGCCCGCCACGCCGAACCCTCTCTCATAAGAAGGTCACATGGTAGTTCTCATGTTGCTCATCTTAATATGTTACTTCAAATATTGTGTTATCTGTGATTTCATACCGCTGCTTTGAAGATTGACGCGCATGCGTACTGACGGGTCTTCTTCACGTAATCACCAACGTAACTCCTCATAAAATAAAGATCAAACTTCAAACTGGTAAGTTCTCGTTTAATCTTACTATTCTGAAAAGCAGCTGATCAACAGTGAATAAGTAACCCTCTGATTGATTGTTGATTAGTACCTGATAGCGAAGAGTAACTGAGAGACAGGAACCTAGTTTACATGGTGAAAAGTACCCGGATGCGAGAGGTTCCCCTAATTCTGTAGAACTTAGAGAGGAGGGAGAGACGTCCCCCTACAGAAGTCCAGTGTTAGCAGGAGAAAGTAAAATTGAGGATGAAAAGTAGTCCATTTAAGAAGTAGTACCTCTCAGCAAAGAGTACCCTAGGAAGGGGAAAATCTTTAGTATCAGAGGGTGAGGTTCACTGATTGATAACAGCGTGATGCAGCATTGAGATCAGGTGTTTGTAAACTGTGCGCTAGCGTGTTAAATTATTCTTGTAAATTTTAGAAATCCAGCATCGTTTTTTTTAGCATCTTTAATTGGATCCGAATTATATAAATACTTTGTGTATGTTATCATCTATTTGTGATAAATGTCAATCCCAAGAAGCAACTATAGCGCACTCATTTGTCTTCTGTACAAAAATTCAAAAATTTTGGAATGAAATTTTTGAAATCTTTACAAAGTTATTTAAAACAAGACTGATACCCAAAGCAGAATGGATTATCTTCGGAATAATGGAAGATGATCCAGAACTAAATGTGTTTCAAAAGAAATTAATGGACTATGGGTTAAAAACTGGAAAAAAGCTAATTCTAAAATTTTGGAAGAAGGCTCCAATACCAACTATAAATATGTGGATTTCAAATATGTTTGAA
Organism: Malacoraja senta; assembly: GCA_038087875.1. NCBI lineage: Eukaryota > Metazoa > Chordata > Chondrichthyes > Rajiformes > Rajidae > Malacoraja > Malacoraja senta. The sequence continues at coordinate 34,023,837 of CM075983.1, forward strand.
ACATTACACCTAGAAGAGATAAGACTCCTCCTAGCAGGTAAACCAGATCACTTCCACCTGACGTGGTCTGCATTTATAGAATTATTACAAACATAGGGTGCAAAAGTACTTTAAAAAAATAAAAAATTGAGGTCAGGTAAGGGGGGATGATAGTTGAAGTGTTGGTATATCCTATTTACGTGATGCTCAAAAAAAAACATTTGTTTCTCTTTTTTTCTCTTTCTCTTTTCTTTTCTTAGGGCCTATTTCTTAACTCTTTTTCTTTTTGTTTTTAATTTCGCTCTTATAGGGTCTTCGTCCTTTTTTGTTGTTACATTTTCTACACTTTTCTACACTTGCACTTTTTCCTTCACTTTCTTCTTTCTTTCAATCTTTTCTTTTTCTAGTGTAAAAAAATAAATAAAGGGAGTACATTAATTGTAAGAAGATATAAATGACGAGTATTAATGTATGTGGTTGTAATGTAATGTACTTCTAATAAATAAAAATTAAAAAAATAAATAAAAAAAAAAAGATTTAGAGTGTATTAAGATTTAGAAAGTTAAGATTTAGAGTGTGTTAAGTTTGCGGACCGCTACTTGTATTGCCTGTTTGAGTGCTTAAGGATTTTTGGGTGTTAGATAATTGAAGTAAAAGTGCATTTGAATTAAATATTAGTATTTGTTTAAATCAGGATTGTAGTATTGTTAGAATCCGATTCGTGGTGGTTCGATCAGGGTTCGTATTCTTTCGATCGCTGTGTTGGGGGAGGAGTCGTTCCATTGACCGAGTACGCTATGAGGAGGATTTATTAAAGTGTGATTTATCGGCATAATGAGTGGATGCTTGTAGTTTATATTGGGGTGTGTCTGGGGTTACTTGTAATCGGGAGGATACTTTTATAGTCTTACTGGTGTGGTTCGGATTTGTTTGTCTGTGCGAACTTAAAGTGTTTTGTGTGGGAGAGATTGTGATTAAGAGCCGAAGTCTTAGTTTGGGAAACCGGAGATTCTTTGCTTGAAGGCTGAGAGTTGAATGAAGTGATTGTGATTTAGCTGATAAGAAAGTTGGGAGAGCGCTTGAATAAGAGCGATTTATTTGAATAATTGAATAGGAGCGATTGAGTGGATGATTGAATAACAGTTAGAAGGGAACAATTGGGCGAAAAGTGTGAATCTGGGAGACGATTGGACAATGTGTGGGAGCGATTCCAGTGACCTTGGAGTCTGAAAGGAAGGAGCAAGAATTGAATAGGTGTGAGTGCCTGGAATTTTATTTTGTATTGTGTCTATTGTGTAGAAAAATGGGGAATGTCTCAGAGAAGAACCTATCAAATAGACCCGAAAACCCGATAAGAATAATTTGTGAGAAACTTCCGCATGAAGCAGAAAGGTAAAGAGGATTATCTGGGAAATTAAATAGAGTTTTGAGGAGTGAACTTTGGCCGAGGGCTGGACTAAAATCTGTAGTAGGAATAACCTACATAGAGACATTTGTAAGACGATATGGAAACAGTGAAGAAGGGAACGAGCTTATTGAAATATGGAGAATGTTCTTCACTGAAAGAAAAGTAAATAAATAGATTGTTCTGCTTTCTACTTTAAGAATGGCAGCATTCACGTTAAGGATTAGAGTGGAAAAAGAGAGAACTGGTCCTTCTCTGGACATTCAGGAACAGGGGAAGGAAGACAGCAGGAGCAGGAGAGAACACCAGCTTTTAAAAGATAAATGACTTAGATGGCTCTTAAAGGGGAGGTGCCGACTAAAATCAAACATTACATTTAGTAAGAGTGCCGCGGTATCTGTGGACCTCGAAGGGAGAAAGGATCACAATATGCCAGGGTGGGAAGAATTTTTCGGAGTGGAGCCACAGCATTCCTCACAGTACTCTCATGTTCTCAGTTCGGAGACACCATGCACAGCTTGTGAGCACGGCGCTCGGGAGGAGTCAGCGGTATCTTCCAGTCCACCCACTAAATTCAAATCCAAAGTGGAAAAATCGGGAAAGGACTCTCTAGCTCCTATGATTGCTCCACCAGCAGAGGATAGTATGGGGGATCAAGGAGCTAGAAGGAAGGTTCCACCGAAGTGGGTACCAAAATTAATTAGGAAATGAAGTGGGAATCTCTGTACTTTAGGAAGATTCCTTCCTAAAGTACAGAGATTCCAGTAGCAGAACGAGTAACTTTTCTGAAGGTGAGACACCAGGAGGATATGATTGGCTGATCCTGACATCGATAGTATTATTAGGTTGGAGCAAATTCCCGATGATGTGTGTATAGAACAGATTCCCCGTAGGCAACTTCCTTGTAGGAAGCTGCCTACTCCACCTTTAGAATTAGATCCCGCAGTAGGTGTAAGTGATCCCCGGGCCATAGACGTCCACACTTCAATGCATCCTGGTTCGAAGGCAGCTAAATCCTTTCAGAGACCCGTACTAAGAATCCAGAAATGGGAAATAACTTTGAAGGAAGATTAGGAGGAGGAGGATCATAAAGCGTGGATAGACATGCCATTCCGAGAGCCGACTTTCCCTCGGTTTGTTTGGAGAGGGTATAGAGCTGTTAGACCTGATCAATGCTACAACTGTGGGGAATCATGACTCTGGAGCCGATCTTGCCCTGTGAGGGAATACCGAGAAGGAAGGGGGCAAAGAAGAGGGCCACGGGGTTTAAGAAATCAGTGGATCCCTAGAGGTTACAGGGACACTTGGACCACGAAGGTAGAGGAAGAGGACACTGGCCAGGAGATCAGGGGGAGAGACATTCTGGCAACCAAATCCATTCCAGTAGTCCTGATCTGCCAGCTAATACAAAATATGACATCTGAGGGCATCCTCACATGACCCAAAAATAATAATAAAATTATAAGAACCCCAGAAAGAACACCACCCCTTCCAAAGTCCAGGAGGAGAGACATAAATAATTTAATTGGGATCGAGAAACCTCACTAAAAGGAAGGACTACGAAAAGGGAAACAGAGTAACTGGTGACAACGAGAATGGGAACTAAGGAGAACTGAAATGGCACTAGGGAGAGAAGAAACAAACTTATTGTGCAGGAAGTACGGCAGTGGGGAAAGGAGCTATTATACTAACTTGTTATTAAGTTTGTGCCTGCAGGACAGTATAATCGACAACATAGTATCTGGGGAGTGAGGTAAAAAATATGCAGACCCTTGAGAATGGGCAGAAGACAGCTCGGGTAATGTAGCTCCCCAGAAAGAGGAACCAACAACAAGGAGGAAATGATACTGTCCTGTCCTTTTAAGACAAATCTGGGAAGGCCAACAGATAGAGAAAGCTGCTCCTCAGTATCCCTACTCCTTTGAAACTAACATCAAGGAAGAAGAAGAAGATACCTACCCTAGTGCTCAACTTTAATATCATCTAGCTTTTGACACCAGTGAAGGAAAGGAAAATAACATCATCCATTCTTTTCTAAAAAATAAACACAGACAACCTATGATGACTATTGGGGCGAGCTCTACTTTAAAGAACTGAATTTGAATTTGAAAATAGACATTCCTCTGTGGTTTGGGGCAAAACACCTACTTTGCATCTAAATTATGATTATTAGAAATAAATTGATGACATTTTGAATTTGGTCTCTAAATTGAATGGTAATGAATTGGAGGAACTTTAAAGTTGAGATTTGGAACTGACTTGTGAGATTTGGCTTAGGAGTATTTACAGATTGATTATTAATTGGGTATTGTTATTGTCTCATCCCCAGACAGGCAGCCAAAGATGGGAAGGATTATTCAGAGAACATCAGAAAAGGATGGAACTTGGGAAGATCTGGTAACATGGAAGAATTATTCAGGGAACATGAGAGTTGGAATTGGAAATAGTAAAAAGAGGAACTGTGAACAGCAAGACTTCCCTTTAAGAGACCAGACTAGAAAATTACTCAATGGTAAATGGAAATTAGTTATGAGGAAGAACCCCTATTGACTGAGAGCCGAGCAAATATACTAGGGAAGAAGTACTGGAGGAGAAGTCTATTGAATTAGGATGAATCAGGAAATGGGTGTTGAGATATCAGAGTCGATGTATTTGACCAGTGGATCTAAATTGTTTAACCCTTGATAGTAAAGCGGCTTCTATTATCAAGGTGTAAAGAAATTGTCCCTAGATTCGGCATTCTTAATTGGATTTATGATAAAATTGACAACATATGGAACTTGATTGATTAAATTTGAACAGCTGGGAATTCCACAGGAATTGGAATGGAATTGTGTTATCTGCCACAAAGCTGTGGAATGAGAAGGGTGAGACAGATCCTGAAACTTAAAATAGTAAATTGAAGGCTGAGACTGAGTTTGGTTGAATTGAAACATTCTTCAAGGTTTGTTTTAAATAAGAGTCACGCCTGTAGGGGAATCTGGACTGAACCCAGCAGAAATGTATATGAGAAACCATTATCAGAAATATATGTTTTAACATTATGTGAATACGGAGAGGGCTGATTAGTGTTGATCCTAGGATAGTATTGCAGAATTATAGAACATAATAGTAATAGGAAAACAGAGATAGAGCAGAAAATAATAAAGATAGTTATAGTGAAATGGAAAAGGGATAGTATTGCAGAATTACAGTGAATGTATGGGAAAGCATTAGTGCATGAATGGTAACTTGCATTGTGCCAAGTTTTTCAGGAATTATAGGTTATAGGTTAGACTATGGAAAGGGATGGAAGAATGGGTAACAACACAGATGGAGGGAATTTGCAACCACGAAAACTCAGGAGGTGAAGACTCATCAGACGGAAATTGTGAAGCTACGCCCATGAAAACTCAGGAAGCTTGATAAGATTCTGGGAAAAAACATAATAGTCTTGTTGTTGTTAATAGATGGAGAATGTAATGAACATTCATATGTATATCTGCTTATCTGCTTATCTGATCATTTGGTTATCATAAATGATGGTTTATCATATATGATAAAAGGAAGGAATATTAATTGTGGCCAAATTGGAGATGCTAAGACACTAAAATTGAGTAAAGACTTCTGTGCTGGTAGGCCGTTTGGTCAATTTAAATGTGCCTTCTGCAGAAATGGGACAAGCTGCAGAATGGTGCCAGTTTGTCTAGAGACTAGATAAGAGCTACAGGAAGAGAATGGAACATCTGCTGATTATGACAATTAGGTGTAAATTGCATGGAACGGATTGGATGAATGCAAACCAGACATACACGTTTTAAATAATGTTGCAAAGCTTTACTTTGCTAGATGTTGATTGGATTAAGTGTTGAGCCTTGTCTGGGTTTCTTGACTATCAAGGCACATGTTGCATAATTTATCTCTGTTAAGTTGCATCTAGAAACGTTGTCAAATACTGTACATTGTATTAATCACTGTATTATTGGGTTGGGGAAATGTCTACTATGTACTGTGATAATCGATATCTGTTATTGGACTGTAAAGAGACCACCCCCATGTGGTTCAGCCCCTCAAGGTTTGGGGACCTATAAAAGGCTGCTCCCATGAGGTCCTGTCTCTATCTTCTGGGAGAACGCTTGGGACTGCGTGCCCTTCTGGAGTGTCTCTACTTGAACGAGGCTAAGAGGGCTTGACCAGGCAGATACGAGGATCGAACCCGTGGTGGTTAGGTATAGTAGTGGTAACTGTAATTGTGCTTTTTCCAAAATAAAGCTCAGTTGCGCAAGTGCTTGACAGTGATTTTTGACTGAAACTAGACTGGGGGAAAGCTTAGAACGAGCTATTTACACAAGGATATTTGAATGTGTGATCGTTCCCTTTGTTCTTCAGTACTCCCTCAGGCCTATCATTCATGATAAATGTTCAATTCTTATTCGATCCCCTCAAAATACATCTCCACATACTTATCAAGATTAAATTCCATCTCCATTTCCCTGCTCAACATCAACATTTTGTAAACTAAGAGTGCCTTCCTCATTATCAACAACATCACAAAATGTTTCTGAACACCACTACCGGATTCTGTTTTGTGTAAATTCCAAAGACATTGCTTGTTCTCACTGGATATATTCCTCCCACAGCCAAAAATCAAACTCACTTCATCCTACGCTTTAGCTGGTTGAAGTTTAATAACTAAAGTATTAAAAAAAAGTGTAAACATTTGCAACAAATTTTGATCCTTTCACCCAATCACATTTATTAATATTACTTTAAATATAATTTAACAATTTTTGATTCTGTTGGTAATTCTACAGCTGGACACAAATAGAACACGTAGGGAATGGGAAGCATTAGCCATGACAGAGTAGGACCGGGGTGAAAGAATTTCAGCAAAAGAATGATTAACCAGGTAACTAGGTAACAAATTCCTGGGACCATAGATCCATTGAGTTTGATGGAAACATCATTCCAAATGTAATGTCAACTCTCAATTATAGTACTGAAACGCCTCAATTCTGCACCTTCCATCTTTTTCCATTTTTTACTGCAAAGAACCATGCTTCCTTATTACCAAACCCAACTCCACTCCTCGTAAGAATGCCTTAAATTCTGCAATTTAGTAAATAGTAAAAGTGGGAGCATTATGTCAAGGCAAAAGAGCTCCATATGACCTCTAGTAGGGGACAAAATTCTACCTGAATTCACAGGTCAAATTATAATTTATTCGCCAACCTGAACTTAGCATCAAAACTACATGTGACACACACTGATTCACGGATGCAATGGGAGAAAAAAAGGCTGATTAATCTCTTTGGATCCAGCAGCGCATACTGCATTAAATTATTGGTAGTCTGTTATTGTTTAAGAATTCCACCCTGGAGACATTCTGTACTGACAAAATGCTATCATTGGCTACTCTACCTAATAATTAAATTAGACAGTGACTTCCAGGTCAAGTGCCAATTATATTACTCTAATTCAATTAGAAAGCAGAATTACCAACATTAATCATGGGTCATGTTAGGGAACTTAGTTAAATTCTTCATATAACAGCTGGAGCTCAAATTAACATAACAGCCTTCAAAGTTCAAAATTGTTAAATTGCTGGCATCTTTAATGAAAATAATACTTGCAACTCATTGTCAACCTGTATGTAATGGCTCATAAAATTATACATTCACAGCTAATGGTAATGGCTGTAAAGGAATAGGAACAAATAACCATTAATAATATGAACTACAAATAGAAAATGCTGGAAACACTCAGCAGGTAAGGCAGCATCACAGAAAATAGAAACAGTTAATGTTTCATTCAGAGACTCCCAATCAGCAGGGGAAGAGAGATGGGAAAGAAAGGTAATTTTAATTTGCAGAGAGTGTGGCAGAGGGATAGATAAGACAAAGGAAATATTTGTATTGGGGTAAGACCTGGCCAAATGAACTGATGGTAATTATGCTACTTTATCTGTGTTAATTGCTGCTGATTTGTGGGACATATTTTATTGTACAAGCTGTACTAATGAAAGAGACAATATCAGGATTGATATTCTATATATTTTACTGAGCCAAAGACTGATTATGAAGAAAATGTATAATTCAGTTTTGCAGGAAAGAAAAGGATGCTTGTAAAATAATAACTTAGTAGATGTTTCATGAACAACGCATGATCCAAATGCCACACTTAAATTATCAAGATAAATTCTATCCTGAAACATGAATGTGATAAAAAAAAAATCCAGGAATTCATGTTGGATATGTACTGCTTACATTAAATTAACAAGTGCAATAATAATGTATTAAAATAATAATTATGCAGTTATCACCATCACAAAGAACAATGCAAATAAACTGTTGTAGAAGTGTCTCCACGTTGAAATTTAATTTAGCCTGAACTACTGATTTAAAAATTAAAATAAATAGACGTTGTTTCCATTCATTGTGGGTTACCTGGAAACCTATATTACACCCAATGTTTGATGAAAGATGCATCAAAATTGATCATGGCATTGCATCTGGGATTAATTTAAATTCTCCAATATATTCTATCAATCTGCATTAAATTATATTACGTCTCTTGCATATTTGAAAGTTGATAAATGAGACAATCCATTCAAAGAGAGGGGTAGATAAATATTAGAAGAATTGAGAGTGAATTATGGAAAAGGATTGGAATTTAGTTCAGAAATTTGAATTGCCACAAGTGCAATAGATTAAACGTTTGCTTAGTAATTTATTCACTGAAATTCATCAAAAATGGGATCAAATAGCTAAGAAAATGAAAAGATGAAACAGGCCCACATGAAAATAGAATCTATTAAAGCGAGGACTGCCTCAGAATACTGCAGTCATTCAATTATGTTTGAAATACACCCACCCACTGTTGCAATCGAGGAAAACAAAGCTGTCATCTTGTACACAGCGAGATTCCACAAACAATAATTAAATCTACTATTACTAAAACTCTCATCTTGTCCTCTTCCGGTTTGCGCCGTTTTTTAATTTTCGCAAAAACGGAATCGTATATCACTAGGATGTTTCACCACCTTACTCACCTTCTCCTCTGCTCCAAGCGCACCAAATTTTGTTCCGATCGATGGAATATTACAAAAGTAATGAAGGTTTAAAAATCGAGAGATCAGCAGATTGGTTTTCTCGCCTGTCAATCACCATGACGGTAATGCCCCTTCCGGCACCCGCTATCAATCAGTGGGGCGAGGAGAATAAATCCCCGGAGGCGGGCCTGAGTCTGTGAGCTGCGCTGGATGAGTCCACAAGCTGTGCTGAGTAGTGAGTCCACAAGCCGTGCTGAGTGAGCCAACAAAACATGCTGAGTGAGTCCACAAGCCGTGCTGAGTGAGTGAATGAGCCCACAAGCCGTGCTGAGTGAGTGAGCCCACAGGCCGTGCTGAGTGAGTGAGTGAGCCCACAAGCCATGCTGAGTGAGTCCACAAGCCGTGCTGAGTGAGTCCACAAGCCGTGCTGAGTGAGTCTACAAGCAGTGGTGAGTGAGTGAGTGAGCCCACACGCCATGCTGAGTGAGTGAGTGAGTCCACAAGCCATGCTGAGTGAGTGAGTGAGCCCACAAGCCGTGCTGAGTGAGTCCACAAGCCGCGTTGAGTGAGTCTACAATCCATGCTGAGTGTGTCCACAAGCCGTGCTGAGTGAGTGAATGAGCTCACAAGCCATGCTGAGTGAGTGAATGAGCCCACAAGCCATGCTGAGTGAGTGAGTGAGCCCACAGGCCGTGCTGAGTGAGTGAGTGAGCCCACAAGCCATGCTGAGTGAGTCCACAAGCCGTGCTGAGTGAGTGAGTGAGTCCACAAGCCGTGCTGAGTGAGTGAGTGAGTCCACAAGCCATGTTGAGTGAGTGAGTGAGTCCACAAGCCGTGCAGAGTGAGTGAGTGAGTCCACAAGCCATGTTGAGTGAGTGAGTGAGTCCACAAGCCGTGCGGAGTGAGTCCACAAGCCGTGCTGAATGTGTGAGTGAGTCCACAAGCCGTGCTGAGTGAGTCCACAAGCCGTGCTGAGTGTGTGAGTGAGTCCACAAGCCGTGCTGAGTGTGTGAGTGAGCCCACAACCTATGCCGAGTGTGTCCCCAAGCCGTGCTGAGTGACTCCACGAGTCCAGAAGCCGTAGTGAGTGAGTGAGTGAGTCCAGAAGCCATAGTGAGTGAGTGAGTGAGTGATTCCAGAATCCGAAGTGAATGAATGAGTGAGTGAGTCCAGAAGCCATGCTGAGTGAGTCCCGAGACGGTGCAGAGTTGGGGAGCGGCCCGTAGCCTGGCCGACTGCTGCAACCTCGAGATCCTGGGGAAGGGTGGGCACACCACCCCCACCCACACACCCCCTCCTGCCTATAAGCCCCCACCCACTTCCCCTCACACACACCCCCCATGCAGCGGCAGGCTGTGGCAGCGCTCGCTCCCCCCCCAGCCCAACCGGCTGCTGCCTGAGGCCGTACCCCTCCTCTTCCCCCCTCAATGGCCCCTGCCTGAAGCTGTCCCCCTTCTCTGGCTACAGAATGCTCCCGCTGGCCCCCACCTGTCCCCAGCTACACGACTAGCCCAAGAAAAGTATATTCGGCCCACAATGTCTGTACTAGCCCTCCAGAAACGAGCCCATTCGGCCCACAACACCTGTACTAGCCCTCGAGAAAGGGTGAAGGGCAAGGGGCAGTGGGGGGGAGGGGGGATCAGGAGCGTCATAATGGGGATCTGTCAGCCGCACCTGCACAGTTGGGGGCTATGGGTAAGTGGTGGATTATTGCGTTGGGGGACCAGGCCTCCCATGTGAGAATGGGACCCAAGAGTACTTAGTCTAGTAAGTACTAAATGTGGTATAGACATTGGCGAGTGCAACAGCAAATGTTGTCTGCTCTGCTTCAAATAATGTAAGGAAATCTTTCGCAAACACTTGGGAGGGGAGGCCGAAGAAACAGGAGAGCATTACTAAAATATCAACTAGATGAAGGGATCATGTCTCTGAAGTTGACTTCACAAGCTTCTGTTCAGAAGTGAGAATGTTACCAAAATATGAGTGTAAGCAAGTTCACTTAACTTTCACTTCCTTTTATTTTGCTGCTTTTAATTGCAGAGATAGTTATTTACACAAATCACATTAATACTGACAATGTGAAAGGTTAATTCCTGGTATGTTTATCAGGCCGATTTTCAGTTCACATACTGAAGATCTGATGAGGGAACATGTTATTTTAGATCTAAGATTGTGAGTGAGTGAGTCCAGAAGCCATAGTGAGTGAGTGAGTGAGTGAGTGAGTGAGTGAGTGAGTGAGTGAGTGATTCCAGAATCCGAAGTGAGTGAATGAGTGAGTGAGTCCAGAAGCCGTGATGAGTGAGTCCCGAGATGGTGCAGAGTTGGGGAGCGGCCCGTAGCCTGGCCGACTGCTGCTAAGATCTAAGAGTTCATTAATATTTTTTCTGTAAAGGCCCCCCAAGAAAAAGGTGATAAAAATAGAACACAATTTTACATTTAATTTCAAGTGAGATGATTCCAATCGAAACTTGATCTTTCTTATGAAACTTTAAAGGCATGAATGACAGGTCAAAACTGGTAGATTGAGAAAATGTAGTGGATGGGCAGTCAAGAATAATGCATGATTTATAATAATGTTATATTGCTTCAGGCATCAAAGCAAACAGGAAAAATGAATTACAGGAGAAAGTAAAGATAGCATTACATCTAAGGAAAATGCTTATAAGTGTTGCAGAAAAAAGCAGTAAGCCTGTGGATGGGGCACTTTGAAAATGTCCATAGGAAGGAAAGACATTCATAAAGCAAAGTAGCGAAGAGCTTGAGTGTACACCAAGGAGAAACATAACAACAATTTGGAAAGGCTTCTGTAGGTTAATAAAAATTGAAAAACTAGCAGGTTCAAATAAGATTCAGAGAAAGGAAAATTTATCATGCGGAATGAAGTTGATACATCTGCAGACATGGAGAAAACATGTGTAGGATTAAAGTATAAATGCACAGTGCAAAGCAAAAAAATATTTCAATCCCACAAAAGTAGTGCATCTGAAGCAGCTAATGCAGTAGATTAGAGAAAACCAATTGACACAGGAAGCTATAATAATCCGTGTGTGGACATGGCGCCGACGGACGAGAAGCCGAAGCAAAGAAGTGGAAGCCAAATAACCGAATGGAATCAAAGCTGAAACGCCAAATAACCGAATGGAGACGAAGCCGAAACGGCAACTAACCGAAAGGGTGGGCCGCCTAAATGCAAACTAACGGAAAGGGCGGGACGCCTAAAAGCCAACTAACCAAAAGGCTGCATCGCCTAAAAGCAAACTCACCCAATTGTCGCTCTGCCGAAATTCCACCTACCTAAAAGGCAGCGTCGCCAACAAGCCAACGAACCGAATGCCGCTCAACAGAAAAGTCAAATAACGGACATGACGTTGTCGGGGGGCGGGACTTGTCAGCGATTGGTCCAGATCCCCGTGTCCATCACATCACTGTGGAGGGATGAACATTGTCCCACACCTCTGCTCCACCCGACCCACAGCCCGCAGAGGGTGGCCGTGGAAGAGTGAGGGCTGTCCCGAGGGATGCGCACCTTCGGCCGCTTACAACTTGGTGCTTGGGTTCAAATTGCCCAGACACCTATGGCTTGTGTGGGAAAATGACCCCCATGCTCCCGTCCCCTTCTCTCTCCCCTCTTCCATCTCTCCCCCTCTCCCCCCCCCTTCTCTCTCTCTCCCCCGCCCCTCTCTCTCCCCCTCTCTCTCCCTTCTCTCTCTCCCCTTTGCTCTTTCTCTCCCCTCTTCTCTCTCCCCCTCTCTGATTCTCCTCCCTCTCTCTCCCTTCTCTCTCTCCCCTTCTCTCTCTCCTCCTCTCTCTCCCCCTCCTCTCTCTCTTCCCCTCTCTCTCCCTTCTTTCTCTCCCCTTCTCTCTTTCTCTCCCCTCACCTCTCTCTCCCCCCCTCTCTCCCTTCTCGCTCCCCCTTCTCTCTCTCCCCTCCCCCCTCTCTCCCACTTCTCTCTCTCCCCCTTTCTCTCTCCCCCTCTCTCCCCCCTTTCCCTCCCTTCTCTCTCTCCCCCTTTTCTCTTTTTCTCCCCTTTCTCTCTCTCCTCCATCTCCACCGGCAGTAGGGTGCGGGTCATTTTCCCACACAAGCCATAGGTGACTGGGCAATCTGAACCCAAGCACCAAGTTGTAAGCGGCCGAAGGTGCGCATCCCTCGGGACAGCCCTCACTCTCCCACGGCCACCCTCCATGGGCTGTGGGTTGGGTGGAGCAGAGGAGTGGGGCAATGTTCATCCCTCCACAGTGATGTGATCGACGCGGGGGTCTGGACCCATCGATGACAAGTCCCGCCCCCCGGCAACGTCATGTCCGTTATTTGACTTTTCTGTTGAACAGCATTCGGTTCGTTGGCTTGTTGGCGACGCCATCTTTCGGGTAGGTGGTGTTTCGGCAGAGCGACCATTCGGTGAGTTTGCTTTTAGGCGACGCAGCCTTTCAGTTATTTGGCTTTTAGGCATCCCGCCCTTTTGGTTAGTTTGCATTTAGGCGTCCCACCCTTTCGGTTACAACTTGGTGCTTGGGTTCAGATTGCCCAGTCACCTATGGCTTGTGTGGGAAAATGATCCCCACGCTTCCAAAGTTTTGCCTTTGTTTCCATTCGGTTATTTGGCGTTTCGCCCTCGTTTCCATTTGGTTATTTGGCTTCCACTTCTTTGCTTCGGCTTCTCGTCCATCGGCGCCACGTCCGGGTACCATAAAAATCACAGAATTGTTTGTTTTAATGTTGGAGCTAATGAGACGGGCTCCAATAATGTCAAAATCATAGAAGCACAGAGCATGAAAACAGGCCGTTCAGGCCACCGAGTCCGTGCCAACAGTGACATGTCCATCGACACTAATTCTACTCTAGAACAAGAACAGTACAAGTCTGCCCTGACCATGATGGCAATTTCACTAATCCCACCTGCCTTCACATGATCTTTTAGCCTCTCTACTCTGTTTCCTCGTGTGTCTCAATATCGCAATTGTATCTGCTTTCACCACATCCCCGGCAGTCCATTCGGGGCACTGACCACTCTCTATGTAAACATACAGCTACAATATAATTTCCTGACTTTGCTGTGGCAAGCATGAGAACATGGAAAAACTGCACCCACACAATGCTGGATGTCATGATTGAACCCAGGATGCTGGAGCTGGGAGGCAGTGCTTCTAATAGCTGCTCCATTGTGTCATGCTTCTATTGTTCAGTCCTAATGTACATTAGCTCACAAGGCTGTCTCCATGGTGACCAATGGCCGGAACCAAGTAAAAATCTGACATCAGGCAGGCAGATTAAGTATGTGGTAATGATATTGAGACGTATTGAAATGTACCAGCTGTCTCAAATAAATGAAGAATATGGAAATAAAGCACAAGATAAGAGACACGGAAGGCCTCTGGTGAAATACGGTAATTGGAGATGATAAGTCGGATCCTGGTGACCTCCCTTTGGTAACTGAGGTCCTAAATGCACAAAGGACCCATCTAGGCATGAGGCCACTGATCCTGACCAAACCAGAGTCTTTAAGGCACAATATGATCATGCAGGGAAGGAAATGTCAGAAGCAACTGGCCATGAGCCTACTTGTCATGGTTTAATCAAGAATTGACAATTGTATGATGGTGATGATGCTGTAGCTTATTTCTAAATTTGTATTAAAGCACCATGCTTTGTATAATCTGAGAGAGAGCACGTGAACCATGCCCATGATTGAGGTGAATGGTCCTCCTCTGTTCGATGGCCATTCACTGTTTGTCCTGAGTGACTGCGAGTAATTCTGTTGCTTCACAACTATGATAAAAATTAATAATTTTATTTCTGCTTTCACAGAATATAACACAAACAAACATCCTTGAGATAATGGAGAGCCGAGAGTTGAGAGCAAATGAGGAAGCAAAAGAAAATTAATGTTAGTGTAAATTGGCTATTTCATACTAGCCAATTATAGTGCTTGTTAGTAGTGACTCCGCCAAGTATGAGCTTTATATTATCAAGAGCTTGCCTACGCTAGTTAGTATGAGTAGCAGCTGATTGGAATGGTCAAATACCTGGGAAACTTTATTCCCAACCTCAGTGACATATCTGCCCCCCTGTGAGAACTAACACACAAGGACGCGGCATGGTCCTGGTACCCGCAGCACCAAAGAGCTTTTGACACTCTCAAATTACAGCTGGCTAGCGCACCTACTCTCGCCTACTTTGCTTTGGAGTTACCAGTAACGCTCACCTGCGATGCATCCCAGTACGGACTTGGCGCTGTGGGCCTACAGACCACTACCGACTGTGATTTCAAGCCTGTTTCATACGCCTCTCGTACACTAACTGACACTGAACAACGTTACGCCCAGATCAAAAAAGAACTGCTCGCAGTGGTTTTCGCCTGCACGAAATTCAAGGACTTTATCTTTGGGAAGTCTGTGACTATAGAAACTGACCACCAGCCGCTGGTCACTATTTTGAACAAACCCATCCACGCTGCCCCAGCACGGCTACAATGAATGATGATGAAACTGCAGCGATTTGATTTTAACATAGTCTATGAGAAAGGCAAAGACATGCACATAGCAGATACGCTATCTAGAGCCCCACGCAAAACCGACGAACAGCAACTCTCTGAACAGGACCAATTCTCAGTAATGAAGGTATCGTATGTTCCGACTGATTGCTTGAGCAGCCTAGCAGAACACACGGCTGCTGATCAGACTTTACAATTGCTGTCTGCAGTCATCCAGCGCGGCTGGCCGGATGATCAACACAGCACTCCTAGCAGCTAGGAAATGTAATGTCTGCAGATCCTTGCTGTAAGTAGATTTAATAAACATGTGTTGTATCTTTATATGTGTTCCTGTCACCTCATTACAGCTAGTAAAGAACATGCTGCTAGAGCATTTCAAGAGCCAGAAAACGGATAAATATTTTTAAAAAAAGACTGAACATCTACATTCCGGACTTTTGAGAGAGGTAACGATAGTGTGGATGTGCTGGTTGCAATTCAACACATTCTGAAATAATTGCTACAAATTGTAGGGTGACAATTTTTTTAAAATCGGGGAGCAAGTGAACATTATCCATCTGCTTCCCTAATATCATTAGCAGGAAATGGACCTTCTAGATAGATTGTTAGCCAAGAAAGATACACTTGGCTGGTACACGGAAGTGGCACCGACAGACAATAAGCCGAAGCAAAGAAGTCGAAGCCAAAGAACCAAATGGAAACGAGGCCGAAACGCCAATAAACCGAAAGAGTCCCAAGACGAAACGCCTACTAACCGAAAGGATGGGATGCCTAAATTCAAACTAACACAAAGGGCGGGACGCCGAAAAGCCAACGAACCGAAAAGCAGCGTCACCTAAAAGCAAACTTACCGAATGGCCGCTCTATCGAAACACCACCTACCCGAAAGGCGGCCTCGCCTACAAGCCAAAGGACAGACTGCCGCTCAACAGAAAAGTCCAATAACGGACATGACGATGCCGGGGGGCGGGCCTTGTCAGCGATTGGTCCAGACCCCCACGTCCATCACATTACAGTGAAAGCATGAACATTGTCACAAACCTCCGCTCCACCAGACCCGTGGCCGTGGGAGAGTGGGGGCTGTGGGAGAGTGGGGGTTGTGGGAGAGTGGGGGCTGTGCCGAGGAATGCACCACTTCGGTCACTTTCAACTTGGTGACAATTTGTTTTAAATCGGGGAGCAAGTGAACATTATCCATCTGCTTCCCTAATATCATTAGCAGGAAATGGACCTTCTAGATAGGCGAGAAGGGTAGCGTGGAAATTAGTACTTGGGTCATAGCTTTGGCTATATGGAATATTTTCAACTTTGCTGAAGATGTGAAACTCCTTGGAAATGTGAGTAGTGATGAGAATGTAATGACATCTCAAGGGGATATAGACAAGGTGACATACTGAGTAGTTTTTAGAAAGTGTTGATATTCACTGTGAGCTGGGTGTCTGTGTACATTGGTTACTAAAAGCAGTAAATAATTAGATAGAGGATCTAGGTACAAAAGTAAAGACATCTGACTATAATTATTTAGAGCCTATGTAGGACCACACCTAGTGGGTGCAATTTCAGACCAACCAACATAAAGGATATACAGTGGCTTGCAAAAGTATTCATACCCCTTGAACTTTTCCACATTTTGTCACGTTACAACCACAAACGTAAATGTATTTTATTGGGATTTTATGTGATAGACCAACACAAAGTGGCGCATAATTGTGAAGTGGAAGGAAAATGATACATGGTTTTCAAATTTTTTTACAAATAAAAAACTGAAAAGTGTGGCATGCAAAAGTATTCATCCCCCTTTACTCTGATACCCCTAAATAAAATCCAGTGCAACCAATTGCCTTCAGAAGTCACCTAATTAGTAAATAGAGTCCACTTGTGTGTAATCTAATCTCAGTATAAATACAGCTGTTCTGTGAAGGCCTCAGAGGTTTGTTAGAGAACATTAGTGAACAAACAGCATCATGAAGCCCAAGGAACACACCAGACAGGTCAGGGATAAAGTTGTGGAGAAGTTTAAAGCAGGGTTAGGTTATAAAAAAATATCCCAAGCTTTGAACATCTCACGGAGCACTGTTCAATCCATCATCCGAAAATGGAAAGAGTATGGCACAACTGCAAACCTACCAAGACATGGCCGTCCACCTAAACTGACAGGCCGGGCAAGGAGAACATTGATCAGAGAAGCAGCCAAGAGGCCCATGGTAACTCTGGAGGAGCTGCAGAGATCCACAGGTCAGGTACGAGAATCTGTCCACAGGACAACTATTAGTCGTGCACTCCACAAATCGGCCCTTTATGGAAGAGTGGCAAGAAGAAAGCCATTGTTGAAAAAAACACATAAGAAGTCCCGTTTGCAGTTTGCCACAAGCCATGTGGGGGACACAGCAAACATGTGGAGGAAGGTGCTCTGGTCAGATGAGACAAAAATTGAAGTTTTTGGCCTAAATGCAAAACGTTATGTGTGGCGGAAAACTAACACTGCACATCACCCTGAACACACCATCCCCACTGTGAAACATGGTGGTGGCAGCATCATGCTGTGGGGATGCTTTTCTTCAGCAGGGACAGGGAAGCTGGTCAGAGTTGATGGGACGATGGATGGAGCCAAATACAGGGCAATCTTGGAAGAAAACCTGTTAGAGTCTGCAAAAGACTTGAGACTGGGGCAGAGGTTCACCTTCCAGCAGGACAACGACCCTAAACATACAGCCAGAGCTACAATGGAATGGTTTAGATCAAAGCATATTCATGTGTTAGAATGGCCCAGTCAAAGTCCAGACCTAAATCCATGTGAGAATATCTGGCAAGACTTGAAAATTGCTGTTCACAGACGCTCTCCATCCAATCTGACTGAGCTTGAGCTATTTTGCAAAGAAGAATGGGCAAACATTTCAGTCTCTAGATGTGCAAAGCTGGTAGAGACATACCCCAAAAGACTTGCAGCTGTAATTGCAGCGAAAGGTGGTTTTACAAAGTATTGACTCAGGGGGGCTGAATACTTTTGCACGCGACACTTTTCAGTTTTTTATTTGTAAAAAAATTTGAAAACCATGTATCATTTTCCTTCCACTTCACAATTATGCACCACTTTGTGTTGGTCTATCACATAAAATCCCAATAAAATACATTTACGTTTGTGGTTGTAACGTGACAAAATGTGGAAAAGTTCAAGGGGTATGAATACTTTTGCAAGCCACTGTATCTACTATAAAGGCAAATCAGAAAATATTCATTGATTCCTTGGTGGCACATCTATCGTAAGAGAAGTTGAATAGATTCTAGTTTATAAGAAATGTTTTTAAAAATATAGACACCTTGACAGGGAAAATGTATGAAGTATGATTCTCCTGCCTGAGAAGTTTAGAACTATGGTCTCAAAATAAGGGGTAAACAACATAATTGAAAAGGGAAGATATTTATTTACTGAAAGGCTGTTGAATCTTTGGAATTACCAACTTTGGAAGACCATGGATGCTCAATCATCGATTGATCAAAATGGAGGTCTGATAGCTTTCTAGTACCAATCTCCCTCGGTTATGTGGAGTTCAGCAGCATCAAGGAAGGAAAGCGTGCTGGAGTATCTCAACAGGTCAGGCAGCATCCCTGGACAACATGGACAGGTAATGTTTTTGGTTGGGATCTTTCAAGGACTTTCCACAGAGAACATTCAGGCAACACAACCTGAAGCCTTACCCAACTCACTAGCCTGATCGCTTCATAGATACATAGATACATAGAAAATAGATGCAGGAATAGGCCATTCAGCCCTTCAAGCCAGCACCACCAATCAATGTGATCATGGCTGATCAACCACAATCAGTATCCCATTCCTGCCTTCTCCCCATATCCCTTAATTCCGCTAGCCCTAAGAGCCCTATCTAACTCTCTTTTGAATGCATCCAGTGAATTGGCCACCACTGCCGATCGTAATGTTTTAATGGAGATCTGAATTCCCCTTTGAATTAACGATGTGAGTCTGAAGAAGGCTCCCAGGCCGAAACTCTCCAGAGATGTTGCTTAACCCATTGAGTTGCTCCTGCACTTGTTGTCCTTCTGAGTCCAAGGAAAATTGAATTGCCATGGCTGGTATAAGGCAGATGGGGCAGATACAGCTTCTCAGTTCAGCAACTTCCAGTTGCCCCTGATCTTCATGGTGAGTTTTGGAGCAAAGCAAGAGGCCTGATGCAGCTTAATGACACTGGCTTTCCAGTGACTGTATGTTGCTCTGATATGCAAGTCCAGAACACATTCCCAAGCACACTGATCTAAGTCACACTTCTCCAGGATTCTCTATTGTGATGTCAGCATATTCTGGACTACCATTTCACAACAAGAGTTCCTAATGTGGATTAATACCTCCATCAAGATAGAAAGAGATACAAAACAAAACAAAAAATATCTGCCTGTGCATTATCCTTTTTTGTGAATTTTATTTACCAAAAATCCTAATTAAATTTCAAATTGTTCACAAGTAAACTGTAAACTAACATCAGCACATATTTAAAGTATGTACATTTATAATAGCACATGTTGGTTACATTTTGTAAAAGAATGGAAATTTTAAGAGTAACATATGACCTCTCAATGAAAGTAAGCAACATTAACCTTTATCGGTGGCATGCATTTAACTACTTAAAAATTATCTAAAATTAAACGTTATTTAAAAATGTTCCTAGATTTAAAGAAAAACGAGACTTAGAAGTTAGACATGAAGAAACATCAAAAAATACATTTAAATTAATTCAAAATTGCAATTGATCTGCAACTTACTTCTATCCCTCATATCTACTCTTCTTCATTGAATTCAACAAACATGCTCAAGATATTTAATGAGGATCTCTAGAGAAGCCGCAGAAAGGCCTGCACCAGGCATATTAACTTTTAAAAGGACTGCTTGAAAATGTGCTGCTGGGAGGTCAAACGTTCATTGGTGCTTGATAGAGCCTACAAAAACCAAGAACCTGAAGACTACCAATGTTGGTGGTCTCACATCATTAATCTTGTCTAGTATGGGTAGAGAGTCCTAATGAATGCAGATCTACCATTACATACATCCATTCCACTGAAGTCCCTGCCAATGTCAAAGTCATACGATTAAACAAAGTATGAATATAATGCAATTTAAAAAAATGTACAAAAGATATATCTTTGAAAAGTACAGTAATGAGGAAGGAGAATGTAAATCTCACAGATGTTAATGGTGCTTGTTCTTTTTGTTCGTTTCTTTTTTTGTTCTTTTTTCTTAATAGCTTGATTGGAGTAGTTTTATTTGATGTCTGTTTATTTTATTTTATTGAATTTTGCATTTGTTAATGGTGAAGAATGGGGGTAGGACTTGACAAGTATAGGCTTCTTCCTATCCCTTTTCGAATGAGTCTAATGTGTATTATGTTGAAATTGGCTTTTGATTTTTTAATTTATGTATGTACATATATGTTATGTATATGTGTATGTGTGTATATGTGTATATGTATGTATGTATATATGTACATGTATATGTATGTATGTGTGTATGTATTTATGTATATATATATGTATATATATAATTTTCCTTTATTTATTATTCATTTTCATCTTTTCTTTTCTTCTTTTTTTAATCGTTCGAAATAAAAGATATCATTCATTCATTCATTCATTCATAGAGTGTCAAGAGGTTAGTGTATTGGTGAACACATATTTTAGTAAGAAGAAGCAGGGAATTTGCATTATCACATTCAACAAAGGCATATATTTTTGGTTAATATAGGAGGATTTTCCAGTTAACTACCCAATATAATCTCCATTATTAGTGACATAATTGATCTAGAACTGAAGTTACTGGATTCTGTCACAGCTCCAAGATGAAGACATGGTGGTTCTCTCACTTACACAAACACAAACACTAGAGCCAAATCACCAAGGTCCAAACCTGGCTAACTTCATTTGGAAATAGTTTCCGGGCTCTACAAATGTAGTAATTCTGAAGATAGATGTTTACGTCTTCTGGCATTTAAAGTAGCTCTCATACAACTGAGAAACAAAGGAATAGAAAGCTACATTGTTATGCGTAGATGCGGACTAATCAGAGAAGCCTGGTGTAAGAGAGTGTTGGAGGAGGAGAACCTGGTACAGTGCAGTGTAGGAAGGAGGATGGTGCCGGATTCTGGCACAAGTTTAGTAATTGGGAGGAATGTTCTATGTCCCATACATTCCATGAACAATAAACTCTCATTTACCCAGTATTTAGGCATCCAGAATTCTCATGCTACTGGTAACAATTCCTAGAATATCAGGAAATTTAGTTTTGTTTTATGAAAATAAGCTCAAACAGTGAATTTCATTTCAAGCTTTTAAAAAGAGGTGTGAAAAACAATTTTGTTTATTAATATTTATACGCAAAGTTGCCAACTGGTTAGCAGTAACATTTCTTAGAAGATTTTGCACTCCATGTGATGGTGAGCGCTATCATTCATTTGATTCATTTTTGCTGTATTTTACATTAAGATTGTTTCACATTAACATCCAGATTTGCAGTGTAATACTTTGTTATTTAAAAGGTTAAGGAGATGACATATAGTTCGGCAGTTGATTTAAAGGTTTATGCATAAAACTCGTTATGTAATGTACAGTATATTTTTTGACAAATTTTCATGCAACTAGCACTCCCATTCCCCATGGATGCCAGATGGCTGAGAGTATATTGTAATTATTTACTTGTATAAATACATTGGCATTATGATAAACTACCAGTTACATCTATAGACTGGCACTGTACCAGTAAGTTGGCACTTCACAGCATCTTTAATGAACTGATGTCCTCACCTAAATTATGTGGCAGGTTATGGAAAACATATATTAGGGCCTGATTCTTGATATTGATTATAAAATTACTTTTCACTAATTTAAAGTTAGATCCTCTGGTCCTAAATGGATTATTGATCTTCTATTGAATGTGTCCAATCAATGTGCAATTGTTATCACCAAGGCTGAGCATTTCAAGGACACATGCCTATAACCTTGAACCTATGTTTGGATTGCTACCGTATTTTCTGGCAATGAAGATGTTATTTTTTACCTGAAAATAAGGCCCAATAATTTACCTGTGTCTTGGAGGCCGATGGTTAGATTGTTAGCCAATAAAGATACACTTGGCTGGTACACGGAAGTGGCACCGACAGACAATAAGCCGAAGCAAAGAAGTCGAAGACAAAGAACCAAATGGAAACGAGGCCGAAAAGCCAATAAACCGAAAGAGTCCCAAGATGAAACGACTACTAACCGAAAGGATGGGATGCCTAAATTCAAACTAACACAAAGGGCGGGACGCCGAAAAGCCAACGAACCGAAAAGCAGCGTCACCTAAAAGCAAACTTACCGAATGGCCGCTCTGTCGAAACACCACCTACCCGAAAGGCGGCCTCGCCTACAAGCCAAAGGACAGACTGCCGCTCAACAGAAAAGTCCAATAACGGACATGACGATGCCGGGGGGCGGGACTTGTCAGCGATTGGTCCAGACCCCCGCGTCCATCATATCACAGTGAAAGCATGAACATTGTCACAAACCTCCGCTCCACCAGACAAGCAGCCCGTGTACGGTGGCCGTGGGAGAGTGGGGGCTGTGCCGAGGAATGCACCACTTCGGTCACTTTCAACTTGGTGCTTGGGTTCAGATTGCCCAGTCACCTATGGCTTGTGTGGGAAAATGAACCCCATGCTCCCGTCTTCCCCTTCTCTCTCCCCTCTTCTCTCTCTCCCCCTCTCTCTCTCCCTTCTCTCTCTCTCTTCTCTCTCCTCCTCTCTCTCCCCTCTTCTCTCTCTCCTCTCTCTCCTCTCTTCTCCCTCTCCTCCCTTCTCTCTCCCTCCATTCTCTCCCTCCCGCTTCTCTCACCCCCCTCTCTGTCCCTTCCCTCTCTCCCCTTCTCCACCCCTTCTCTCTCTCCTCCGTCTCCACCCGCGGGAGCGTCCCACAGTCACAGACCGCGATGCACTGCCATCGGACCTCAAC
The DNA here is from genome assembly GCA_038087875.1 of Malacoraja senta. Classification (NCBI taxonomy): domain Eukaryota; kingdom Metazoa; phylum Chordata; class Chondrichthyes; order Rajiformes; family Rajidae; genus Malacoraja; species Malacoraja senta. The sequence continues at coordinate 34,046,734 of CM075983.1, forward strand.
CTCCACACCAGGGTGACCCCCCCCCCCTCCGAACCCCGGACTTTGACACCCACACCGGTTGATTCACCCCGGCTGCGGAGACAGACGTTTTATTTATTACAGTCTCGGTGCTTGCAGAACACACCCAAGCTCCCATGCACAAAACAGGCAGCATCTCTGGAGAGAAGGAATGGGTGACGTTTCGTGCAGAGACCATTCTTCAGAGTGCGTCTGAAAGGTCTCGACCCAAAATGCCACCCATTCCTTCTCTCCAGAGATGCTGCCTGTTCAGCTGAGTTACTCCAGCATTTTGTGTCTATCTTTGGTGTGACAGTTGTCTCATTTCATCGGCTTCGTGTATACCGTGCGCAGAAGAGACCCTGTACATGCCGCTTGCATCTATTCAAACAAGTGCGCTCAAATTGAAATTCCACATCTTTGCGGGGGAGGGATGGAATGGATGTAATCACCGGCTAAAACAAAGGCCGTTAGGGCAGGGAAATAATGCCACAAGTTAATTAACCATGTTCCCGAATGTAAGAACGATTTATACATGTAATACATGATATACATTTATACATGGTTAATTAACTGGTGTATATCATGTATTACATGTATAAATCATTCTTACATTCGGGAACATGGTTAATTAACGTCCCATCCATTCAGTTAGTAGGCGTTTCGTCTTCAGACTCTTTCGGTTTATTGGCGTTTCGGCCTCATTTCCATTTGGTTCTTTGTCTTCGACTTCTTTGCTTCGGCCTCTCATCCGTCGGCACCACCTCCGCACACAGACTTGGTTATCCCTCAGTGCAGCAGCTGTAAAAGGATAGCACTGCTGGTGGGGGGAGAATTCCTTCCACAGCGTGTGGGGAGACTGGCCCGGGTCAGCATGGCTGGGCCGCCAGGGGTAAAGTTGCCGGGGAGGGCAGGAGCGTTGTGAAGGAAGGGTTCGGGGATCATGCTAGCAGCTCACTCAGTAACTCGGGTGGCTGCGATCAGCCGCCGGGACCGAACAGCGGAACTGCAGCTAAACCCGGGGCTCGCAGGTGACCTGGGAAATGCAGCTAGTCCTGGGGCTCGCAGGCGACCTGGGAACTGCAGCTAGTCCTGGGGCTCACAGGCTACCTGGGAACTGCAGCTAATCCCAGGGCTAGCAGGCAACTTGGGAACTGTAGTTAGTCCCGGGGCTCGCAGGCGACCTGGGCACTACAGCCAGTCCCGGGGCAAGCATCTTGGAAACTGCAGCTAGTCCCGGGGCTCGCAGGCGACCTGTGTGCTACAGGCAGTCCCGGGGCAGGCAACCTGGGAACTGTAGGTAGTCCTGGGGCTCACCGGCGACCTGGGCCCTACAGCCAGACACGGGGCAGGTGACCTGGGCGCGACAGCCATTCCCAGGGCAGCCGACCTGGACGCTACAGCTGGTCCCGGATATACGAGGGATCTGGGAACTTCAGCCAGTCCCGTGGACACGTGGGATCTGGGAACTGCAGCCAGTCCAGGGGCACGCAAGCAATCTGGAAACTGCAGAATACTAATTGAAAAACACGTGAAAACTATGTATAATTATTATGTATTATTACTAATTTATGTATTAATAGTATGTGTTATTACTAAGTAATAATTTAGTTAGTATGTATTATTACCTCCTAAGGCGATAGATGTAGCCCTCCATCCGCTCAAAAACATGGGTGCTGGCCCCTATGCAAAAGAGGTTGCCGACCCCTGGACTAAATCAAACAATTGATCCTGTCCCGCCAGCATTTTTCAAAATTTAGCAACTCAAAATGAGGGTGCATCTTCAATGCAGGTGCGTCTTCATTGCCGGGAAATACGGTAAATGCTGTTTCAGGCATTCTCTGTACATACAAAATTACTGAGGAAAAGTAATATTTTTTGAAGTGATCCAACTCTTTTTTCTGCAAACTTCCAGAGAGATAAAATCCTTTAATGTCTATAAAGAAACATTGTAGACATTGTAGACCTAAGCAGGTTATTCAGATAGGACTGAGCGGATGAAATTAGATGACTTCAGAATGTATAAAGATCAAATTAGCGTTAAGGTTCAAAAATATTACTCATCTATCCAGAACATTAAAAAATGCTGCAGATCTTAGGTAAATCAATTGCCACTATAGGTTGTGTAACTTAGATAGGCCAATTAACTAATTGTCTAAGAATTGGATGCATATTTTTGGGACATGGGAGGAAACTGGAGCACCTGCTAGAAATCCATGCAATCACAGTAATGATAGGCAACCTCTAAATACACAGCACCTGAGCTTAGGATTGAACCCAGGTTGTTGGATCTGTGAGGCAGCAGTTCCCCTGTACAAGTATACTGCCTCTAATTGAGTGGTACAACACTTCCCTCAGAAGCGGACATCAAAAATCAGGAGACATAGAATGAAAATGTTTTTTCAGAAGGATGAGAGGGGTGGAAAGGAAAATATCTGCCACCCATATGGTCATTGAGATTCAAGACTCACTGCCTAAAAGGATGGGAGAGGCACAAAACCTCATTACATTTAAGCAGACCTGCGGTGAACTACTGTAGGGCTACGGACTTCTTACTGGAAGATTTGATGGGTTAGACAACTCTGACACAATCATGATCGGAAGAATGGCCTCCTTTTGTGTCATGAATTTGCTATGATTCACGTGAAAGGTTCTTTTTAATCAGTCAATATACTTTGATTTTGTTTAGTTGAATAACATAGTACAATTCCATTTGTATTTTTGCCAGGCATACACCAGTGGAAAATAAAATGTTTTCATTGATTGCAATTGATTTAGAAGTGTATTAAAATACTCATCATTGCAAAATCATCCCTAAATCTCCTCACACACTAGCTCTCTCACATTACATTCAGCAAATTAACATTTAAAGCCCAATTCTTACACCTTAACATTTAAAGGCCAATTCTCACCTTAAACATATATCCTCTGGTTCTTGATTCCCCTACCCTGGGTAAAGGACACTGTGCATTCATGCTATCAATTTCCCTCATGATGTCACACAGCTACTGAATACATGATCACCCCACGCCTCCTGCACTACAAGAATTAGAAGCCTTGCTTGCTCAATTTCTCCCTGTAGTTCAGGTCCTCAAGTCTTGGCAACATCCTCATAAATCTTCACTGAACAATTTCCAGCTTAATGGCATTGTTCATACTGCAGTGTGACCAAAACTGAACACAATACTCCAAATACAGACTCACCAATGTCTTGTACAATTGTTAAATGACGTCCCAACTTCAATACTCAGGACACAGAATGATTAAGGCCATTGTACTAAAAGCCTTGTTTACCATCCTATCTAACTGTGACACGACTTTCAAAGAACTAAGTTCCCGCACTAGTGTGATTTAAGTTGCAGCGAGGTGGAGGGGTCGAGAGAATAGAGGGAAAGTCCCAGATGGGTTCCAGACCAAAGCTGTGAATGTAAAAATTAGTTTACAAATTGGCAATTGAAGAAATAAATAAGTTGAAACTTGAAAGGTATAGCCCTTGCATGGATATAAAGAAATCGTTTACTTGAAACTTGTCAATTCTATAATAAGATCTTAGGGCTATAATGTGCTCAGATGAAAGATGGAGTGCTGTTCCGTGAGCGTACATTGAACATAGTTGGAGCTGTGTAGAGAATTGAAAACAGGAAGATCAGAATGAGACAAGGATGATCCCTCTTGCAGACTGAACAGTGATATTCAGTGCCCTGTCACATTTCTGGTGCAGTGCGATTCCAACCTTCCTACTACAAGTAACTTCCTACTAGTCTATTTAAAAAAAAAAAAATTATACATGTAACTCTGATAAGGTAAAAGCTGAACAATTGCATTTCTTGCCAAATATCAACTTGTATAAATGTCCCAAGCTGATCCGATATATTCAAGGATACTGTGGGAAGCTAAAGAAGAAATTGCAGAAGCCCTGGCTGAGATATATGAATCATTGTTAGACACTGGTGAGGTGCTGGAGGGTGGCTAATGTTGTTCCTTGATTTAACAAAGGGTGCAAGGAAAAGCCTGAGAACAATAGACTAGTGAGCTTAACATCTGTGGTCGGTAAGTTAATATAGAGGATTCTGAGGGATATAATGTATATGCATTTGGATAGACAGAGGCTAATTAGGGATAGTCAATAGTGTTTTGTGGGAGATCGTGTTTCATGAATTTGATACAGTTTTTGAAAAAGTAATGAAAAAGGTTGATGGTCATAGGTGAAGAGAAGCCACAGGTTACAACTTTCTAGACTTCAGCAAGGTCATTGATAAGGTAGGCTGCTCTGGAAGGGTAGTTCACATGGGATCCAGGGGAGCTACCTGCTTGAATACATAATTGACTTCATGAAAGTAAGCAGAGGGTGTGGTGGAAGGTTGTTTTTTGGACAGGAGGGTTGTGATTGGCGGTGTATCTCAGGGATCAGTGCTGGGCCCATAGCTGTTTGTGGTTTTTATCAATGATTTAAATGAGAATGTACAGTCATGATTAGTAAGTTTACTAATGACACCAAAGTTGGTGTCGTAGACAATGAAGATGGTTAACAGAAATTATGGAAGGATTTTGATCAGTTAGGCAAGTGGCCTGACGAATGCCTAATAGTATTTAATGCAGGTAAGTGTGAAGTGTTGCATTTTGGGATGTTAAACAAGGCAGGATCTTCATATTGAATGGCAGGACCCTGGGGAATGTTGTAGAGTCTTGATTCCGAACACGATGCTGAGTGCTTCCTTTTCTATCTGTGCATAATTGCACTCACTCGGTGATAGGGTACAGGATGCAAAAGCAATAGGCTTTTCCTGTCCGTCATTCATTACGCGGGAGATCACTGCACCTACACCATAACTTGAAGCATCACAAGCAAGTTTCATCTCGCGTGTCGTATAGCAGTGAACAACGAGTTTGTCACTTGTCTGGTTTTCCTTGCAGATGTCATATGCACGTTGCTGTTCCTTTCCCCACGTCCATTTCACATATTTTTGTAGCAGACGATGTAGTGGCTTTAGCACAGTTGCTAAATCTGGAAGGAATCGTGCATAGAACTGCACCATCCCAAGGAATGATTGTAGCTCTGACACATTGATGGGTTTTGGAGCATTCACTATTGATTCCACTTTCGCTTTCACAGGGCGAAGTCCGTTGGCGTCTACTTTGAGTCCTAGGTAGATCACCTCTGACTGTGCAAATGCACATTTACTTTGTCGCATTTTGACATTATGGCAGTTCAGTCGTGTGAGAACTTGCTCGAGGAATTCCAGATGTTCTACCATGCCCCCTGTGAATATCAGTAGGTCATCCTGGTTGCACACACAGTGCGGAATGCCTTGTAACATTTTGTCCTTGACAGACTGAAAGATTTTCGGGGAGGATTTCACACCATAGGGCAGCTTTGTATATGAGCCCTTATGTGTGTTGATAGTCAAGTACCGCTGACTTTCCTTGTTGACATTGAGTTGGGCGTAAGCATGAGACAAATCCAGTTTCGTGAAGACTCTGCGTACACATCTTGCGAGGTTGGTAACAAATATTGTTCGTCATCAACGGCTTGGTTGATTGTGACTTTGTAGTCACCACATAGTTGAACGGTTTTGTCAGCCTTGGGTACGGCCACAATTGCCGTTGCCCAGTTACTCTGGTCTGTCTTCACGAGTACTCCATTCCGCTCTAACCTGTCGAGTTCTTCCTCCACTTGTTGCTTTAGTGCATATTGTAAAGGTCTTGGTCGACAATACACAGGTTTCGCATCTTGCTTAATTCGAATGTGTGCAGAGTACCCTGTTATTCCCGTGTAACTGTCGGCAAATATTTCTGGTAGACAAAAATGCTGGAGAAATTCAGCGGGTGAGGCAGCATCTATGGAGCGAAGGAACTAGGCAACATTTTGGGTCGAAACCCTTCTTCAGAAATATTTCTGCATGTTTGCTTATGACGTTTTCAAGACGTGATTTGGACAAATAGACGCTGAAGATGTTCTTCCAGTCTAACTCTATTCTACTCAGCCAATCCTTTCCAAGGAGAGTTGGTTTATTTCTGTAGCTGGCCACTATGTTGGGCAGTGTTACTGACTGACCATTGTGCTGAACTTTACAGTTCATTTGTCCACATGTCTCCAAAATTTCGTCCAAGTAGGTTCTCAGCTTGACCTTACTCTCAAACAATGGTGTCTGTGGGAACTTTGTTTCGTACAGGTCTCTGCTCATGACCGAACAATCTGCTGCCGTGTCAATACACATATCGATTAATGTTCATTATTCAATAGTTTAGTTCGAAAGTCCTTGCCTTGGCTGGTTGTAGGTTATCGATGTTGGTTGCATAAATGGTGTATAACATAAGTTCATTTCCGTCTGCGTTAAGGAGCTGTCCCACTTGGGTGACCTAATTGGCGAGTTTAGAAACATTTAGGAGAGTTTAGGGCCTGTCCCACTTGGGCGACCTAATCCGCGAGTTCTGGCGAGTTTGCCCTCGACTCATACTCGCAGCATGGTCGACACGAGGTCGTAGGAGGTCTTCGTAACTCTCCTTCATGCTCGAGAGTGGTCTCCGCGTACTCGAGGCCTCAGCTAGGTTGCGACGTTTTTTCAAAATGTTAAAAAATGCCCGCGAGTATAAAAAGGTCGCCAAAGAAAGAAAAGACACTTTTTTTTACTCGTAGGTTTAGTCGTAGTAGGTCGTAGTAGATCGTAGTAGGCTGGCATGTTAGTCGTAGGTAATCGAGGGTAGTCGAAGTTAGTCGAAAGGTAGTCATAGATAGTCTTGAACATAGTCGAAGGGAGGTCGAAGTGAGGTCGAAGGAGATCAAAGGAGGCCGTCTTCACTCTCCACTATTCGGTGTCCAATTTTCCAGAAGTTAGTTGTAGCTAGTTGTAGCTAGTCGAAGCTGGTCTTCAACATAATGGAAGGAGGTCGAAGGAGGTCGAAGGAGGTTGAAGGAGGTCTTCTACATAGTCGAAGGAGGTCTTCAACATGTCATTTTTTCAAACTCTTCTAAACTCGCCAATTAGGTCACCCAAGTGGGACAGCCCCTTTTGAAAAAAAGTCATGTTGAAGACCTCATTCGACAATGTAGACGACCTCCTTCGACCTCCTTCGACTATGTTGAAGACAGGCAACCTTTTTTACTCGCTGGCATTTTTCAACATGTTGAAAAATATGCCGTGACCTAGCTGAGGCCTCGAGTACACAGGGCTACTCTTGAGTTACAAAGACCTCCTACGACCTCGTGTCGACCATGCTGTGAGTATGGCAAAGTCGAGGGCAAACTCACCAGAACTCGCGGATTAGGTCGCCCAAGTGGACTAGCCCCTTCATTCTCCAAGTTGTAAACTCCTTTCTGGTGTTGTCACTTGTTTCCCGCAGGTTGTTGGTTTCTTGTTTTAAGCTTGGCCTGACATGCTGAGGCGATATGGCCTTTCTTCTGGCAGTTATAGCACTTGGCCCTTTTGAACTGACAAAATTGGGATGAGTGATTACCATTGCAACGCTAACAACTGGCTGAACTCGGCTCCCCGCCATACTTTAGTTTTGGTTTAGCGCCTCTTGGTTTGGCCATAGGTGCTGCCTTGTGACTGTAAATGGCCACTGCAGTCCTTGGTGGACGAAACTCACAAGCATTCTTTGATGCCATCTCCATTGTGGTAGCAATCTTGTATGCTTTCATCTGGAGTGTTCATGAGCTTGGACTGAGAATTTGTTCATCCACTAGACCACAAACAAATCTGTTGCGTAGTGCGCCTCCGAGAAAGGTTCCAAAGTTACAGTGCAAAGTTACGTTTTTTAAGGCAACAATGTACTCATTGATTGTCTCATTCTGCTTCTGGTTTCTAGTGCCGAATTTATAGCTTTCTACAATTTCCAGAGGCTTTGGGTTGAAGTGCTCCTCCAAATTATTCATAATGTCATTGAATGGCACGTCTTTTGCCTTTAAGGGTGCAAGGAGATTCACAAGTGTGCCGTACACTTCAGGACCGATCTCTGTGAGCAGAATCGCTTTCATGCGTTCGCAAACGGCCTTATTTGTTTCAGTCACTACCTCTCCTTCACCGTTAATCTCCATTATATTATTTGCTGTGAAAAACATGTTCGCCCTCTCCATATAGAAGCTGAATGGCTCTCTGCTCTTGTCAAAAGTGCCAAGGTTTCCGATATAGCTTGTGGACATCGTGCTGCTGCTATCGTGTCATTCTCTTTTTTTTTTAAGTCCGTTCAAAAACCCCGATTTCCTGTCTGTTCTGGTGTAGCAATTCACCTAAAACTTAGCTGTACAAAGGCTATACAGCTTGAGGAACTCGACAAAAAAAAACCTCAATCTAAGACTTATACAATCCCAAGGATGGCACCTTGCCACGTAGACACAACATAGAGATAGCCTGACAAACTTTCGACGATTTGTACAACTGCTCTTTTAAACTACAGTCCCATACATAGAGGGATCTGAGGCCTATCGTATCCAGTTCACAAACGACTGCGACACAGCTCCGTATTTACTGTTTAAAATGTTAAACAATACTGCATGTTTCAAAACATGTTTTAAAAGATGAGTTCACAAACTCTATCCCATCCTCGTCGCCAATTCCGGACGGCAGAATGAATAACAACTTACACATTGGTTGCCTGGATCACGAGAGAGAGAGAGGTTTATTACCCAGCATTCCCTGCTTATATTAAACACCAACTCATTAACATATACATGAATCTGTATGAATACATTACAACTAGTATGCAGACATTATGAACAATGGAGGAATCTATCAGCATACGATACGATACGATAGAACTTTATTTCTTGTTATTGTAATTTAATCCAGGTAATGAGAAACTGGGGGCCTGCCATTACCACTGGTTTGTAATTATAGCTGGTTTGTACTTCAGTCTGAAGGCAATTCCTAGTAACTCAGTTCCTCTCACTCCACAGATGCTGACTGATCTGGTGGATTTTCCCAATATCTCCTCTATCTTAGACTTCTAGCAATTCCTGTTTTCCGCATTACCCAGATGCAGCATTTTATGTTTGTTTTTCTCTTCTCTGGTTGCACTATTATGATCTAGTAACCTAATATTACTGATAACATTCTATTTTTGAATGCTTTTTTGTTGCGGTTGTGTTAATGTGTCTGTAAAGCTTCAGTAAGTAAGAATTTGATTGATCCATTCCAGGTGCATATGACAATTAAACACTGTTAACAGTTGAATCTTGACAAAACCATTTTGTTAAACTTAATTTATTTTCATTTGAATGGTTCTGTCTAATTGAAGTATCGATAAAAATAGCATATAATTCAAAATTACCTTGTCATAATAAATATGTGAAATCAACTATCTGCATTATTTCACTCATCCATTAAGGGTATTGATATCAATAGGATAACTACAGGTTATACACATGAGTTGTAGTGCCCTTGGATTATCACATTTAAATAGAGAGTGGAAAACCAGACGATCCTTGCTTAGAAATGAAAAATAAGGTGTTAAAGAATGAATAGATTTTACATTGCAAAAACACTGAATTCGCAATTTAATTTCCATGTAAACATATCTTCAGAACAGAGTGAGTAGTTAGAGATAGACAATTCAGAAGGTGTCTGTTAAGTTTAACATGAAAATGGGCTGAAAATAGGCCTGAGCACCGACCCTCCGTAAATTTCTGATAACTGCCCAGAAATCAGGTGTTGTGCTTTACGTTTTCTTTTAGGCTGCAATGCCTGATAATAGATAATTGTCCTGCAACTGAAGCAGCACAAGATCAATCTGGTTTTGTCCCGTTTTCTGTCTTTTGGTGGCCTGCCAATGCCCAGACTGGTAAAACAGTAAGTTTGACTGGTAAAGCATGGATTGGAGACTAAAGCTGCACATTGCTTAACAGTTAATGAGCCAATGGAAGAAGTACTCAGGCTCAGTTTAGGACCACTGAAATTGGAGACAACACTGAATGGGCTGGGAGATTCCACACGTTCTGTTCTGCACTGTGATTTTGTTTGTGATCCAAGTTGAACACTGAAGTAGAAATGTTCCTTTAGTTCTTCATTACCAGAGGAAATTTACTGAATGGCATCATTATACACTGGCGGTATGTTCATGTGTTCATTGCAATTCCATTTGCAAATAAATCACCATTAAGGTAACATGAAATTAAGTTAAACTTGCCGCTTTTATATAGCTAAACTAAAAGAATGGCTGCTGTATACATTTTCATTGAAATAGAATTTTAATTAAGGTTAGAATTAGCAGAAATCATGTAGCCTCCGAGGGGAAAATTTAAGGTGGTGATATCAGGCTAATGAGCCAGAAAAATAAAATGCATTGAAAATCAGGCATGGAAGAAACTCTCCTTAGCTTAATATCACTGCATATTGTTGCCTACTGATGCTTGAAAGGACAAGCTTACACAAAGTAAACATCTAAAATTAGATGTATCTTCAACTGATAAATTATATATTTGTGTATCAAAGGAAACATCACTTCTACAGATAATCAGTTTGCTAGGGTATAGTAACAGACAATTCACAAACAATATGATGATCTATAAAAAGCAATTGGTTTGTAAATTTATTTTGGAAGATTTAATGAGGAACTTTAGATAATAGTTATATCTCGGGCCATGTACCGTGATACCACATTCTTCCTAAAATCAGTGCACCATTGTCGACACACTTATGTCAGAGATTTGAATACACATTCCTGGTGAACGCTTACACATTGAACTGTGGGAACACCGCACTGCTGATGGTGCCATATTTCACAAGCAATATTTACTCACACAATTATCTTTAGACTACTTTAGACTTTAGAGATACAGCACGGAAACATGCCCTTCAGTCCACCGAAGGTAGACACAAAATGCTGGAGTAACTCAAAGGGACAGGCACCATCTCTGGAGAGAAGAAATGGGTGATGTTTTGGGTCGAGACCCTTCTTCAGACTGATGTCAGGGGAGTGGCCAATTTCCATCAACCAATACTCTCTTCTGTCTAGCAGAGCTGGTCCTAACCCTCAACAACTTCTCCTTCATCTCCACCCACTTCCTCCAAATCCAAGGCGTAGCTATGGGCACTCACATGGGGCCTAGCTATGCCTGCCTCTTTGTAGGGTACGCCGAACAATCACAGTTCCAGGCGTGCACGGGCCCTCTCCCCAAACTCTACCTCCGCTGCATTGGTGCTACCTCCTGCACCCATGCAGAACTCACTGACTTCATCAACTTCACCACCAATTTCCACCCTGCACTCAAATTCACTTGGACCATCTCTGACATCTCCCTACTATTTCTGGATCTCACCGTCTCCATCACAAGAAACAGACTATTGACTGACATCTACTACAAACTTACTGACTCCCATAGCTATATAGACTACATTTCTTCCCATCCTGCTTCCCACCCGGGGTTGGACAGGCTAGATGCAGGAAGATTATTCCCGATGTTGGGGAAGTCCAGAACAAGGGGTCACAGTTTAAGGATAAGGGGGAAGTCTTTTAGGACCGAGATGAGAAAATAATTGTTTACACAGAGAGTGGTAAATCTGTGGAATTCTCTGCCACAGAAGGTAGTTGAGGCCAGTTCATTGGCTATATTTAAGAGGGAGTTAGATGTGGCCCTTGTGGCTAAAGGGATCAGGGGGTATGGAGAGAAAGCAGGTACAGGATACCGAGTTGGATGATCAGCCATGATCATGTTGAATGGCGGTGCAGGTTTGAAGGGCCGAATGGCCTACTCCTGCACCTATTTTCTATGTTTCTATGTTTCTAAAGACTCTATCTCCTACTCCCAATTCCTCCATCTACTCTGCATCTGCGCGCAGGATGAGGTTTTCCATACCAGGGCATCGGAGATGTCCTTCTTTAGGAAACAGGGGTTCACCTCTTCCATTATAGATGAGGCTCTCACTAGGGTATCCTCGATATCCCGCAGGTCCGCTCTTGTTCCTTCTCCCCCCATTCATAACGAGGACAGGGTGCCCCTTGTCCTCACCTTCCAACCCATCAGCCGTCGTATATAGCATATTATCCTCCAACATTTTCGCCACCTCCAACGTGATCCCACTACTGGCCACATCTTACCATCTCCACCCCTTTTTGCTTCCCGCAGAGACCGTTCCCTCCGAAACTCCCTGGTCAACTCGTCCTTTCCCACCCAATCCACCCCCTCCCCAGGTACTTTCCCCTGCAACCGTAGGAGATGCAATACCTGTCCCTTTACCTCCCCCCTCGACTCCATCCAAGGACCCAAACAGTCTTTCCAGGTGAAACAGAGGGTCACTTGCACCTTCTCCAACCTCATCTGCTTTATCCGCTGTTCCAGGTGTCAACTTCTCTACATCAGCGAGACCAAGCGCAGGCTCAGCGATCGTTTCGCTGAACACCTCCGCTCAGTCCATCTTAACCTATCTGATCTCCCAGTTTCTCAGCACCTTAACACCCCTCCCATTCCCAATCTGACCTTTCCATCCTGGGCCTCCTCCATTGTCAGAGTGTGGCCAGCGCAAATTGGAGGACAGCACCTCATATTTCACTTGGGTAGTTTACACCCCAGCGGTATGAACATCGACTTCTCTAACTTCAAATAGCCCTTGCTTTTCCTCTCTATCCCCTCCCCCCTCCCAGATCTCCCACCAGTCTTATTGTATCTGACTATTTTCTATCTTTGTCCCATTCACTCCGCTGACATCAGTCTGAAGATGGCTTGACCCGAAACATCAGCCATTCCTTCTCTCCAGAGATGCTGCCTGTCCCGCTGAGTTACTCCAGCATTTTGTGTCTACCTTCGATTTAACCAGCATCGGCAGTTCTTTCCTACACCTTCAGTCCACGGAGTCCACGCCGACCACCCTATACACTAGCACTATCCCACACACTGGGGACAATTTTACAATTTTACCAAAGCCAATAAACCTACAAGCCTCTACGTCTTTGGAGTATGGGAGGAAACCGGGGCACCGGGAGAAAACCCATGTGGTCACACTGAGATCGTAGAAACTCCATACAGACATCACCCATTATCATGGTAGACAAAAAAGCTGGAGAAACACAGCGGGTGAGGCAGCATCACCTGCTGAGGTTCTCCAGCATTTTTGTCTACCTTCGATTTTTCCAGCATCTGCAGTTCTTTCATAAACAATCACCCATTATCATGTTTGTACCTGGGTCTCTGGCACTGTAAGGCAGCACCTCGACTGCTGAGCTACTGTTCTGCCTCACTGTATCCTCTCAAAGGATCCCATGGGAAAATGTCAGGTCAGGTCAGCTAGTATAGGCTTTTTATCTCTCAACTACATCGATTAGGACGTTGCTAAATGAAAATTGGCTAACACGTTTCCTGCATTCGAGCTTTATCTACTTTCCAAATTTTTTAAGTTAGTGTACCTTGGATTGTGATATTGGCACATGTGCTATCTTTCATAATATTATTTTTTATTGCAGGTCAGGAAAACAGTATTTGTCTTTTATGACCAATACCTATCTAAGTTCATAATCCTTATCTTATGATGCAGCAACATATTTTGTGCAGTTGTGAAATGAAGGAATTCTTCCCTGTAGGAAGCAAAGTTCACAAATGCAATCCTTTCATAAATGTGATTAATGCATCACTTCTCATTTTTAAAACAAAATTCCCTAAGTCAATACTTTGAATAACAATCAGCACATATGTTTTACCTTCCAAGCATTTGAAAGCTAATCTGAACCAAAGCCAAAATGAAAATGCTAACATCATCAACATAAATTATTTGTATAAAAAAAATCTTGGAGACCTTAATTAACTTCACCCTCTTCACTATCTCAGCATTAGAAATCCTGAAGTTACCAAAAAGCTACATGGGCAACAGTTACCATTTACCTGCAAAACTGAGACCAACACCTCATTAAGCGATACATTTTAACCAAGTACTTTTAAAATTATGTTGTAGGTGGTTATGATAGGTAATGTATTGATTAGTTTAGTTTAGAGATACTGCATGGAAGCAGGCCCTTTGTCCCAGCATGTCTGTGCCCACCATCACCTATTCACTTAAGTAGTAAGCCCCCCTCAGTCATGACTGACCATGGGTGATGTATCCTGGTCAGATGCGAGCCTGGGCGATGTCATATGGAGGACAGGCTGTTGCCCATGCAGCACGTCCCCCCTCTCCACGTCGCTGATCAATCCAAAGAAATAGCAGGGTCGTTACATTTTGGCACCAGCGCCGTCGCAGGAGCTGCCAGAGCGAGGTTGTAGACAACGACGAACGGCCTTAGGGGCTCCGACTCTGGATTTTCTTGAGGTTTACTCCTGGAGCCTTTTCCATGACTGGATATGGCCACAAGGCAGTGGAGGTTTGAAATCAGAGTTTTCCCTCTCCTAGATGGACTGCCTTCCCAGGCCGACGAGCCATATCTGCCTGAGACTCGTGGGGGCGGGAGCGTCTACCTTCCCGTGCAGGTCTATAGCACCTGCCCACTGCCCACTTTGTTCTATGTTATCCCACTTTCTCAACCACTCTCGATACACGCTAGGCATTTTTACAGGGGCCAACTAACCTATAAACCCGTATGTCTTTGGGAGGAAACCGGAGTACCCAGAGAAAATCCACATGGTTACATGGAGAATGTGTAAATTCTACACTGTTAGCTCCCATGGTCAGGATTGAACCTGGGTCTCTAGTGCAGCGAGGCAGCAGCTCTACCAGCTACTGTGCTACTGTGACGTCCTTACTGAATGGGAGAAACTGATTTACTAATAACTTTGCAAAGGGACTCTGTTCCATTCTTGAAACATTATGAGGTTCTGCTATTGAAAGTAAAATTGATTGGATCTCTCCTTCAAAGATTTGCTATCACATTTTGCTGGCATGTAAATTCTGAGTAAAATCTGAGGATATCGATATTCTGGCTCTCCCAACTCCTCTGAAAAACCTTATGGGAATAATCTTGTCATTTGTTAGGAAGACTGATTTATAGATTACATGTAAGTAAAACCAAAATTTCCTTCGTGACCTAAAATGTTGTTTTTCTTATGATAAAATGTATCCAAAACCATAATAGTTTGTGCTTTAACAATTAATAGGTGCTGCTTTAAGAATGTTATATATTTGCAAAATAGACTGAGCAAGAGATTTAGTTCTTCCACTCAAGTGTGGAAAATGATAATTCATGATGCCATTAATGACAAGTTTGATATATTGGTAAAGATTCATAAAGATTAGAAAACTTTATTTTAAATTTAAAAGTTTTGGCTGATATGTTAGCTCTTGGGAGTTTTTTTCAGTAGCGGTTGGTTTAAAAACCAGGCGATTCCAGCCTATAACATACACCATCATAGTCGGAAGTGGAAGCAGGCTTGCAGGATGTGAGATTTTAGGAACAGTGATGGTGCCTCTGGCTGCTACAATTGTGGAAAGTGTGTCCAGGCTCAGCTCCTGAAGGACCGTGTTGGGGAACTGGAGAAGCAGCTGGATGACCTCAGGGCCATCTGGAAAATGAGAGTTTCGTGGACAGGACCTACAGTGAGGTTGTCATGCCAAGGATACAGGAAGAGGGAAGGAGGGTGACTGGGAGAAAGGGGAGTAACAGTGGAGTGCAGCAGTCCCCAGTGGCTGTGCCAAATGAAAACAGGTACACCCTTTTGAGAGCTGTCGGGGCAGACGACACTTCCAGTCCGAGCGGAGGACAGGTCGGTGACTACAATCCTAGTGATGAGACTCGACTGGCGAGACTGACATCGGGCAGAGCCATAGTGGTGGGTGACTCAATTGTCCAGGGTGCGGACTGGAGATTCTGTGGTGGCAGGTGAGACTCGAGGATGGTCTGTTGCCTGGAGCCAGGGTTCAAGATATCACAAACCGACTTCAGAACATCCTCGAGAGGGAAGGTGAACAGCCGGAAGTAGATGTGCACGTGGGCACAAACGACGTTGGGAAGAAGAGGAAGGAGGTTCTGGAGAGTTAGGAAGAAGACTGAAAAGCAGGACTTCTAAGGTAGGTATCTCTGGATTGCTTCCAGTACCTCGTGCTCATGAGGGCAGGAACAGGGAGAGAGGGGATCTGAAAGTGTGGCTGAGGGGCTGGTGCAGTGAGCAAGGATTTAATTGATAGACCACTGGGATCTCTTCTGGGGTATGGGGTGAACTGTACAAAAGGGACGGGTTACACCTTAACTGGAGGGGGATCAATGTTCTGGCAGGCAGGTTTGCTAGTGCTACACGTGTGGGTTTAAACTAAATAGTGGGGGAGAGGGTTTGACAAATTGGGAGTATAAAGATGAAGTTAAAGGGGAAGTGAGTACAGGAAAAGTTACAAAAGACACCCGAATTAAGGGAAAGGAAAGTTCGAGAAGGGATAAGAGAGTTAGGTCAGGGCTAATAGTGACCGGTGTGAGAGAGAAGGTGAATACTGAAGTTAAAGTGTTGTATATGAATGCGCAAAGTATAATAAATAAAGTGGATGAGCTTGAGGCTCAGTTAGATATTGGCAAGTATGATATTGTGGGAATTACAGAGACATGGCTGCAAGAGGACCAGGGCTGGGAGCTGAATATTCAAGGGTATAAGTCCTATCGAAAAGACAGACAGGTGGGCAGAGGGGGTGGGGTAGCTCTGTTGGTGAGGAATGAAATTCAGTCCCTTGCAAGGGGTGACATAGAATCAGCAGATGTAGAGTCAGTATGGATAGAACTGAGGAATTGTAAGGGTAAAAATACCCTAATGGGAGTTATCTCCAGGCCCCCAAACAGTAGCCTGGATATAGGGTTCAAGTTGAATCAAGAATTAAAATTGGCATGTGGCAAAGATAATGCTACGGTTGTTATGGGGGATTTTAACATGCAGATAGACTGGGAAAATCAGGTTGGTACTGGACCCCAAGAAAGGGCATTTGTGGAGTGCCTCCATGATGGATTCTTAGAGCAGCTCGTACTGGAGCCTACCAGGGAGAAAGCAATTCTGGATTTAGTGTTGTGTAATGAACCGGATTTGATAAGGGAACTCGAGGTAAAGGAGCCATTAGGAGGTAGTGCCATAATATGATAAGTTTTAATCTACAGTTTGAGAGGGAGAAAGGAAAATCGGAAGTCTCAATATTACAATTGAACAAAGGGGACTATGGAGCCATGACGGAGGAGCTGGCCAAAGTTGACTGGAAACATACCCTAGCAGGGATGACAGTGGAACAACAATGGCAGGTATTTCTGGGAATAATGCAGAAGGTGCAGGATCAGTTGATTCCAAAGATGAAGAAAGATTCCAAGGGGAGTAAGGGGTGACCGTGGCTAACAAGGGAACTCAGGGACAGTATAAAAATGAAAGAGAAGTATAACATAGCAAAGATGAGCGGGAAGCCAGAGGATTGGGAAACTTTTAAAGAGCAACAGAAGATAACTAAAAAGGCAATACGGGGAGAAAAGCTGAGGTACAAAGGTAAGCTAGCCAAGAAAATAAAGGAGGATAGTAAAAGCTTCTTTAGGTATGTGAAGAGGAAAAAATTAGTTAAGACCAAAGTGGACACTTGAAGACTGAAATAGATAAATTTATGATGGGGAACAAGGAAATGGCAGACGAGTTGAACAGGTACTTTGGATCTGTCTTCACTAGGTATGACAAAAACAATTTCCCTGATATACTAGTGGCCAGAGGATCTAGGGTGACGGAGGAACTGAAGGAAATTCACATTAGGCAGGAAATGGTGATGAGTAGACTGATGGGACTGAAGGCTGATAAATCCCCAGGGACTGATGGGCTGCATCCCAGGGTACTTAAGGAAGTGGGTCCAGAAATCATGGATGCATTGCTGATCATTTTCCAATGTTCTATAGATTCAGGATCAGTTCCTGTGGATTGGAGGGTAGCTCATGACCTCCCAGAAACCTTCGCAAGAAAATATGGGTATGCTGACGAACTAGCCATCCTGATGATACACAAAGAGTGGAAGACAATCGAAAGCTCCTTGAGTCAAGACATGGGCACTTTGGCAGTATACCTATGACAGTGGTGCCTAAAGCTGAGCGAAGGCAAAACAGTGTCAACAGCATTCCATCTAAACAACAAGGAAGCTAAGCAAGAGCTAGCTGTCTTCATTAACAACAGGTGCTTGGACTTCCAACAAACACCCACAAACTCTGGGTAAAGCTGGACAGGTCACTTACATTTCGTCAACACCTGGCTGGTCTCCGCGACAAGGTCATGGCACGTAGTGGCCTCAACTGACGCCTGGCAGGAACAAGTTGGGGAGCCAGTCCATCAACTCTTCGCACCTCTGCCTTAGCTCTTGTTTATGCCCCAGCTGAGAACTGCGCACCCATATGGAGTAGAAGTAGATATACTGGCCTGGTAGACACGATCCTGAACAGCACCTTGTGAACCATCACTGGGTGCCTTCAACCTACTCCAGTCGAGCAGCTCCCTATACTTGCAGGCATTCCGCCTGCAGAGATTCGAAGGCAAGCAGCAACTCTGGCACTATCTCGTCGTGCTATGGACCCAGATCACCTCCTCCATCAGGCTATCAGCAGAGAGCAGAGGCCACCCTGACTGAAGTCCCGTCACCCCTTTACTCCACATGGAAAACAACACCTAGCATCCAGCCACCTGAGACAAAAGCACACTGGATAGCCACCAAGTGGTCACAGGAGTGGAAGGCAACCTCATCTCCATTACACAGCTACATCTCTTCACCAGATAAAAGCTGCCCATGGTCTGACCTCCCCAGAGGAGCATGGGTGAAGCTCAACAGACTTCATACTGGAGTTGGGCGTTTCAATGCCAGCATGTCGAGATGGGGGCTCTGCCAGAGCCCAGCCTGTGAATGCGGACCAGAACAACAGACAGCCAACCATGTCATCTCTGGGTGCCCGGTCTACCACCCACCAATTGGAGCTCAGGGCCTGGCAGACATTGACGCAGAGACAACAACCTGGTTGCTCAACACCCGGCTTGAGATCTAACTATTCCTTTGGTTTCTGTTTCATTCGCAAGAAGGAGGGTAGCCATGATCATATTGAATGGCGGTGCAGGCTCGAAGGGCCGAATGGCCTACTCCTGCACCTATTTTCTATGTAACTATGTATCTATGTATGTTATCCCACATTTTAAGAAAGGAGGGAGAGAGAAAACAGGGAATTATGGACTAGTTAGCCTGACATCGGTGGTGGAGAAGATGCTGGATTAAATTATAAAAGATGAAATAGTGGCACATTTGGATAGCAGTAAGAGGATCGGTCCGAGTTAGCATGGATTAACGAAGGGGAAATCATGCTTAACTAATCTTCTGGAATTTTTTAAGGATGTAACTAGGAAAATTGACAAGGGGGAGCCAGTGGACCTAGTGTACCTGGACTTTCAGAAAGTCTTTGATAAGGTCCCATATAGGAGATTAGTGGGCAAAATGTTTTCTATGTTTTCTATGTTTTCTAAAATTAGAGCACATGGTATTGGGGGTAGGGTACTAACATGGAAAGAAAATTGGTTGGCAGACAGGAAAAAAGAGTAGGGATTAACGGGTCCCTTTCAGAATGGCAGGCAGTGACTAGTGGGGTACCGCAAGGCTTGGTGCTGGAACCGCAATATACATTAATGATTTAGATGATGGGATTGAAAGTAGCAATAGCAAATTTGAAGATGACACAAAATTGGTTGGCAGCGTGAACTGTGGGGAGGATGCTATGAGGATGCATGGTGCAGGGTGACTTGGACAGGTTGGGTGAGTGGGCAGATGCATGGCAGATGCAGTTTAATATGGGTAAATGTGAGGTTATCCACTTTGGTGGCAAAAACAGGAAGGCAGATTATTATCTGAATGGTGTGAAGTTGGGAAAAGGGGAAGTACAACGAGATCTGGGGGGTCCTTGTTCATCAGTCACTGAAATTAAGCATGCAGGTACAGCAGGCAGTGAAGAAAGCGAATAGCATTTTGGCTTTCATAACAAGAGGAGTTTAGTATAGGAGCAAAGAGGTCTTTCTGCAGTTGTACAGGGCCCTAGTGAGACTACACCAGGATTATTGTGTGCAGTTTTGGTCTCCAAGTTTGAGGAAGGACATTCTTGTTATTGAGGGAGTGCAGCGTAGGTTCACGAGGTTAATTCCTGGGATGACAGGACTGTCGTGTGTTGATAGAATGGTGCGGCTGAGCTTGTATACTCTAGAATTTAGGATGAGAGGGGATCTGATTGAAACATATAAGATTATTAAGGGTTTGGACACGCTAGAGACTAGGCTTGTATTCACTGGAGTTTAGAAGGATGAGGGGGATCTTATAGAAACAGATAAAATTATAAAATGTTCCTAATGTTGGGCGAGTCCAGAACCAGGGGCCACAGTCTAAGAATAAAGGGGAGGTCATTTAAGACTGAGGTGAGAAAAAACGTTTTCACCCAGAGAGTTGTGAATGTATGGAATTCCCTGCCACAGAGGGCAGTGGAGGCCAAGTCACTGGATGGATTTAAGAGAGAGTTAGATAGAGCTCTAGGGGCTAGTGGAGTCAAGGGATATGGGGAGAAGGCAGGCATGGGTTATTGACAGGGGCCGATCAGCCATGATCACAATGAATGGCGGTGCAGGCTCAAAGGGCCGAATGGCCTCCTCCTGCACCTATTTTCTATGAAATGTTCCTGATGTTGGGGGAATCCAGAACCAGGGGCCACAGTTTAAGAATAAGGATAAGCCATTTAGAACGGAGATGAGGAAAAACTTTTTCACCCAGAGAGTTGTAAATCTGTGGAATTCTCTGCCTCAGAAGGCAGTGGAGGCCAATTCTCTGCATGCTTTCAAGAGAGAGTTAGATAGTGCTCTTAAAGATAGCAGAGTCAGGAGATATAGCAAGAAGGCAGGAACTGATACTGATTGTGGATGATCAGCAATGATCATATTGAATGGTGGTGCTGGCTCGAAGGGCCGAATGGCCTACCCCTGCACCTATTGTTTATTGTTTAAACTGAAAATATAAGCTATCCAGCTTCATATTTTTTGGAAGGAAATTATGTGAAACAATTTGGAGCCATTTAAGATTCTATTGTTCACTTAAATGTAGATTTAACACTGATAGGCCTGGACTAAAAGACAACAGACATCAAGATGGACTGCAAAAAGTAACATCAAACACTGTTGATTGAAGAGTTTTGCATTGCTTTTAATTACTTGCTGACATTATTCATATTTATATGTTCTAAAGCTAACACCCTCTGAACATTAATTAAACATAAATTGAATATGTTTCCATCTGGTCCTCTACTATTTTAGTTCATAAAGTGCCTTGGGTTTTCCTTGTCACCAAAAAAAATGAATATTGCAATCAGCATGTTTTGGAAAACATTTGAGAGAGAAAGTTGGGCTTAGAAGGGGCAAACAATGGAGACAAGTTATTCCCCTCAGAGATCTGACTCTCCAGGGCAACCACTTCAATACTAACAAAAGTGCTTGAAAGAAATAATTGAAAACTTGTGTATCTGTAGCACTTTCCATAACTTAAGAACTTTTCAAGAGCTTTACAACTGATGTAATTTTTCTGGTGTCGTTTTCCTTGGAGGAATCGCAGCCCCCAATACACATATAATGAGATCACACAAAGGGCAATTTGACCAGTTAAATGACCTGTTATGTGTTCTTGGATGGTAATAGAATCAGGCATATACCGTTCAGTAACTTGCACCTGCTCTGCTAGTCAAATACTACGATGGCTTATATTTTACCTCAGCACCACTTTCCTGCACAAATCTCAATTAACTTGATACCTTTGAGATTTAGAAATCTACCAATAGATTGAACACATTCAGCAAATTAACATCCATAGCTCTCTGACATAGAATTGATAAGATTCACCACCCACTGTGTGAAGTAATTAATTCTCATCTCTGAACAGACAAATCCTTAATCTGAGAATGACCTCTGGTTCTCAGCACCCTAGCCAGGAGAAACATCAACTTCCCATCTACTCTGTCAAGTTGCTTAAGAAGAGGATAATAAAAATATTCTGGCAAACAGGAGAATATCATTCCTTCTGAATAATGGTGAGATATTTTCATCAATATTTGATCTGATCGAGAAAACATCTGCCTTAACAGCTCATCTGAGATAAGTTCTGTCCGACAATATAGAATTCCTTCAGTGCTGGACCAAACTCCAGCCTATGTAAATAATTTGACTTTCACTGCGATCTTTTTAGTCCTCCACATTTTCACACTGAGATTGTCAATTGATATTCCAGGTTTTTATGAAATTGCCAAATTGCATGACTTCCAGAGAAATATCGAACCTTCAGCATCTTCAACATGGCAAATCCTCCTACCACACTCCTCCCCCCCACCCCCTTCAATTCCATCTTGCTATATCTTTCTATGAAACCTTCTCATCTATGTTGCCTGTTGGGAACACAATACTTATTTTGCAGTGGAATTCTGGGACCCTTCCACCTCTTACTCTCAGATTGCTGCTCTCCACCTAACTGACATGTTTCCTCTGGCACTGCAGTGCTGTCTTCCAAGTTTCCTCATTTCCTGCTTCCTCCACACTGGGTCTGCAGCCTTGCTCCGAGTCATAATGGACCAGCCAATTTGTGCTTCCATTATCTCTTTTAGATTTTGGTCTTTTTCCTTTAAGGGTTTTGTTAATTAAAAAAAATAATTGGCATCTGGTTTCTATTACTCACCTAATAAGTTAACCAAAACCAGATAACTGACCATCTGTAAGTTTCCACTGTAGAAATTGAATTAGCCTATATTATTTCCTACGTTAGAATAGTAAGTATGTTTCAAGAAATCACAAATTGGCTCTAAAATAATTTAACCAAGTAAACAAGGACTAAATAGACAAAATCATTTTTCTTTATAGCTCAAAAGTATTATGGACTTCCCAAACACATTTTTTCTTCCTGCTCCTTCATATTATACTACTCAAGCTTTGGACACAGTTTTAAAAAACAGTTTTACAGTCCTCAATCAGTCTTAATTTAATTACCCCATTCTCAAAACCTAGCTTTCATCTTAAACTTCACATAGTTTCGACCTTCTTTGCAATTCAATATTTGATTGTCTTAAATTTAATGAAAATAGACCTACGTGAAAAATAAACTAAATAATTATGCATATTGGTATTAATCTCACACAATGAGTTGAGACATCTAGTTGCAAACATCTAAACATTGGTTCAACCACTTTTGGAGAAGTGTGAACAGTTCTGGTCTCCGTAAAAAAGATGTGATGGCAAAATAGAGAGTGTGCAGAGGACTGCAGTTCTTGGAGAATTTTGATAGCATGGATTTATTCTCACTCGAATGTGGGTGTAGAATGGTGGCCATTTAGTATGTTTGGAGGAATATGGGGAATGGTAATACATTATGGATCTATTGTACTGCTGATCATTATATTAATCTATGTACTGAAATGTCTGAAGCCTCTATTATGTACTAACCAAGGACTATAATTGTTATCAGTTTCTGATTTAAAAAAAGGAAGGAATGAAAGAGTTAGTTATTAAATGATTGTTGTCATATTTAAGCTTTCCTGTTGTAAAAGGCCAATTGTAATGCATGATGGGATTTGGACAACTCCTATCATGCCAGGTTTTTTTCTTTTAAGTTGAAAAGTTCACAGCTCTCTTACAAGGTTTTTTTAATGTAAGTTGAAGAGGTTAATCAGATAAGAAGGGGCCCATTGGGGCGACTGGCTTTTGGCAAAGAGTGAAAAACAACTCCATATTTGGAGGTGGATGATGGTTTTTGTACATTACATCATGCAATTGGTTTTGTATTTGTACGTATATAAACTCGCATTTTCTGGTATTTCTTTGTGTGTGCTGCTGGAGATTCAGACGTGTAACTGTTGCCTCTGGGTCTCTAGGTCCACACCCGTCAGACGTTAAATTAAAGCTTTGTATGGTCTTAAGAATTTGTACTTTGTCTATCTTTTTAAGTGAACTTTTTCAAAGGGTGACTTTATAGATGTTTATAAAATTATGAAGGGCATGGATAGGATAGGATAGATGGAGATTTATTTCCATATCAAGGAAGTCTAGAACTGGCGGAGACAGGTATAATGTGAAAGAGATAGCACAATTCAAGGAGGTTTGAAGGGCAGGTTTTTCATGGAACTCTGGTGATTATTTGGAACAAGGTAGCCAGCAGAGAAGGTGGTAGAGGCAGATAGAATTACAATATTTCAAAGGCATTTGGACAGATAAGGCTTAATTGGATACGGACCTAATTCAAGCAAATGGAAATATATGATGTAGTTAGGCATCGAGATAAGGGTGGGCATGGTGGGCTGTAAAAGCCATTTCTTGTGCTGTTCAATTTAATGACTATGAACAGCATTATTGGTGTATCTATATCGCAATAGTTCAAGATGGTGGTTCACTACCACAATATTAGGGGCAATTAAGTATAGGTGATAAGTATGTAGGTCTTGCAAGAGTAATTCACATTCTGAAAAATGAAGTGAAATAAAATATATCCTTTAATATTTTGAAAGCATTGCATGGGGATGAGGAGGGAACTAATGTGTTAGTGTAGGATTAGTGAATGTATTTTACTTCGGAATCACGTTAGTGACTATGTGAAGAAGACACGTCAGGGCGCATGCGCGTCATTACGTCGGTCGCATTGGCGCACAGACAGCGGGAGGACAGAGCTCCTCCCGATGTAAGTACTTATAGGGTATTTTTAAAGAGATTTAAAGCTCAAGTCTGAAACTTGTCAGAAACTTAGCTGGAGTAAAATAAGTTCCTTGACTGTGGTGCTGTGCTCTGTGTTTTGTCACAGGCAGCACCATGGTGAAGACGAGCAGGGGAGGACAGAGCTCCTCCTGTAGCAAGTACTGTTAAAGTACTTTTATAGTTTAAAGCTCCAGCTAAGTTGGAAGCTTAGCTGGAGGGAAACGTTCTTTTTGTGGTGCTCTGGTTTTTATTATTACAGGCAGGCAGCACCGTGATGAAGACGACCAGGGGAGGGCAGCCACAGGTAAAGCATTGGAGAACCGCGGGAATGCGGTCTGTCAGCGGCTGCCTCGTACCCCTGCACAGTCGCCGACCGGGAGCGGGGCGACTTCAGACTTAGTGCTAAAAAGCACCAAAGCCAACGCCAGTCGGGTGTAAGGCACGGGAAAGTCTGGGAGGCCCTTGGACTCAACTGAGTCGGGCCACAACGAGCCTGTACGGGGCTGGAGCCGTTTTTAAACGGTTCTCCCAAATGGAGCACCTCATCCAGAGGTTGCTCCAGAAACGCACACTCCGGGGAGGGGTCGTGTGGGCGGTAGGCTGCAGAAAGGCCACGCCATCAGCACCTGGTAGAGGGCTGCTTAAAGCACCCTCATGCATGAGGTGAGTGCAGAGGGTCAGCTCAGTTCTGACCCGACTCTGACGGAGACTTTGTTGAATAGCGAAGAACGGACGTTGTCAGATGTCCGTTCTCTGGCAGCACAATTCGCTGTCCCGTCAGAGTATGGAATGCCACTGGGAAAGCGAAGATGGCCGTTGTCAGAGTTCCCATCTCTGGCAGTACAATTCGCTGTCCAGTCAGAGTTTGGAATCACCAAGAGACGGGGTAACTGCGAGTTGCTGAAGGTGCCAGCAGTGAACCAGGTGATATGGAGCCAGACGGGCGTGGGCGTGCAGTGCCCAGGAGATGAAGCTGCAGAGAATCCTGAAATTACTTGTCTCAGGAATCACGGCGTTTGCGAGAACGGTGGATGGAGGGCATGTGTCGGAGACGCAGCAAGAGGTACTAGGGTTGCTTTGTAGCACCCATTTTTTAGATAAATTTTCTCAGGGAAAGTGCCATTCGGCCCACCATTTATTCCAAGATTGCAGTAATTTTCCCAGCCTAGCAACATACAGCCGGCAAACCTACTCTTCGGAGAGGACCTCGCCAAGAGTGTCAAGGACATGGACGACGAGGCAAAGACGGTGGGCTTGATCAAGCCACTGTCAGTCGGCAAGTTTCCAAAAAAGAAAGTACCCCTACAAACGAAGTGGGAACATGTTCAAACATCCACCAGGTACCAAGGAGGTAGGTGGGCCTGGTTCTCAGGTGCACATATCAAATGTGACACAACTTAAACTGGGGTACATTACATCTGTTTCTGGGATGAATGGAAGCAAATCACCTTAGCTCTGTTTATACAGAGTGTTATTCAAAGGTTTCGAATGGATTTCAATCCAAATTGTGATTTGCACATTCAGCATGTTCTTGGTAGAACTATTCAGTTTTCATTAACAGAACAGATGGATGTTCAGACTGCGCTTGCAAGCTTATGTGATAAAGGTGTAATTATAAGTTTGTTCACCAACCCATCAATTTGTGTCTAATATTTTCCCAGGCCAAAAAAGGATGGGGGATGTAGTATAGACATTGTAAGATGGAATTGTCACTGCCAAGCAACTGGGCAAGAGGATGCTATATGGCGACTCTAGAGCTTCAAGATGCGCATTACTCAATGTCTGTTTATTTGCAGGATATTTGAAATTCATCTGGATGGATCAACTATGGCAACAAAATTGTTAAAACCTACAATAGGCATGCTGAAAGGCCAGGGTACAGGTGTTCATGGCTTATCTCGATGATACCTTGATTACAGGGGTATCCAAGAGAACAGCTGAAGTAACAGGTGATAGTTGTTAAATCCAATTATGAAAGATTGGGCATTAGCCATCCAGAGGAATCCAAATTAACACCTGACTATTTGGGTCACAATTGATTCAATTAAGTGACTCTGCCCAGGGAAAAAAGGGTAGAGCTAATTGACAGGTGTATCAAGCTAATTGAGGCATTAAGGATACATTCGGGTCATTATAATAGACCTATGCAGTTATCAGTAAAGCGTATTTCTGATTTGCAATGGTGGATTCACCATGTGTCCAGAAGTTATAGCAAGGTAATGCTTGACCAGCCTTCCATGATTTTGCAGATGAATGTCAGTGCACTCGGGTGGGGTGTCACGGATACGAGTTTCAACTGTGGAGGCAGATGGACTGAGCAAGAGGCATCGTTTCTGCAGACATGGGCAATTAACTGTAAAGAAGGTTATTGCACTAACAAATGTAATCTGCATGTTCAATTTCAGATTGACAATAATACGCAAGTGGCATATACATTAATGTGACAGATTGGCTAATCACATTTGGGCTGGTGCATGGGAAAATATATTTCAGCTATTTATCTACCAGGTAGATTCTACATAGTAGCAGACGCCAAGTCACAAAAGTTCCATGACAACATAGATTGGATGTTGAACCAGGAGGTGTTCAATAATATAGTACTTGTATATGAATGCCAGATATCGATTTGTTTTGCATCAAGGTTCAACCATCAGCAGCCTAAATAGGTTTCATGGAAACCGGACCAGGTGGCATTTGCAATTGATACTTTGATGTTACATTGGGGTGGTATGTTTTATATATATTCCTACCATTTTGCCTAATAGGTCGGAGTCTGCAAGAAATCAAGCAGGATGCCGCTTTGGGGGTGCTTGTAATACCTAATTGGCCAAATCAAGCATGGTTCCCTTTGATGTTACAGTTAGGGATCCAACCTCTTTTTGGTGGTTCCCAAGCGTAGGAATTGACTGGAGCATCCGCTAACAAGGGAAAGTCATCTGTTATGTGATTGTATTGACTTGTTAGTTTGCAGGTTTTAAGAAGGCCATACCTGAAGCAAGGACTGACTGGGTGAACGGTGGACATGCTCACTGTAGCCTGGAGAAAGAGTACTCAAAAGGGGTATATTACTTATGTAAAAAAATGGGAGCAACATTGTGTACAAAATAATATTGACTATAGTACTGCAGGTATTGTGGATATTTTAGAGTTCCTGTTGACACTCTACGGTGATGAGGGGCTCAGTTATAGCACCATTAATACAGCTTTAAGTGCTTTGTCATTGTATGGTTTTGATGGGGTCAGGAAAGATCCTATTGAGTTTCATCATATCATAGCTTGATTGATGAAAGGAATTTCAACTCTAAACCTCCTAAACCCAGGTATATGGCGATCTGGGATGTAAGTGCGTTCCTCAAGATGCTTCGACAGTAGGTTCCTGTCATGTCTCTGAATTTGCCAAACTAATCATGAAATTGTTTATGCTCTTGGCATTGGTTCAGCATAGCAAGTGCAGATTTTGCAAAAACTTCTGCTAGACAGGATGGAAGTTGCTGAAGAGAATGTTATGTTATATATTTGCGTCCTGCTTAAGCAGAGCAGGCCAGGTGTCACAGGTTTGTTAAAATTGTGTTTCAGCATAACCTACTGATCCATGTTTATGTGTAATGGCACATTTATTTTCATTAAATTGAAGCTATAAAGACCTTAAGAAATGTGGAAACAGCATTGTTTATCAGTTACATGAAGCCACACAGGAGAGTGTCAGTGCAGACTATCTCAAGGTGGTTTAAAGCAAATGTTGATTAAGGCAGGTATTAACACTGAAGTGTATATATCCTTTTTTCTACAAGTGCAGCAGCAACATCATCGGCTAGGACGATGGATGTTCACAGCGGCCATAGTTTATAAGTGCTGGGTGGTCAAATGAATTATTTTTTAAAATTTACCATCGGCCGATCGCCGATTGGAGAGAGGCTGTTTACAAATTCAGTATTAAGTCCTGTTTAGTTCCACTGGGATAGACGGGTTACTGTTTGTTTTGATTATTCAAATCAATTATTACTGCATGATATTAACATTTCATGTTTAACGCATTATTGATTGTTTCTCATTGAAAGTCAATCAATGCAGTGAGGCCGGGATTTGGATCTGCAGCATAAAATCACAGAGCTTTGAACCCTTCACGTAGTCACTCACGTGACTCCGAAGTAAAATAGTAAGATTAAACGAGAACTTACCAAGTCTGAAGTTTGATCTTTATTTTATGAGGAGTTACGTTGGTGATTACGTGCCCGCCACGCCCAACCCTCTCTCATAAAAAAAGGTCATATGGTAGTTCTCATGTTGCTCATCTTAATATGTTACTTCAAATATTGTGTTATCTGTGATTTCATACCGCTGCTTTGAAGATTGACGCGCCTGCGCCCTGACGGGTCTTCTTCACGAAATCATCAATGTAACTCCTCATAAAATAAAGATCAAACTTCAATCTTGGTAAGTTCTCGTTTAATCTTACTATTAATACTTGCTTATTTGTGGGCACACATTCAGGAGGTCCAACGGGCCTGTTTTCATGTTGTATCTTTCATCATTGCGGAGATACAGAATTAACTTCAAAGGTACAAGAATCGTGGTGTACCATTTACAGATTAACAAAAAGTATATGATTCCTCAAAAACTACTTTTTTGGAACAGAAAAAGAGTTACACATTGGACAAATACATTCATCTATGATTGGTTTTATATAATAGTACATCTTAAAATAACTCTCATTGTGAGTTATGGAGAAAAAATCTCACTGAAGTATTAAATTGTGCACGTCACCCACAAATTACATTGAGATCCTGAACTAGTAGCAACATGCATACTTCCTGCTCTGGATGGTGAATGCTCTTTTATACTCTCGCAAAGTCAAACATTTACAAATGTGTATAATTTCCATGGGGTTTCTCTGCTGACTGATCATCGAAACCTACAAAGAAAATGTAAATGGCTGAGTGAGATTATTCAGTGTTTTCATTTTAAAAATCTCTTGTAAAGTTCAGTCTAGAGACTTCAAGAATGTTCTTGCCATTTCTTAGTTCCCATAAGCAATTGTGAAATCCTTTATTTGACCCAATATGAGGATCCCCAGCAATGTGTTTGCTGGTTGATTAACTGAGATACTGTGGGCAGACTGTGTATGAAAACATCTCCGGGTGGACAAACACACTGGAGTAATTTTCAACAGCATGCAATCTGCATTTTTTTTTAATCGGTACCCTGGATAACTTGAAAGGTTAAGCATCCTTAGATCAAATTGCTAGTAACAGGGGAAGTTCTGCACTAATGAGTTAAACGAAGTAGTGAATCTGTTATCAGCAAGACGCAGCAGCAAATATTCCTTTTTTTCTCCATCAACTCTTCTCAGACGAAAAGGAAAATTATCTAATAGCATCCAGAACCAGAAAATCGGATTTACAAGCAGAAAAATTAAGCAATAGAAAATGAATTTTTAGTCTCATTCTTCATTTTTACATGGCTTTTTATGAAACATTAAAGATTAATTGTTGAAGGCCACCGTTGATGTTTTGGATGATGATACCACTGAGAATCATTGCACTTCTGACTAGATGTGGCGTGAAATTATAACTAATTATATAAGAAAATTTATACTGTGCAGAGCAAGCCTGAAATAATATTAGAGCAGGTCGCAGATGGGGGGGTGGGGGGGGGGGATGTGAAAATGTATATCTTAGTTGTAATTGTGCGGCTTTAAATGGTTTCTTCCCTCATTCAGACAGCAGCATTATTTCCTTCTATAAGTTCATGGAAGCTAAAGGATAACTCAAAGTGTTGAAACATTTTCAATGAATGAGATGAAATTAAAGAAAGAAATTTGCAAAAGTAACCTATTGTGATTTCCAACACATTCAGAAAATAATATAATTTCAAACGGCTTTACTGAAAGAAATTGCAATAGATAATTAAGGGGTTTGCCATCCAGTTACATATGGTTGCAATCAGCAAATAATATTTATCATTTGGAGACTACGGAATGCAATACAGTCACGTAATGTTGTTTCTTTCAATCCTGCAAAGATGAAAATCAAGAGGTCAGAGTGAAATGCGATTGCAATAATTTCCAGGTCTTCTTCTTGCGTTTGAGGCAGCAGAAATCTGCAGCAGGGTGATGCCATCCAGTTCGACCTCTGTAGGTGCCCGCCCTAAACAGGGTGCATGCTCCGGATTGGCGCCAAGCTGCGACGCTGCTGCTGTCTCTGTTTGTTGTTGTTCGCCTGACTGAGGTCAGTTGAGAGGGCTCCCCACGGGGAGGTCGACAACATGAGCCCCATTTCCAGGTCAAATCTTGCCACATGGAGTTTGATCAGACTACATCAGATGCACCTTGGATGATGTGAAATTAGACCCTGAAATCAGGCACTCTAAAAACAGTCATGTTTTCAAGAGATTGAAAGAGGGTCTCCCTGGGCGGAGCAGACTAGATTCAGGTAGCATCATAGACGACGGCATGGTGGCTCAGCGGTAAAGTTGCTGCCTTACAGGGCTTGCAGCGCCAGAGACCCGTGTACGATCCCCACTGCGGGTGCTGTCTGCACTGTAAACTAAACTAAACTAAACTAAACCTATACAGCATGGAAGCAAGCCCTTAGTCACACCAAGTTGGTATTCCCGGCTTGTCCCATTTCCCCACATTTAGATCATGCTCCTCTAAACCTTTCCTCTCCATCTATCTGTTCAAATGTCTTTTGAAAGTCGTAATTGTAACCATTTCTATAGCTTCCTCTGGTAGCACATTTCAGATGCAGACTACATAATGAATGAAAAAGTTCATTATAAATCTCTCCCCTTTCACTCTTGTGTCTATCCCCACTAGTTTTAGAATTATCTGTCATTGAAAAAGACTTGGAGCATCCATTTTATCCATGCCGCTCATGATCAAGCAATAAAACGTGTTTTCCTACCTCGATTAGAAGCAACCAGGGCCAAAAATTATGCTTGGAAAGGCATTGACAAAGGAAAAGAAATAGGTTTTCAAGCTTTTTCTAACAAAAGGAAATCATACCCCAAAAAATTACTTAATTTATCACTTAAACCTTTCTATTTATTCATCTCACAATGATAAAAAATGTCACATCTCCTAATTCGCAAGTCATATTATTAATTTGAAAATAATTTGATGGAAGTTCTTTTCAAATGTACTCCCTGAGCTATTAAATGTAAAACTCTTAGAGTGTTTAAGGAACTAATAATCTGGATTTTACTTCGGAGTCACGTGAGTGATTCCGTGAAGAAGCCTGCCAGAGCGCATGCGTGTCATTACGTCTTAGCGCATGGCACAGTGACTGACTGGCAGGCGCTGCTCGTTCCAGTGGTAAGTTTAAACCTGCAGGTAAGTTTAAACTTATTTCCAGGTTCTGTTTTTTCTTGCAGGAAACTCTTCTTAAAGATTTCTTCCTGCTGGATGATTTTGGGGCGAAGTCCGGACGGGCCGCGGGGAAACCGGTTATGGACCGTGGGGAGATCCCGGTCCAGACCGCGGAAGCGCGGGTAGCCGGCGGCCGGCGGGTTCGCTACCTAAGTCGCTGACAATGGGGTCAGCGGCTCCGAGACCGCTATGGTTCCCCAGAACAGGGGTAAAACCAAGAGTAAGTCGTTCTCACCACCCGAGTCGCTGACAGGGCGGTCAGCGGCTCCCAGGCCGCTATAGTGCCCCAGAAATGGTGGAAAGCCAGGAGTAAGTCGGTCAGGCCTTTGGACTCGGACGAGTTGGGCCAGGAGGCTTCCTTCCTTCAATGGGCACCATCTGCGGACGTCTAAACCCGCATGGAGCACCTGATGGAGAGGTTGCTCCACAATGATATACTCCAAAGGAGGGAGTTATCAGCGCGGGTCTCCTCGGGGGCCTGCGGCAGCGGCAGCTGTTTCAGGGCTGCACAATGTCTCCCTCTCTGAGGAGGGGAGCATTCGGGGTCAGTTCCTGCCTGACTCAGAGCAAAAATCCTGATATAGGTCCGTAGGAGGGGCCGTATCAGTGCAGGTATCCTCAGGGGCCTGCGACAGCACCTGTTTTCAGGGCTGCCTACGAATCTCCCTCTCTGTGGAGGGGAGTGTGAGTGGTCAGTGTGTAACTAACTTCAAATTCGAAAGAATGTCCGTGGAACATACTGGAGCACATGCATATGGCTCCAAGGAAATACTCGCAAACAAAGGGGTTACAGCCGGAAGAGTTGGTACCAGCTGTGGGCAGAAAACCCAGAAGGGGCCACAGTTCCCCTCACACTACAAGTGCCGGCAGTGAACAGTGCTATCAGGGGTGACATTGGAGAAATGAAACCAGCCGCCGAATCTTCTCTTCAGGTAAGACTTATCCAACTGGTATACCTGGATGAGGAAGCAAAAGCTGTTGGACTAATCAAGGTACCAACGACGAACAAAGCTTCATCGTTTTGGCGATGACACCCCCCGCCTCATCGGCAGTAAGCAGTTCACTGAAGCTGGTGGCAGCTTGAAAGATGGGCAGAGGTCTTTCATGCCAAGGTCCAAGCCGGTCTCAGGAAATAAGGAATCCACACACCCTACCAGTCCTACTCTCCAATCAAGGATGGGAATAGAACCCACATCAGGAGCCTTTGGGCTTACCATAAGACCACCATGGAGGTAGGTGGTTCTGGTTCTTCCGAAACATGGGGTATGTGGACCATTTACAAGTTGTTAATATTTACACTTGTGTTTTGTACAAATGACAATGATAACATGAGATTCAGATCTGTTTATAAACTAAAATGATAACATGTGATTGGTTTATTTTGCACAGTATACAAGGGTTCCAAGCATGGCTTGGAATTGGGGCAGAGTTGTCTTTCGAGGCAGGCTCAGTATTACAGCCAGGATTGCCTTCCGAGACAAGCTCAGGAATCTGGTCAGAGTTGTCGTTCGAGGCAGGCACGGAATTATGGCAGGTGTGGCCTATTCATTGTGAACAATGGAGGGTGTCGGTTCATCTTCGATTTAACTCGCATGTGCAACATAGACTTTTCAGAATATGGAATTTCGTTACTGTTAAACAACTGATTTCCATTCTCAGGGATCACCGGAGACATTTGAAATTTATCTGGATGGGACAATGATAACAGTTAAAGCGTCGCAAAATGGGCTAACCAGCTCCCAGGTTATTTACCAAATTACTAAACCGGTGCTTGGACTGCCAAAAGCTCAAAAACACTTGTTCTGGCTTAACTCGATGATATTCTAAACGCCATATTTTGCTAAAATCAACTGTTTCAGCCGCAAACTATAATTGAGAAATTAAGGTTCCTTATCCATCCAGTTAAATTTAAGTTGATACCAACTGGTGTTATTGATTATTGGGATTTACCTTTAATTGTTAATTTGTCTGTGACTCTGCCTGGGGCAAGAGATTGGAAACAATAGAAGCCTTTAACAACCTTGTTGTTATGAAGCAGCCTTCTATTCATCAATTGTAATTGGCAATTAGCAACTGTTTTCAGCTGTGCAAATTGGACCACCAATGTAAAGCACTTTGGCCAACGATAGTTGTTTTTTATATGTGCTATATAAATAAAAGTTGACTTGACTAGATAGCTTGAAAATCTGCAAAAACCTGCAATGTTAACCAAATTTTCAAAAACCTTTGCATTATCAGAACTTACAACGTGCAAAGTAGTAACCTCTCAGGTGCCATGTAGGTCATTGTTAACAGACCTATGCTATTACCAGCTGAAGCTACCAAAGTCACAATGGTGGACGACCAGTATTCTGCATTGCTCCAGTAGGTTTTGGTCACTAAATCTTCAGTTATATTACAAACTGATGCTAGTGCTCATAGATGGAAAATTACGAATGCCATCTCTAGTCACGGAGGCAGATGGAATTTGCATGCTCAATTCCAAGTTGATACACTGTGGTGGTGGCAAGTCAAAGTAGCCTGTCATATATACCTAACCTCATTTGGCGCTGGTGTATCATCACGTAAAATCAAGGACAACACAGAATGGATGTTGGATCACAAAGTATTTTATGACATTATGGCTCGATGGAACACCGAATATCGATATGTTTGTATCCAGGCTCATTCACCGGTTGCAAAAATGTGTGGTTCACAGTGGCGAGAGATACATTCTCGCTACACGGGGGAGGAATATTCTTTTATGTCTTTTCTCCATTTTGCCTCATCAGTTGGGTCTTGCAATAAATTCAGCAAGGTCCCGCTTCAGGGTTTTCGTACTGTCTGACTGGCCTATGCAGCCATGGTTCCCGCTTATTTTGGGAATATAATAGAACCATATATGGTTATTCTAAACATAAAACTTTGCTGGTTCAGCCTGTGACTCGGGAAACCAGCCCCTGCATGTTAAAATCAATTCATTAGCTTGCAGACTCTGAGAAGACTGCTCCTGCGGCTCGGATTGTCAGACCGATCCATGTATGTGTTCATTGCAGAGGGCAGGGATAGCACCAAAAATCAGTACATTTCCTCTTCAGGAGATGGGAAGCATTTTGTTTAAATA